>CM076584.1:199413652-199888040 GCA_034641835.2 Pinus albicaulis | reverse complement strand
CATATTTGGAATAGGATTTATTTCCCTTTCCCTTCTTCACCTTACCAGCCAAGGCACAATTTTCCTCATCATATGTCCCAGATGAGGATCCATCCCTTGTATTCCGCCTGAATTCTTCTTGCACCAAATCCGACCAAAGTCTCTCCAAATATGGAAGCTTCTCCCTCCCATGGACAGAGTCTTGATAACTATGCCAACACTTTGGAAGGCCTAGAAGAGATAGGCTCACCAATTCATCATCCACAACAATAATTATGACGCTCCTAGGTGCATCTTGACATTGGAAAAACTTGATTAAATATTTCAGAATAGTGTCGCCTTTCTCCATTTTGATTTTCTTGAGCTTGTCCTTCAGTGCCAATTTTATGTGGTCACTGCTACTCTAAAACAGATCTATCAATGCCTTCCACATTGCATATGGATTATCTTTTCCATGGAGAATTGAGACAATGTGGTCTTGTACTCCCTCCAATAAGATCCTCCTCGCCTTTGCAATATTCTTTTTCCAAGCATCAAGAAGAGCGACATCTACTGTTGCGGGTTTGGGAATGTCATTATCAATGAATTATTTCAACTCGGTGTCCTCCAAAACTGCCTCCGTTATGTATTTCCACGCAATATAATTGGAACTGACCTCAATTTCATACTCCAATCCCAATCCATTGAAATCCATCTTGATCTTGATCTACCTGTCGCACCAAAGAATACTTTTGCAAATTCGAATGCTATTCAACACAAACTCAATTTCTTCTCCACTATAGTGATATCTTGCACTCTGATACCATGTAGAATTATACAAACAATATGTATACCAATGGATTCAATCTGATCATGCGATATTCTAAAGCAAGATACTGAATCCTTCTACAAATCAATTGTGAAAAATAAACATGATTTCCAATCACAACAAGTAAAGAAAGAAGCAAATCAAACCACAACATAGATATTTTCGCAGGGAAATCTTGCTACGCAAAACCCCTCTATCTTCTACTGTGTATTCACCAAGGAATCATGAAAAAATTACAATGCACTCTTCTCACAAGAGTCTCCTGCACTCTCACAACTATCTCTGCTTTGAAAATGAAAGTATTTTTTTTTCTTTTCAAAGTATTCATTTCCATTAAATTAAGTGTGCAAAGTGTTTGAATAGTCTTGAAAGTGAAACAAAGTGTTTTTGATAACTATTTATGAATTTTGGTGTGAGCGAGTGTTGTTTTAATTTACTGTTTAACAGCTTCAATCTAAATAAAATAGCATAATAACTTCACCATAAACACACAACAACGTGATGAGGCAGTTCACCCCTCCTAGACTACATCTGTTGGGTCTAAGGCTCCCAATGGGCATGTCCTTGATATATTGTGATGCTAAAATTGGTAATACAGTGAGAAAAAGGCCTAAACATACCAAACCAGCTGTGAAAATGTATTCAGAACACAAAAATAAGTTAAGAATTAGTCTTATTTCACCTAAAACAGTGAAGTGTAGTCTAATGCAGCTCCATTTCCATCAACGCCCTGATGGCTCCCCAAGATTATCTGAAGTAAAAATGGCTGAAATACACCTTTGTTGTCTCTAAAACCTATTCCAATGGCTCCATAATTCTGAGAATACCTGAAATAAAAAAAAAAATCGCCCAAAAAGGTTCATTAATGTGAAAGTTGTGATCAAAACAAGATTTGTCCAGTTTGGCCTAAAAAACCTCCTCTAAATTTGGGAAACTGCAGTTAACTCCGCCATTTTGGTTATCTCCGCTGGTTTAGGGGGAAATCACTCAAAATTAGGCAGAAACATTAAAATTAACTGTTAGATGTCAGCGTGTTCATATGCGAGGTTTTCAGACATTTAAAGAGTTGGCGGATAAGGTTAACCATGCTCGTGGTCTCCGCTTAAGATCTTATGGGCTGAGGTCTAACACCGTGGGAGCTAACCCATAATCTTTTCCCAATTCATTTTTCACTCATTATTTTGTGACCCCAACATGTTCATGTTCAAACGCTTGTTCATTGCTGACCCGCCGTCATTTACCTATGGGCCTGGTCACGGGTAGATACAGCCTGACCTGTTCTCGTTCAACAATCCATACGTTCATCGTGTGATCTCCGTTACTTATCTCCACCTGCTCATTAATGGGTAGACACCACCCATGGGTGACTTGTGCCCATTCGGGTCAGGTCGAGCCCAACTGACCCATAGCGTGCAGCTCGGGTCGAGGCTGACCATGGAATTTTTAAAACCAAAATTTTAACACAACTTGAGCCTTTAGGCCTAGGGCCACGTGGAAACCTTCGGGCAGGCCACATGGCACCCTCTGATAGGCCCTCCATTTTTTCATAAAAAATGAAATTTTTGCCATAGAAAATAATTTCTAAATATACCATTTTTTTGAATTCCAAAGTGTTGTTTTGAAGGTTACTGGACAAATTAAAACTTGAATACCTTCCACATCCGACATCAGATTTGAGTGTCATTCATGGTGTTAGGATCATAATGACGAACACTATCCGTTCGATCAATTTATTGCCAATTCTGAGCAGTTCCAATTTTGAGCATTTTTTCACTTAGGACATGATCACCTGATCACACCTCCCCATTGGGAAGCTTTTGGACCCCAAAATCTCTTTGATTATAGAAAATGAAGATGAGGAGATTGATTCTCCACTCTTCCAACCTTGAACCACTGAAATCCTCTTGACTTCAACAAATTGAGCTTCTCATAAAAAGATAAATTGTTCCTTGAATTCACTGACCGACCGTTGCTAAAATTGATTGAGTCATGATGAAAATTTTTGAAATTTTCTTAACAACAACTATATTTTTCAGAATAAATACTGTTTATACAATGGTCAAGCTTCAAAGAAGACTGAAAATAAGATTCACCTTACCAACTGTCCGCATGGCGAATTTTTTCTAAATGAGCCATGTACTTGTGCCGAATCTTGACCAAATTTTCTTGCCATACTAATCTTCCATTTTGAAACCAACAATGACTCTTGCTAAACTTTGTGCCCTCTTTTCTTGCATGCCTTTCCATCTCATGGACTCTTGTACCACTTTTCACCCACACTTTGTTCTCTGCATCGATCGACACCAAAGGTACCTTGTGTAACTTCTTATCATCTTCTTTCAAAGATGAACTGTTATCAGACTGAAACATATCATCATTTATATCAGCAATATCATGAAAATGAAAATGTAAAAAATATTTTTTTTAACCATCAATAAAGTCAGATTTTGACTTGCATTAACTAGCCTTTTCAATTGCCCTGCATGGAATAAAGAAGATTCTAGCTTCTTCTTATGTGCTCTCATAATGTACTCTTTTCCATCCTTGAACAGATGATACTTGTTCTCATGGTGATGGAAGATTGCCTTTCTGTCATATAAATATGGACTACCCAACACAACACCTGTAATGTCAAGCGGTACTACATCTAGTTCAACCCAATCAACATAATGAGCTGTTATGGCGAAGCGTAAGATGCACTTTCTTGAGACTTGTAAGTTTGCATCCTTGCATATCCACCCAAGTGGATAAGGCTTTGGATATGGAATTGTCTCAGGTTTCAGTTGTTTCACCAAGTATTCAGAGATTAGATTAGCTTGAGACCCACTATCAAAAAGTATGTCTATCTTTGTGTGGTTTGAGATTATCCTCACATGAAATAGCTCTATCCTCCTCTTTTCATTTTGAGTTTCTATGTGACAGTTTAAAGTGCTAGAACTAGGATTTGTTTCTTGTACAACCTCTTTCCCCTTTATTTTCTTTAATACCATGGCGATACTTTTTGTCTCATCACCTGATTCAGACCCTAAGTCCCGTTCAACAGTTGCTACAATTTTTCCCTTTTCTTTGGTTTTGTCTTTGTTTTTATATTTCTCTGGTTTCATCTCCGGATGAAGCTTCCAATAATGGTCTTCATCGTGGCTTGTTTTTTAATAGTTCTTGCAAAATAATTTCCCTTTTTCCTTTCTAGAGTTTGCAATCCTTTTTCTTCCTTTGCCTTTAAAATCACTACCCTCATTCACAACAAAAGTGTTTTCCCTCTAGCTTCTAAATGCGTAGCTTGTACACAAACTTCATCTAGACTAGTAGGATTGAACATAAGGATAGTATGTATAAGGTAATTATGTAAACCACATATATATTTCAGCAAATTATCTTGACTTTGTAAGTCTACTCCTAACAACAATGCTCTTCTCCTGAACTCTTGAGCATATTCTTGAACACTTTGTCCTTTAACTTGTCTAAAACTTTTCCAATTCATTATAGCCTTTTGTAAATTAGCAAGAGGATAAAATTGCTTCTTAATTGCATAAATAAATTTAGCCCATGATAAAGTAAGCTTGCCATGTTTTTTAATTTCATCCTTGGTCTTGGCTTCCCACCATACCAATGCTGCTCCTTCCATCCTTAATGAGGCTAATTGAATCTTGGTGTTGTCATCATGTAAGTTTTGAATCCTTAAATAAACTTCGAATTGTCTAATCCAATTGTCAATTTTCTCTACATTGACTTCACCATTAAACATAAGAAATTCAAATTTGACATCAAGCTTTAAAAATTGACTTTTACCAGTGGTTTTCGACTTGTGAGACTAATTTACCGAAGTCGAGGAAGACAATGTAGAGGAAGAGGATGAAGATGGGCATGGTGGATCACCATTTCCTCCATTTCCTTTCTTTGTCTTGTCATCACTCTTCTTTCCTCCGAAGGAACCCTCTCCTTCTTTCTATTTTTTGGACCCTTCTCCAACAATCCTATCATTTCTTTCTTGGTAGAGGATCCTTACCATCTCAGTCATATCCAAGAAATCTTTCCGAAATACCCATTCTTCTTCCTTGGGATCCATTGCCTCAGTAGCTTCTCTTTCTCCTAAAGACATGCTTGAAGATGCTTCTAGGGCTCTTGGAGGTGGTTCTCTGACCCTTCTTGGTTGTGGATTAGTTTGAGCACTAACCAAGTTTCCTTCACCTCTCCTGAGTTTAAGCCTAGTAAGCATGAAAACTTGCAAACAAATAACTCTATCTTTGCATAAAACAAATGATGAGTAAAAAATATAGCTTATAAGGCTCTAATCCTGAGCTCTGATACCTACTGGTCTGAAAATGAAAGTATTTTTTTTTTCTGTTCAAAGTATTCATTTCCATTAAATTAAGTGTGAAAAGTGTTTGAATAGTCTTGCAAGTGAAACAAAGTGTTTTTAATAATTGTTAATGAAGTTTGGTGTGAGGGAGTGTTTTTTTACTTTACTTTTTAACAAATTTAATCTGAATAACACAGCATAATAACTTCACCATAAACACATAACAACATGATGAGGCAGTTCACCCCTCCTGGGCTACATCTGCCAGGTCCAAGGCTCCTAATGGGCATGTCCTTGATATATTATGATGCTCAAATTGGTAATATAGTGAGAAAAAGGCTGAAACAGACCAAACCAACTATGAAAATGAATTTACAACACATAAATAAGCTAAGAATGACTCTTATTTCACCTAAAATAGTGAAGTGTAGTCCAATGTAGCTCCATTTCCCTCAAGGCCCTGATGGATCCCCAAGATTATTTGAAGTAAAAATGGCTGAAAGACACCTCTCTTGGCTCTGAAACCTATTCCAATGGCTCTAGAATGCTGAGAACACCCTAAATCAAAAAACATTTCGCCCAAAAAGGTTCAGTAATGTGAAAGTTATGTTCAAAACAAGATTTTTCTAGTTTGGCCTAAAAAACTTCCTCTAAATTTGGGAAACTACAGTTAACTCCTCCATTTAACTGTTAAATTAGGCGAAAACATTAAAATTAATTGTTAGATGTCAGTGCATTCATATGCGAGGTTTTCGAACAGTTAAAGAGCTGTATGAATAGGTTAACCGTGCCTATGGTCTCCGCTTAAGGTTTTATGGGCTGAGGGCTAACACCATGGGAGCTAACCCCTAATCTCTGCCTAATTCATTTTCCAACCATTATTTCATGACCCCAACGAATTCACGTTCAAATGCTCATTCATTGCTGACCTGCCGACGTTTACCTCTGAGCCCATTCACGGGTAGACACTGCCTGACCTGTTCTCGTTCAACCATCCATACGTTCATCGTGTGACCTCTGTCATTTACCTCCACCCACCCGTTCACGGGTAGACACCACCCGCGGGTGACCTATGCCCATCCGATTTGGGTCAGGCCTGATTGACCCATAGTGTGCAGCTCATCTCGGGGCTAACCATGGAATTTTTAAAACCAAAATTTTAACATAGCTTGAACCTTTAGGCCTGGGGCCATGTGGCAGCCCCCGGATTGGCCACATGGCACCCTCTGATCGGCCCTCCATTTTTTCATAAAAAATGAAATTTTTGTTGTAGAAAATAATTTCTGAATATGCTATTTTTTTGAATTCCAAAGTGTTGTTTTGAAGGTTACTAGACAAATTAAAACTTGAATATGTTCCACATCCGACATCAAATTTGAGTATCATTCACGAAATTAGGATTGTAATGATGAACACTATCCGGTCGATCAATTTATTACCAATTCTGAGCAGTTCCAATTTTGAGCATTTTTTCACTTAGGACTTGATCACCTTATTAGTCTCACACTGATCTGGACAAAATCGACCAACACTTAACCAATTTTCAGCCTTTTCTCAGCCTACCTTCCTTGAACAATTCATGTGTAATGCAATCTCTATTATTTAGGAAAGTCAGCCTTCTGAAACTGTGCAGTGCTCATGGGAAATCCTATGGGTGTTTTACTGCATGCGGGAAACCTACTAATAATACAACCAACAATTACATCTCTTTAACCTCTGTCTCAACTGGGTCTCCACTGGAACTGACATGCATGAATTTATTAATAGTAAATCATCAGTTACATAACAGATAACTACATGTGAATTAAATCTAATTTAATTCACTTGACCTCTCACTAGTGCAACAAACAATTATAACTAGTTCAACTGATTTTAACTCAATAGCTTGATTTAACTGATTTATCATGCATTAAACTAATGCACTAACTGTAACTTGAAATCAATAACTAATAGAATCACTTTGCATGCCTCACCAACCACACTCAACTCTAAATTCATGAGCTAACTGAGTTTATCACACTTAGTTAACTATTACAAGTGATTATGAGATAAGATTACATTTTATTGTCCAATTTAATTAAGGAAAAATTAAATTAGACACACATTTCTTGTTGAATTTTCAATGTCCTCTACCTACTCCTAGACAACCCTGGGAATCCATATCCATGGATTACATTTCGGGTCATCCTTCTACCAAGAATGGCAACGACTATGTTTTCATGGTCGTCGACATATTCTCTAAGATGGCCATTATGGAGGCTTGCAAGAAGAGTATCACAACAAAAACACCGTGAAAACTTCTTTGAACGAGTATGGGTAAACTTTGGGATCCCAAAATAAATTATCTCAAATCAGGAAAATAGGTTCTTAAGTGTATTTTTGTCAAGCCTTTGGTAATTTTTATATACCAAGCTCTCTAATTCCACAACCTTCCACCCCCAAATTGATGGCCAAACAAAGGTCGTCAAAAGGATGATCATGCACATCCTGTGCATGTAAAACTTGAAGAATCCATGCACATGGGATGAAATCATCCATAGGTCTAGCAAAACTACAACATAGCTTTCCATAGCTCAACTAACCATCACCCCTTTCAGGTGGGATTGGGATTCTAGCCACTATGTCCCATTGATGTTTTCATACCACTTGCAGCTACTAATTCAAATTAGACTCATCTCCAGTTTGAATTAGAATGAGCTAACAACTTCATTGAGAAAATTCAACACATCCACCAGCAGTTCCATGCCATATTGGACATATAAAATTCTAAGTACAAAAAACGTCATGAATAACATCGGGTGCCACACAAGTTCGAGGTGGGTGACAAAATCTGGTTACATTTGCAGAAGGAGTTCCTCGTTGGGGCTTACCGCAAGATTTTCCCACTCCGATATGGACCTTACACCATCACTAAGGTTTTAGGGGAAAATTATTTCAAGGTCAACATTTCACCATTCCTTGGCTTTCTCCCATTATTTAATGTGGGTCAGTTGTGACCATACTTTTTCCCATTTCTATGCACATCAGTTATTGTTGAGCAACTGACACCAACAAAGCTCAACCCAAGTTGCATCAAACATGCCACAACTGATAGGATTATGTAAACACATATCAATAACACTAGCCAGTAGAGGATCCAATTATATCGCATTGTCCATTCCATCCAACTCCTTCACCAGGGAAAGTGGTTCATGAGGGAATAATTTCAAAAAAAAATTATTCACCTCATGGAGGCTCTACACGCAATGGGGGCCATTGATTCTGTTAAGTTCCTATAATAATAGGATTCATAATTTTTAATTGACTTTGAATAGTCTTGTAATATGTACATACTTTGATTTCTGCGAAATTCTTTTCCCATATTAAAAATCAAAAAATGTAAAGAGGGTAAAATTCCTAAAATAATAATCAAAGGACTTGAAAGAAAAAATATCAAAAGAATAAAAAATGAACCCCCCAAAAAAAAGAGATAAAAATAGATCATGAAAGTGATGTAAATTCAAATGCCACTACTTTTTACTTCACTTTGCAAAATAATATTGTGTGCAGCTTGTCAAAAAATGCCACAATCCATGAAGGTCAAACTGCTTAATCTTGATCTTTCATGCTTTAAATTTCATGTTGATAGATAGAGAATAAAGATCTCTATCTAGCCAAACTGTTTAATCTTTCTAGATCAGTAGTTAGGTAGAGAATAATAATGAGCTCAACAGTTTAATATGATACCTTGAAATAAATAAGGATAGAATTAGATAGTTTGCTGTTAAAAGAAAAATGAATAAGGATATACAAGCTCAAATGCACCCATGTAAATGAAGAAAAAATGTTAGGGTAGTTGATGAGTAGGCAAAAGAAGTTTTCACAAGGCATGGATAGCAGAAAATTGGTCATTTCATTTACTAACTTCCTTTCAAAATCATTCCCCTTGTAAAAATACCCCATCCCCTTCATTTTTACTCTTTCGCCTTATTTCACTCTTCCCCCCCCCCACAAAAAATCCCTTTTCCTAAGTTAAAATGCATATTCCCTTCAAAAAAGTAAAAATCCTTTATTAAATTCCCTTTTTACTCATAAAACCCCAAAAATACAAATATGCTCAGTATAAATGCTTAAATTTTATATCGAACACCACTGTGAAAATATCCATTCCCGATATCAATTTTAAATTAGAAACTCAGTGTATTTTTTAAAATCCCACTCATATACTAATATTAACATTTAACTTAAATTATTTAATTCCCCTCATACATTTATCCTGTATTAAAATAATTCCTGCATATTTATATCCCCAAAACCCTTATTTTATTTATAAACTATAGTTTTATTTCCCCACATGTAATAAATTTTCATTTTGGGCCCACTGATTACTACCCCACCTATTATAAAGTCCCACTTTCCCTAACCCTATTGGTTATACATTTAACCCTATCACATAACTTAAAACCCAACCATCCATATTAAAAATCATAACTTATATCACATAACCCGCATAGCATGAAATATCCCGAGTCCCATGCCTATCCAATACCCAATACTCCATCGCATCCTCCCAACCATCAGATCTTAATCGATCAGATCCGATGGCCCTTATTGCTTATCGCATTCCCGATAGCCCGATCATTAGAAAACCCCCGACCTTGCGATATCTAAAGTTTTCAGAGCTCCACTCCTAGCTACGTGGCCAGTTTCTATTCGATCGCACTGATCCAAACTTTACCGCTTACCACTTTTCACTTATGCAAAAACTGCTTAGTAGTTTCTCATGCCCATTGTGAAAACCAACCTATCAATTTGAATTAACCACGTGCTTAAATGTTTTAATCACTATTGATTAAAAAAGCCATATAGCCACCCATTACACCCTTTTTTACTATTTCTGTTACACTTTTGCGTAGAAGGAGATTTTCCAACCTAAAGAATTGCTGCCGACCTCATTTTAAACCAAATTTCAAATAGAATTCAACCAATTTGTTGCTAAATACATTGTAGAACCGAATTGAAGCGCTATAAAGACCAGAAGAACCTTAGAAAGCTTCCACAACCTCAGAAACCTTCTTCAAACCACAAATATTCATTTTTCTCCAGGTATTCTTCAGTGATTATATATATTCCTAAATCTAAAAGAATGTAATTCAAGTAATTGAATCAATTTAGGAGTTTTAGCAGACCAAAAGTGCTTATTGCCTTCCCTATCCTTTTATGCAGAACCTAGTTTCCCTTTCACAAGAATTCTGAGGTCCTGAGATCGCTTTTTTTCATAGAAAGTATTGTTTGATTAATTGAATCAAGTAGAAGCCTCTACATACCTAAAAGGAATCCCTGTATCTTCCCAAATCCTTTTTTCTACAAAACCTGGACCTATTTTTATAGAATTTTGAGGTACTAATATTGTTTTTTAATCACAGAGATTAAAAATTGAACAAGTTTAAACCTTTCAAGATCAGAAGATACACCCCTGTTTCATCCTAAATCAGTCTGAAAACTGTTATAATATTTCATAGGTGCTCTTAAAGGCCTAAATCAGTTTTTCTTAAGTCAAAGATTAATCAATTGAAGAAATTAACAAAACAATGGCTTCCAAAAACATTATATATGTTAATCCTCTACAACCTCTAGTTGTATATTTAGAACACACTCCCTTGGCTGATAAATATTTGAAAATTAATGACACAGTCACTGAATTTAACCTTATTGAGCTCCAATACTAGAGCCATGACAAATCCATAGATCAAGCATATGAGGTTTTCATTTGGGAATCTAGTTTGCCAAAATATGTAGTCCCACAGACTTTCCAATGCCCATAAGTGATTAGACTCTATCAATCCTACTATTTTCCTGATCAGAGAGCCATAATAAACCCTGAAAAAGAAATCCTATTCACTATTCTAATAGATTATATCAATCAAATGCTGCAGATCCAATCTAGCCCAGATGAAACCCCTTTGTCCATTGAGGCTCTTACATAGTTATACCTGAATCTAGACTTCCCCAAGAGGTTCTAGATATTTCAAAATTTCATGCCTTCATCTGTAGAAACTCCCAAGACATATCCTCCTTACCCATCTGCAATATTTTTTGAGAGAACCAGACATATCATCTCCATGATGTCTTCCATTCTAGGTTATTTTACAAATGAGCATGTTGATGCCGCAGTCATAGGTTTTTTGTCTAATTTCACACTTGGTCAGCCTCCTGCTACCATTTTTAATTTTTCCCAGTACCTTGCTGACAATATGCATGAAAAAATTGTTAAAATTCCTTAAGAAGGTGTTTTCAAGTATTCATCAATCCTATTCCACATGTTTTTGTATTTTCAATCAGAGAAATTTACCATCAACCTTCAAAAGCTTGATGTTGAAGGTAACCCATAGTCAGTTATATTTTGGACTCCAATTATCAGAAACGACTCCACATAGTCCACCTACACAGAGTTCATTGATTCTTTTATTCATCCTATAGTCAATATGCTGAAGAGCAACAGTTAACCAAGAATCAGTGAGGAAATCAAGAAGGTCCTACAATTGTCAGGGCATAATAGGACATGATATTGGTACTTGTATCAAAACCATACAGAGATAAGGGTATGTGGATCAAATATTCTTCCATATAAGCTGCCCAAATACCTCCCAATGAGGTTATTTTCCCTTGAGTACATAAGACATATTCTTAATTCTGATGGAATCAATTTCTTGCAGCTAAAAAGAAGACACAGTTCAAAATAAAGAATCAAGTTGGCCCTTTTTTTGTAATAGTAGAGATGTAGGTCCAGAGGCTGAAAATTATTTGCAGGAGTTTAAATTTAGTAATAATTTTCTATGGTATTATGATCCTCTAGGAGTAATAAGTAAATTGAGAGTTAAATGAAAACTAACTCGTTATGTACATGAGAAGGAACTAAACATTGAGAAATACTCCAATTAGCCTGAATGGTTGGAGAACACCTTAAAAGAGGTAGAGAAGAAAGGTGATACTAGTCAAATCTTGCAGACTCCAGCCCAAGAAGATAGAAACTCAAAAAGAATCAGAGAAGAAGGATCATACACTGCAGAGACTACAACTGAAACCATATTTAAATTGATGTACATGAAGAAGCCTAAAGTAAATCCTATCAATGAGCAAGTAGAAACAATAGAAGTAATTGATATAGAAGCAGCGGTGAAAGAAAATTCTCCACCTGTAGTTGCTAAAGAAGCACATCAACCTTCAACTTCAAACACTTAGCTAATTCAGAAGCAACACAGTGTTGAAATGTCATCTTCCAGTAAACCAAAAGAGAAGGAGATGTACATTATGCAGAAATAAAAAGAGATAAAGATGAAAAATGCAGCCTTGAAGATTGATACATATAACCAGTATTAGAAACAGTCGCCCAGTGACTAAATCAGATTGCTTTCTGCTTTTGACTACAAAACTAGGAAGATGCAGATGACATTCCTGCAACCTAAAATAAAACATCCCAAATCATCAGCTGATTACAAAAAGTCATCTTATGAAGTTCAAGCAGAAGATATTCATCCTATTGATCAGATAAAATTTCACAAACAAGCTAGTGAAATGATTTATTCAACAATGACAAATAAATCCATGAGTGTACAAAAACTCCAAAACACTCTTGGAACATCAAATATCAGCTTAAATTGGAAAAGGCATCTTCACAAGCTAAGGATAACAGAATCAAATCACTGGAAGATTTGATTATTGAAGTAGGATATGATCCAACAAATGTAAAATTTGCAAATGAATTGATAAAGAAGAACAATGTAGACATTATTGCATTAAAGAAGAAACTTAAGCTGCCTCCTAATGAACATCCTTAGGCAAAGGAAGTGTTACAAGATGCAAATAACAAAGATGAGATGATGAATCTCATTCTTCAGTTGATTTCCCAGATAAAAGAAATGGAAAATGAAATGGACAAGTTGGTCCAGGAGAAAAAGGCCAGGGAAGAAGTTCCTGTCACTGTCATCCCTATAGTCACAACATTTGTATCCTCTACACTAGCAGAATCATTGGCCCCTACAATCTCGATGGCTAAAAAACTACCTGCCACCTCATCAACAACTTCAGCAACAAAATCTTCAACAACAACAGCACAACCTATAGATGAAGCAAGTAAACTAGTAAAAGCTATGTAGGACATGTCTATTCAGACAAATGAGATTAACAGACTTAAAGAATAGCTGAAAAGTCTAGAAGATGAAAAGAAACCTTCTCATATTATGCTCAAGAATGAAGAATGGAAAGAAAACAGGTTGAATGAGAAATTGAAGAAGTTAGAGAAAGATCTAACGTTGAAAGAACCCATGGCACAAGCCAAGCAACAACTATGGGCCAATATCATTGAATCTGTCAATGATATTTCACCATCCATTCAAGTTATCTATGAACAAAAATATTTAGTCAAAGTAGCAGGAGAAGCCATTCAAAAAATCAAATAAGAATTTGGCAAGAAACCTGAAGAAGACCTTGAGATCATAAAATTTCTTAATTCCAAGAACAGGAAATAATTAGAGGAAATTGGAATTAGTGATAGTACGGAAACCATCCTAGAAGTTAGGAAGGTAACTTCTAAAAAGAATTTGATGATACAACTAGAAGAAAAATGCCAAAACATGGAGGTTTCCATCACAAGATTCATGATGAAGTTTTATGTCCTAAGGTAGAAAGGCCTTCCCAATCATCTAGTTATTCATGACAGATGAATGAAGCAGGATGATTATGATAAGAAGATGAGAGAAGTGGCTAAAGAGAAAGCTAATAATTCAGCCATGTAGGGAATTCCAACAAGGAAGGTAATTTACAAAAACTTTGAGAACCTTTTTTACCTACAACATGAGGTAAAACACTTATTTTTTAACAAGCCTAAATTCTCAAAGTATACTGAAGCTGATGAAATATTCAGAAGAATGATGAAGATAAAATTACTAGAAGCAAAATTTTGGGAAAAAATGACTGATTTACTGTGAAAACAGTTTGCAGTAAAAAAAAAGCATACAAAAGGTTAAAACAACATTTACAATTTACAGTAAAAAGAGACAATAAAAGAGTATCAAACAGGTAAAATAGTATCAGATGAAAGATATGGTTTAAATTCAAATAAAAAATTACAAAGCAGAGTTTAAAGTGTATCAGTTGAAAGGTCAGAGTGAAAGTTAAAATAGAGATAAAGCTGCTAGCGTAAAGGACACTTCACTGCCTAATTGCAGCCTTCGTTGAGCAACAATCAGAGACAAATCAACAACAAAATATCAAAAATTAAACAACAAATCAATAAAATTGGGGACAACTTGCATTAGTTAGATGGTTGTCTCTATCTTCTTGCATGAAGATATTTCTTTTTCCATGAATAATTCCTAAGTTTGTTTTAGGATTTTTTGTAAAAGTTTTTGTATAAATATTTCACATTTCGAAGTATTGAGGGTGGATGAATTGCTGACATTTATATATTTGTACTATTCAGGAACCTAAGGGTGATTGTACCAATTTCAAGTCAGAAGACTGGATTAAAGCAATCAAGAGATTATATTACAAGATTCATGTGTTGGGCCACTACAGTGAATTACTTTCTATTTGTTCAATTGTTTCTTTCTGAATTTTCACACGCTCATATGTTTTCTTATTCTAAATGATATAGCTAGAATGTTATTACAGAATATGTTCAATTACACTAGGTCTTGAACTGTTTATCATTTATGTGTTTTTCTTCTGATATCTAGATTAGGGAATTCTTAATTTCTCCCTTATTTTGGTTGATGTCTATCTTTTCACTCATTATCCGGATTTGAGAACCCTTAATTTCTCTCTTACCCTGATTGAAACCATTTTCACCATCAACCTAAGGATCTGAAGTGACTAAACTACATTTCCCTATGAATACTTCCCTTTAGAACCTTTTTCCTGCTTCTGCTGCTTGACACTTTGACTCCATTAGCCCAATGGAATATAGACCTACAACTATCCATCTAAGTAAGTGATTTCACCACCAAAACAAATACAAAATAAAAACCCCAAGTAAAAATATATAACTAGCCTAAAATCAACTACAATCAACAAAGATAAATCATATAGAGAGAGCCCTCTCTGAGCATTAGGAAGGCTAGATCCTAAGGCTTAAAAGCAGGTTTGTGGTTACCTCTAATATTCTTTAAACCAAAAAAATAAAAAATAACCCTTTGAGAATTATTGGAGTGATAATAGATTCATAAAGGGGGAGGACTATTCCAGGTGGATATCGGTGGCCACCCGCCTATTCTGCCTGGACGTCAATCTGGTTACATCAGTTTCCTTTATTAAGCACAATTTACTATTTTTAGCAATTTTCCTGGTCCTGAACTTCCAGAGCTGTTTTAACCCCCTAAATGACATTTGTTTTAGGAATGCAGGAAGCCAATAGTCATTGGTAGGCTATTTCCACAATTATTTTAGTACTTAGAGATATATTTATAACGAGGTATCGTACACATCAAAATAATATCATATGACCAAGTTATCACCCTCAGATGTTGGCTGCCCAACTAACCCCAATGTGGCCCATAAACTCTTGGTGTTCCATGTCCTAGGGTTAGGTTTTTTATTTTTTAGGATTTCCCATTGTTGTTCAATAATAAAAAGGCCATTTTCCCTCTTTGTAATCAGTTCATAGGCATGTAGTTGCCATATCTCTTCTCAGACATAAGATACCATCGTCTGAGCTAGTTTATTTCCATTTTGTATGTAAGCATATTTCAGTCTTTGATATTAATGAAATGCATTTATATTTATATTTCATCTCTATGTTTATGTCTATATTTGTATTTTTTTACATTCCTGCATAAATATGGATCAACACCCATGGGCCATTGGTAATCTATATAAAGCACTAACTGACATTTTTTGTTTATGTAGGTGAAATAGTGTTTTTTGGTTTGATTTTGAGAGTTTTATGTGGTATATTTAGTGTTTCCACATTGGTGATAGATCTCAATTTTTATAAAATAGGTCTATTTATTAGTTTTATTAGAAAATAATTTTTTTTTCTAGTTGGATATGAAAATCTCAAATGTGTGGTTACCAAGGTTATGATGATTTTTATACATTCACACTTGAATATAAAAAAAACTAGGTTTGCACCCTTGGTGTTAGTATATCTACTGGAAAGCTTAATTATTATTTCTTTTTAGAATATTTTGAATTTATTCAAAATCTATGTCTACGTATTATTATTTCTTAAAATGTTAGAATCCTCCCAAATTATTATTTAAAAGTGGCTTCAAACTTTCTTTATTATTTATAACGGTCCTCCTTAAGTCCAACTCATCAAATTGAAGGATAACGTCAATTGTTCCTTTTCAATATAAATTATAGTTAATTCATTTCACCAAGTGATTTGAAAATTTTTCAAGAATCGTTTAACACAATTTGTAAAAGCTTTGAAATTTCTTAAATAGTGACTATACATAATTGCATCAAATCATTGGCTAGTTTGACATTAGGAATGAACATGGTTGAATATGTTTGATCTTTTTAAAGTAATATAAAACATATACATCTTGGATATTATTTAGTTCAAGATTATTCTATAGTCAACTTAGAATTCAAAAATTTACTAATGCAAAACACAAAACTTATGTTAAAAAATGAATGTTGTTACATTTACAAGAAAAACATATAATATATACTATTTAAATGATGGTTAAATTAAAAAACAAACATAATGCAAAACACAATTTTAAAAGAAAACTTGTCATAAAAAAAATGTGTAGCGGGTAGAAGTGTTCGTCAAATTTTTCTCCTCGTGGGACAATGGCCTGGTTGTCTCACTAGGATATAACCCCCTCCACCTAGTTTCAAATCTCACGGGGGGTCACCATGGACCATCATAGTAAGGTTGGAAGGATAGCATCCTGATGGATTCTGGGATCCCCGCTTCAATTTCCAGTGGTCTTTGGATATCTCGGTCCTAGGGCGAACTATGAATTTTTGATATATGTGGCTTGTAGGTTGTTGTATACAAGTGGGAATGTTGCTAGTTCCCATCAACCATTTTTTCCATTTAAAAAGAAGTCCCCATAAAATTTATACCATAATTTTTATCACTTTAACATTTAATAATAATAATAATAATTAATTATAAATAACTAATTATAAAAACATTATTCCATCCCGTTATTCTTTTGAGATTAAAAATCTCCAAATGACTCAACTTACACATTTTTTTTTATATATATCTAAGAAACATTATCAATGAATTGAGAATCCTTGGAACAACACATTATAAAAAATATCAACGAAGCTTATCATCTAATCAATCAGTTGTTAGAAAAATTGAGAGAAAAAAAAATATTGTTCACACAACACAATCTCCTATGATCTCATTGATCATAGGAGATTGATCACATAAAAAATTACATATATAGTTGTATAGCAACAACTTTTAGATGATAAGATCTGGAGAATTTACTCACACAGCACAATCTCCTACCCTATTTATTTACATGAATATAATTCAGTGATTTCTCACATTTTCCTGGACCTCCCTTAAGGGAGTCAAGCCAAAACAAGCTCTGATACCATGTTAGAAAATTTGAGAGAGAACAAATATTGTTCACACAACACAAATAACACTATGATCTCATTGAGAACATAAAAAATTACATATATATTTGTATATCACCAAATTCTAGATGATAAGATATGAAGTAGGTGGATATATAACTCATAGACAACTCACACACATAGGGAAATAATTAGTTCTAGAATTACACCTGGGGACTCACAATAAAAACTCACGATAACTTGGAAGTCGTGAAAGCATTACTTCCAATATCACTAAATTATAAAATTGATATGTTTTATTTATTTATTTTAGTTTAAAAATTATAAATATAATTTATTATTATTACTTTAATAATAATAATAATAATAATAATAATAAAATACTTGAAAAATAAGATAAATCGTTTTTTTAGAAGAATAAAACATCCTACAATTTTACTATGCAATAATAGGTAAACCTCTATAACTCTTCAAATTCCTTTTTATCCAAAGAGTTGAAATTTACTCCATAACCACCTAAACATTCACGTCAGGGATTCTATTCAACTGCTCTATCTTTTTCAATTATATTTAGTCTTCCCTTTTGCACAATATGCAAATACCATGACCATATGTACTCTTCTTTTTGGTTATTTATTATTTTATTAAACAAAATATCCATTTTCAAAAACTAATAATAGTAAACGCATTTTAACCTTTTAATTGTGGTTATAATTTGCATCCTTTATTCGACTTCAAAATTGAGTAATGGGCCTGGGAAAATATTTCCTCCCCTTAAATTTATAATTTAAAAAATATTTACAAAGTTATTTTATATGAGAATATATATGTTTTTTCTAGGATCGGGTGATTTTTGAGATGAGGGGTGGGTCGCCACTGTCCCGTTTGTTCAATGGTTAGGAGATGTGGCACCACGCCCCTGGTGAGTGCAATTATGGATAGAATGGTAGTAATATTATATATATTTGGGTAGATGAGGTGGTAGGGGAGTGTAAATTTGACAACATGCTATGTGCAAGAAGGGTAACCATAATGGAATTCTTTGGTTTCTTAAATCGCCAATACATTTTCACGGTTGAGAATGAGGGAGGGGAACTCTAGTATGCAACAAGACACCTCCATGTAGACGCAGGGCATGAGGCTATAAGGAATCCGAGGAAAAGCAATCAAGAAACCTTCCACTGAGTGGATGGTCGCATCACCTTACGTTCTATTCAAAAAAGGGCGGTAAGATTTGGCTTCCAACCTTGGATGGAAACTCAGGAAATTTTTAATTCATGAAGGCATATCAATTATGGAAACTACAACAATATATAGGTGAATTTCATATTTCCCAAATCACAGGATTCAAAAGGGGAATTTTTTTTTTCTCTCCTCTCTTCCAACATCCAAGACAGAATGCACCACTTGTTTCACCAACTGATAGCTATTTCCAATTTTGGTTTCATTCTTTTGGGTGTGTCTGTTGCTTTTCAATTCATGCAGTAATTTTGATGTCATTTATGTTTCTTTGCCAAAGAATTGTAGAGGGTGGTAGTTTTGTATATGTAATTAATCTTCTGACAGTTGGGTACTAGTGCAATCTATGGCGACTTAGGGGACCTTTAGATTATCTTGTTGTGGACTAGGGTGATCCTTTGGGAAGTTGGTGTCTCCTATTTTATATAATTGATATACTTGTAAATATAGGGACATTAGAGAAATTTTGAGGTTTAAAATGGGCCTCCTAAGAAAAATTTACAATCAAACTAAAATTTATAAGAACCAATAGGATTAAAGATGATGATGTCAACCATGGGGGATGATTCACTATTTTTGTGGTAAAAAAGTAAAAATATTAAACAATAATAAAACAATGAAACTACTTTTTCAACTTGTATTTTCAACTTATCACCCTAAGGTTTTACTCAGATTTCAAGCGGGAGTACTCGTTGTATGCAAAATTTTATTCCTCATCCAATGAGTACCCATGTTGCATACTTCTAATGGACCTTGCAACACGAAAAATGAGAAATACATGAAAAAATGTGATTGCAATCACATTTCTCATGTATTTATTATTTTTTGTGTAGCAGGGTCCATCAAAAGTTTGCAACATGGGTACTCCTTGGATGAGGAATCAAATTATGCATCCAACAAGTGTTCTCACTCGAAATTTGAGTAAACCCATAGGGAGAGAAGTTGAAAATATGAGTTGAAAAAGTAGTTTTTTCTTTTTTCCCTTTAAAAGTTGATGATGTAATCTAATCTTATTTTATTATATCCATTATTATTTTATAATTTCCTTAGGAGGCCCATTTAACACCTCAAAATTACCCTAATGGCTTGTTCTTTGTAGTTCTTCTCCTTGGAAGGTGGTGACATCTACTCTCTCGAGGGTCACAGGGGTTCTATTAGTCCACTAGATTTTTGTGTCCAACCTAGGCTAGGAGGTGGGAATTCACACTTTCTTAGGTTAATGTTATGGTGTGAGCCTTTATTTTGTGGTGGCAACATTATTTCTATGTTGATTAGTGTATAGGAGCTAGCAAAGGTTGGTTTTTTTTGGATTTTTGGGTACCACGGGTCTAGTTGATAAGGCTTCCATGTAGGTAGCACCTCAGCTCATTCCTCTCACATTGTTTTGTTTTTTTGGTGTGTAATGGTTCTACTTGAGGGGGGCTCATCTTGCCCAGGGTAAGATGTGGTATACTTTTCTGTCTCTAGGCATCACTCTAGTCATGCCTTGTCATAGGGGAAAAGTTACAAGAGCATTAGCTAAATTTTGAGGTTTAAAATGGGCCTTAAAAAAAATGTACAACCAAAATCAACTTTATAACAACTAATCGGATTCAAGATGATGATGTCAACTATGGGGGATGATTCACCATTTCTGAAGTAAAATGGTAAAAATATTAAAAAAAAAAATTAAAAATATAGTTTTTCAAATTTTGATTTGACATTTGTAGGATTGTTGGCTTGCGATAAATCTTCTGGATTGATCCCATTCATGTTGATTTAGATCGACATTTTGAACCAGCAACTGATGTTAATTCTCATATTTTTTCATGTTGTATTTTCAACGTATCTCCCTATGGTTTTATTCAAATTTTGAGAGGGATCACTTGTTGGATGTGAAATTTAATTCCTCTTTCAAAGAGTACCCATGTTACATATTTTTTATGGACCCTGCTACATGAAAAATGAGAAATACATGAAAAAATGTTATTGTAATCACATTTTTTCATGTATTTCTCATTTTCTGTGTAGAAGGGCCCTTCGAAAGTTTGTAACATGGTACTCCTTGTAAGAGGAATTGAATTCTGCATCCAATGAGGGCTCCTATTTGAAATTTGAGAAAAAACATAGGGAGATAAGCTGAAAATATGAGTTGAAAAAATAGTTTTTTTTTCTTTTCTCCCTCCAAAATCTGATGATGTAATCTAATATTATTTTATTATTTCCTCTATTATTTTAAGATATTCCTTAGGAGGCCCATTTTAGAGCTCAAAATTTCTCTAATGGGACCAATTATTATCAGGAGTGAGCCCAGAGAGGAAATACTAGGTTGCATCATTGAGTTGAAGACTTTGCTACATGGTATCATGATCTGGGATCTTTTCTTCGGTGATGTTAGCATAATTAAAAAAAAGAGAATGAAAAACCATAAATGAAAAAACTTAAAGAAGAAACAACATAAAAGGATACCATAAAGACAATGCACCAAATATTTGATAACAAAGTTCACCTAATGTGGGCTATGTCTCTAGGCCCAACTTAAAGTGGAGAGGAATCTTCACTCATCTCAACAAAAAGAAAGGCAAGTACATGGAAAAATAAATCATTATACCTCCATTTCTGGGAGTGACATGAAAATGTGTTGCTCAAATCTCTGATCTGACTACACCAGTGAAATCCTTGTGAAATTCTGAGTAAAATGAGTATAAACTTAGTTATATTTTTCCACTGTCAACTCTAGACCCCCAAAGAATCTTCAAGTTTCCACGATAGAATATTTTAGGAATGTTTTGGAGAATATTCTAGGGAATATCCTTAAGGAATATGATTATCGTTCTAGAAGCGTGCAGGGTTCCTCTCCGGGTTCCCTCAGCTCTCTGCATTCTGTGCAGACTCTGCCTGGTGCCACTATGCTTGTCTATTCTCTATTCGAATGACAGTTGGTATGAGATTTTATACTTGAGCATCGATCGTGTTTTAAAAATTATGTCAGCTTGCATATTTTTTGGCACGTTGATTATAGATCATTCGTTTTGGCTGGGTCATGGGTTCAAACCCTTGCTGACCCCTTTTATATTACAAACAATATATATATTAATTGTTCGCACGACCCATTAACATTAATTCAAAACACTAAAAAAATTAGTATTGTTGATGCTAAAATCTACCATGGGTCGGTTTTGGCCCAATTGGCCACCCATTGGGTGCCACATGGCACCATTTTATTGGGCCACATGGTCTCATGCTATTGGAATAACACAATACTACCGATTTTAGCGAGATCTTTCCATATCTGGTAGTTCCTCCAACTATAGAAGTGAAATTACATTTATCTGGAGCTCTGTTAAATTTAGCCCCCCAGACACCAAATTTGGTTGGATCGCCAACTTTGGTGTTGGTCCAAATTTACCTAGTGCCACTTAAAACTTGTCCTTTTTCCAAGTTTGACTGGAAATTTAACTAGAATAATTTTTTCATATGAACTTAGTTTGAAGCACAATTCGTGTCATTGGATTCCTTGTGACAAGATATTCAGTTTGATGTTAGTTTTGATGCCCATTTTGTTTTTTGTTTTTATCCCACTACTCTTGATGAAGCTAGCGTGAAAGAAATTAATCTTTAAAAAAGGGTAGAACATGGACAAGATGACCATGCAAAGATGACAATGACAACAAATAAAAAGGAAGAAAATCCCTCTTACAGTCATTTCATGAAAGAAGGTCATGATGAGGAACATTTCTAGAAACTATATCTAAAGTTAAATCCTAATAAGTATGGTGACAAAGGGAAGCATAAAATTTTTGCTATAGTGTAACGTGACCTAGGTTATTATTTAGGAGATGAGATGAATATCATAGTTGTTTGGATTACAGGTGTTAAACCAATCATGGAAAGAACATCAAAGAATACATGGATCTAGGAACTTGAGGAGATTAACCAAAGCATTCAAGAATAGAATGTTGAACTGAGAAGACTACTAAAAGAAGCAAAAGAGGAGAAGGAAGGATTGTAGCTTTAGTTACAAACCATGAAATATGCCTTCAAAAAGCTAAAGTGAAATGATGGCTTAACACCCACTTCAGAATCAGAAACTGAGGTAAACATTATCAATGATTCTTTAGTATCATGTTCTCATTATGATGATGATATTGGTGCATTTGAAAGGCACAACAAGGGAATTAGTTTGAATCTAATGAAGAAGATGTGATATGAAGGAAAGGGCCTATGAGTTAATGGCGAGGGCATTGTATTTCCATCCAATGGGTGGAACTACCTTGATATGAAGGAAGAGACTATGCTAAATGGGAAATTTGTTGAGGCTCCAAACCCATAGAGTCAAGATAGTCTTCAAGGGATAAGTATGAGTCCATGCAGTGTCCTAAGAGCACATCACAACCATCCAATGATACTGAAAATTTTAAAGGGAGACCTAAATCAAGTTTTCCTTGCCATCGAGGATCCTCCCAGATCATTGCTCCCCACTAAAAATATTTTGGTCTTCCAAAACTATAAATAGGAGTTGAAATTTGATGTAGTCCCTAGTTTATTGATCTGTATAACAAATTTCCTTGGCAGACCACACTTTCCTTCCCTTCACCTTTATACTTCGAAACTAGAATGATGAAGCTGACTCTTGTATCCATATGCAAATATATAAGTGTCAATGCTTTTATCACAACTTTCAAGATTCCAAGCAAGACCCTACCTTCCAAGATTTTATAAAACACTAACGGTCAAGTTTTACACCAAAAACCATATCCTTTGTTATCTAACTAAAGGTCATAAATATCAATATGTTTCATACTCAAGTGATGTTATACACTTCATCACTTTTACAATTTTTTTCCCATCTATGGTGTCTTTAAAAAGAAACATGTGATTTACAATGGTGGCCATACTCAAATACTTAAAAAGGCTACCCATATTTTAGCCAACCATACTAATGGGATTTCTTCATGTATTTGGCTTCCTTGTGAGTTGCTTAATTGGTTGGTCTCTTCAGAAGTGATTTCATAGGCTTATGGTCCTTCTTTGGGCATAACTATAGATGGATCTTCCAACATGTGGGTTTCTAATTTCCACCCTTGTTGGAATGGCTACAATTGTTTTTCTTCCTATATACTTTCTTGGCCTTAATTTGTGTCTCCTTCATGGGTGATAGAACCTTCCTTGAATTGTTGTATTTGGTGCGGCTCTCGTGAAACAAACTTGACATAGTTCTTCCTTTAAAATTTTCACTATCACTGGATGGTTGTGATGTGCTCTCAACATCGTGAAAAAACTCATATTTTTCCCTTGAAAACTCTCCCAACTCTGTGGGCTTGGAGCCTCCTCTAGTTTCCCCTCTAACATAGTGTAGTCCTGCATATCGAGGTAGTTCCACCACTTGGATGGGATTTACAATGCCCTATCTATTAACTCCTAGGCCCTTTCCTTCATATCTCATCTTCGTCATTAGCTTTGAACCAATGCCCTTGGTGTTCCCTTCAAATGCACCAAAATCATCATCATAATGAGAACACACCTTAAACGGAAAATTTTGAGAGGCTAATATTCGCAGTTGGGCTAATTTTCCATGGTTTTTTCTAAAAAGTGAATTAGCCCATTTTCATTTTTTATAAAATGATTCACCCAAATTTTACAATATAAAATTATTTTACATTAAAAATACTTAACGTTATGAAAATATATATAATATCATTATAAATGTTAATAATTTTACAAATACATGCATACAAATTTTATAGTTTTCATATTAGGGACTAGTGATATTCGCCAATGTTTTTAAACTTCAAGATAATTTTTCCTTTGTGCCAAAATTTTCTGCCACCTTGACTTGAAATCATTGACATTGTTTACCTCGATTGTCGATTATGAAAAGTTGTCGATTATGAAGTGGGTGTTAAGCTACATTTCATGATTTCAAGGGCCTCTTTGTAGTTTAATTAGATTTGCAATCCTTGCTTCTCCTCTTCTACTCCTTGTAGTATTACTAAAGGTTCAAAATTCTATATGTGGAATGCTTTGATTAATCTCCTCAAGTTGTGAAACCATGCATTCTTAGAAGTTCTACCCATCATTGGTCTAACACCTGCAATGCCAACAACTATAATCTTCATCCTCATCACTTGAATCAGAACCCAGGTTGTTACACCAATTTTTTTTCATCTAACCTGTTACTATTAGATGAACCAAAGTACACCATGTAAGACCAATTTTACCCTACTAAAATTGTTTTCACTATGAAAAATAACTTGGTAATCCATAATTTATTAAGTTGTTTATGGTCTAAACAGGAAACCCCATGAGGAATAATTGAATAAATCCTTATTTGTTTGATTTTCCTCAAGGGATAATTAATTAAACATCAGTTTAATTAATATTCCTGGTCATATTTAATAAACGGGGAAAATGATAGATAAATCATTATTTATCTTATTTATTTTCTAGATAATTATTTAAACATTATTTAAATAATATTCCTTGTTAAATTTGACTAAATCATTTATAAATAATTGAATAAATCACTATTTATTTAATTATTACTCAACCACATCCTTAAAATAAAAAATAAATTATTTATTTATTTACTATTTACAAATAAAGGGATTTGACCAAATTAAAATTCTTTTTCTCTCCAACAAATATAATAAAATATTCCATAAAATTTGGATCTAGATTTGGTTAATAATATTTTAATCATGCACCAATATCTAGACTAACTCAATATTTTGTTATAAATAGAAGGGGTTTTCCATTCATTCACTACCTTTTGTTGCCTAAAGATCACTCTGGATCTCTACTTTTGGTTTGACTTTGATCCTCCATCATTGTCATATTTTTTCTATCTTTTGGCTTGTGAGCTCCCTTTGAGTTCCATTTTTTCCTGGGTTTCTACACCATCAAGAGAGAGAGAGATCTTAGATCTGAAGTGCTGAGGGCATAAAAGAACCCATCCCATTGAGGGGGACTGGTAACATCTTTCTATGTTCCCTTCCCATGTGTCATAAATACAAAAATTCTTTAAAAAATATCCTTGTATTGTCTATTGGATGCATGGAGCAACTCTTTCTTTAATTTACTACTTATTGTATTTTACTGCATAGATATGGATTTTGTAGCATTTTTCTTGGTCAACTAACTGCAAATCTAAAGAAATTGGTAGCCATCTTTGATGTTAGAGTTGTTTATTATGCATAGCTAAAGTGAGCTTTTTTCATACGCTTGTGATTAGAATTCATCCTAACAACTACTTACTCCACAAGGGTTTACAATTACGACCTCTATTGTTTTTTAGATCCCTACATGACCAACTGCTTCAAACCCTAGGATTTTTCTTCAGCTTCCTGTTTTGCTTTTCTTGATGTTTTTTTTAACCTATAAAACCCTAAAAATATAAAAATTCTAACTTCCGTGTGTTTTTAAACCTATTGCATGGGTGATAGGCATCAGCCGCAGCTGAGACAATAATTTTTTCTAAAACTTGCTCCCGAGAGTTCTGGAAGTGTAGGTCACACTTTTCTAGCCAAAACCTGCGACCTCTGTAGAAATAAGGTTAGAAATTGCAACTTGTACTTTTTGCGGGAATTTTTCTGAGATTTTTCTGTGTTTTTCTAGGTTACTGTTCAGATTTGTTTGACCTCCGCCTCCACCCATTTTCGACCTATACTTGCTCTGTTTTACTCATCGAAGTAGGAACCTAGCCCCCTAGGGCTTCAATACGCTTCCACCTTTTTAGGAGGAGTTTATTTGAAGCAGTTTGTCTAAAATTTCAGTGTGTTCAGCCATTTTTTAGATCTGATCTTGTACTTTTAGATCCATTTCAAATTGGTTATTTATCCATCCAAAACACCTCTTTTCAGTTTTTTTTGGTCATCCTATGGGGTCCCCTCCATTTCCCTTCAGGTTGTATCCTTTCACCACCTCATTTGCAGCGCTTTTCCCTCTGGTTTTTTGTTGTTTTCTACACCTGTTTCTAGCAGATCTAACCTTTAGATCATTGTCCCTCCCTAATTTAGATACATTGGCTATTTTGGTGTGTTTTGACTAGATTTTTTCCCACCCATAGACTAGTTGCTAGGAAGCTCGCCTCCTTGGGTTTAGATTGATGCATCTTTAATTGTTTATTTTCTGTTATATTTAGTTTACTTTACTATTATTTGCATATCTATTTACAGTTATACAACACACATTTTCTTTTTCTCTACACACATCTGGGTTTAAAAATTAAAATTAACACACTTAACACACACACCCTAAGTGAAGAGTGCCTGGTTAACATTTCCAGGAAAATATTATAACATTGTAATCAATTGATTTTGCACCTCCCTGCCCTTGTTTCAACATTGTAATCATTTGATTTTGCACCTCCTTTCCCTTGTTGGTCTCTCTTCCTTTTGTGATCCGTGTTTGTTCTTCCATCATTGTGCCCCAAGGCATTTATCCTGAATATTTCTTACTCTTCATCCTCAGTTTCCATTAGGAAGACTTACTCCTTCGCGTAGGATTCTAGTTAGTCCTCCACCAAGTCCCAATTCTAACTCAAATTCTAGTTCATTGGGTTCCCCCTCTAGTTCTATCCCCGGTTCTCCCCCTATCACCTTCACCATTTCTGGTTCAATACCTAATGCTGGTGGTAGCCCCGACCCTAATGTTGGGAATACTACTAGTTGGACCACAACAAGAACTATCCTAGTTGCTCCCTTGCTCCCTTATATGGTAGGCCTCAGTCTTCCCGATTTTAACCAGTTGATCAATGACCCCATACATCATGACCCTGGTTGGCCTGCTATGCCAACCACGCTCCCTTCCAACATCCCCAAGTTTGAATTTCTTGTTGGAGAAGATCCTACAAACCATGTTTGATATTTCCACATGTGGTGCTCATCTAACTCCATTATCGATGAATTTGTCTGTCTTCAGTTGTTCCAATGTACGCTTACTGGAGAAGCTTCTACATGGTATGTTGACCAGGCCTCCTCCTCTCATACTACTTTTGTGACCCTTGCCCGACCTTTTCTATCTTACTTCCAACTTCCCCTTTGTTATGACACTGGTTCCAAAATTTTTACCTCTTTCTGTCAATCTTCTGCAACCAGCCTATCCGATCATGTCCAAGAATGGCAGAGAAGAAAGAGCCTACGTGGAGCCCCTACCTTTGAAGACCATGTCTACATGGACTGGTTTCTCAAATCCCTTTTTCCTGCTATCGGCAAAGATGTCGCATCTCATTTCCCTCAAACGGAAGAAGCTTCTCTCCAAATTGCATTAAAATATGACCTAATCTACACACAGTTTAGTTATGTTTATACCATCTTGCCTAATCTCGCTAGACCTAGTGGTGCCAATGCACCGGGGACATCCCATGCCGCCAATGGTATCGTTGGAGCCCTTTCTCATCCATACACTCATCCTCCTATGTGTTATGGTTTCCCTCAGGGAGGGGTCAGCTCCTCCAGCACTTTTCCCCCTCCCGGTAGCATGTATCCAGGATACGGAATGCCTCCTCCTTTTTCCCAACCTATTTACCACAATGTTTCCCAACCTCCTTATTATCCATATCTGAATCCTGGTGCTCCAACTCCTCCAGCATTAGCACCCCCACCTCCCTTGCCTTCTCAACCCCTGCAATAATAGCCACCACCCCCCAAGGGGCAGGTGTATGCACAGCAGGGCGCGACTAATCCTCCTACTTCCAAAATGAAGAGGAAAATCACACAAAATAAATCTTCCCTAGGACCTAATCCTCAAGGTAATGCACCTAACACTGCTAACCAACAATAGGGCACTAAGCCCAAGCAGGACAGGCCTGTTTGCATGAATAAGCCTTATTCTTGTTGCGGTGTCTATGCCCATTACACCCAAAATTGTCCTCTTTTACCTCAAATGCATCAGATGTGGGATACTCAAGAAGCATCGCGAGAACATCAAGCCTCCCCTTCGATTCCTCCCAATGCTTCACCTATACAGCCGGCTGTGTTTACCAACCCTTTCCCTCAGCAAGGATTCGTGGCTACCCACCCACGTGAAGGTCAAGAGGCCACTCAACCTCCTCCATATGGTACCTCTGATTACCATATTCTCATGATGAACTTTAACCAACCCATTATCATTGACCTCAACCTTGAGACTCAGTCCCTTCAGTAAAACAAGCCTCCTGCTACATCTTCCCCTAAGCCCCCTTCTTCTAGTTCCATAGAGCCTCTTTCGACAACCAATGGTCCTTTAAATATCTCTCAACCTAAGGCAAAGGTTCATACCAAGATCCCCAAGGGACCATTACGCTGAAACACTGCTTCTGGCAAAGCTGCCCATTCGTATAGTATAGTAGATGATTTGAAGCAATCTCTTGCTGCCATCTCAATGCTGGAAATCCTCCAGTCATGCCATTCACAACGAAAATACCTACTAACTGCCATGGGCACTATGGATCCTTTAGATGATCTTTTGACCATCTTTGATGTTGATTGGTCAAAACATCCTCCCCTTCCTGCTTCTTTTGCCTTCCAAATCCTCGTCAAGATTCGAAATTCCAACGTCTCCCATTGTATCATTAATATGGGGGCATCCACCTGTGTGATGTCCACTTCGGTTTGGAAGAAACTCATATCTCATGAATTGGCCCCTTCCACTATCACCCTCCGAGTGTGGGATGGCCACTCTTCCCAGCCCATTGGCCTATTCTGAAATTTTCCTATTACTCTTGCGGGCAAGACTGCTTGCGTTGACGTAGAAGTCATTGATGCCCCCTTAGATTACAACATTATATTCAGTTGTAGCTACTCTTATGTGATGTATGATGTGCCATCTATGGTTCACCGTGAGATTTCCTTTCCTCATAACAGAAATATAGTCACCATTGACCAGTTAACATATTACGAATCGACGTCTAAGACCTCCCCTGAGTCCATCATATTTTCGGTGGCTAATAGGAAAACCGTCGAACCTTTGACCAGTGTCTCACTTGGATTCTATAAAGACTCCTCTTTGCTTAGTTCTTTCCCTGGTATTCCTCCTCCTGTCTCTAATCCTAGCTCGTTGAACGTTTTCATGATGCAACCATCTCGGGCTTCCCTCAAGCGGCCCGCTTCGACTAATTTGCAACCCCGCCCTCCGCAACCTGCTCCTAGCACTTTGACCCAACCTTCAGGACCCCCTCCTCAAGGCCCCTCATCTATAGCTAATATCCATGAGCCTCTCTACCCTCTTGGTATGGTTCCTCCTGGCCTTAACCATCTTGAAGTTGTCCCGCCTGGCCATTACCCCTCCGGTCAGATACTGTTCCTATCTCCCCCTCTTGGAGTGTTTTTGGTACCTTTTATGGCTACCTTATCCCTTCATAACCTGAACCTCAGGATCCTAGTCTAGTACATTGATCCCCTAGCCACTATCCCACCTGTTCAGCCCAAACCTTATCTTGCTTTGACCCTGGTTCAACTAGTCCCCATGACCCCTCCCTCTGCTACTGTGCCTCAGCCACCTTAATAGTAACCTCCTCTTGTTGGGACAACTTTGGGTGAAGGGGGAAAAGCTCGCAAGAAGGCACCTAAAGACAAGGCTACCCCGAAAAACCCTGCTCCTCCTCAGCCTCCAAAGTGTAACCCCCCCCCCTGTGTGCTTTGTGTGATTTTTTCATTCATGCCACCCATCATTGTCCCAAATTGCCTCGTATCAATCCCATGGTAATTGTTGTGTTCCCTAAGTCTACGGTCACTGAAGCCTCTATTTCTTCCTCGACTGTAACCAAGAACCCCAAGACTATTCACCAACCAACCTTGTGCTTTGTGTGATCTTGATGGACATTATACCCATCATTGTCCCCACCTCACACATTATCGTGCCTCTTTGGAGGTAGTTCAGGTGTACAAGATTGAACAAAATCAGTATGCCTCTCCCGTCCTTGCGCAATATGATTTGGGCCAAATTGAGGATTTACCCACTCCCATTGACATCCCCCCTTCCTGATGTCGAGATGACGGAGCCTGCGGCCACCATCCTCTACCTATCATCATTCATGAGGTCCATGGTGGAAGCTCCCTCTAAGACTTCCCTTTCTGTTTCACTTGACCTCCCTTCAATGATCACCCTAGGCTAAACATTAGTGGATCCCATTTCTGCTTTTTCTCCTGTCACCCCTTGTGACGATGCACATGTGAACCTTTCTTCTCATGATGATGATTCAAATAGCTTCACCGTGTCATGTGGTCTCTCTTCCTTCAGTCACCCCATCTTCTACTGTGATGATGACATCATGGAAGCCTTTTCCACCCCTGACTTCATCTTTCCCGCCCATAAGAGGAATGGCACCATCCATGTCTATGGTGACTTTCATGACCTGAGCACAAGCTACCCCCAAGGCAACCCCCACACACCATATAACCATCCGTGTGTGAGTGGTAGACATCCTACCTAGAGAACTCCCTCTAGCAGTGTTTGTTTGATTTCTACCTTGCGTTTAGGTTACCATCATTTTTCATCATCCTCTCATTTTTTGTCTTGTGGCACCTTTCAGATGGACCCCCCATCCACACCATATATTAGTTATGTCGATGGTGCAAGCCACTACTCCCGGAATCTAGCCTCGGCAAGTTGGGCCATTTTTACCCCCTTTCATTCGCCTGTTCTCTCAAATGTTGTATGCATTGGTACTGCCACCAATAACCAGGCCGAATATGATGCAGTGCGAGATTTATTAGCCGATTCCCTTTCCCATCGCATCCTCCACCTTCATGTTCATTTATACTCCCTTCTTATTGTCATGCAATTGAATGGTGTATATCGTGTGCATAATCCTATCCTTTTTAGAATATATTTATGAGTGAAGCTTTTGATGCGTGAATTTGAAATCATTACATTCAGTCATGTACCTAGAGCAGAAAATTTCTATGTAGATAGCATTGCAAACAATATTCTAGATTGGCACTTAGCACATGCATTTAACACAAGACAATAACATAAAACCATAAAAAAAGGATGAATATCCATAATATGTGTCGTATAACATGTTTTAGAGTCCATTAACTCTGATACATATGACATGCTCGTAACATGTTACAAAAAATCAAAACTGAGGGCACCACCTGCCCCTACATCTAATCACTATCTGGAGGATCCTGCGCCAATGGCTCTACTCCTGTAGCTCATAGATCGCGCATCCCCTGTCCGACCCTCGCCATGCACTTCATGACCCTTCACCACTCCGAGGGAAGACCAATACATGTCTCTGTGTACTAGTCATCCAAGTCTTTCCACCCACGCTCTGAAACACCGGTCAAAATCCTCTCACATATATGACAGATGTCATCTACGAGGGCCACAACATCCTCATTTTGTGGTGCTCTCGATCCACTAGGTCCTGCAACTCCTGATACTACAAGTCGTCCCATGTACCTGGTCAGTTTTACCGGTGCTATATCTGTATACCAAAATTGAAAGAATCAGCACCATATAAAATATTCTGAAAATTTAAAATACACATAAAATATCAGCAAATTGTCACTTACCATTGGGCCCCCATACTCGACTAGGCAGCAGTGGAAAGTTTGGGTCCCCACGATAACTCATCCCACTATAAGGATAGTCATCTATGTATAGTGGCATCTGATCCCAATGAGCAAAAAACTCGGGTCAGAAGACTCGTCTGACTACCCCACCTCCCCCTCTACACAGTAGCTACCCCCACTAGTGCATCTTGGGCTCCCTTGGGCCCCTATCCTGGATCTGTATGTGAGGTCGAAGTATCAAGATATTCTCAAAGAAGAGCGAACAAAACACTGTGTCATATGCACATTCATGGTTCACTTTGTTATCACCCTATTTTTTTTTTTCTAAACTCGTTAAGTTTACACTGTTTTGGTCATAGTTTCAAGTAGGTCTTGAGTCATTTTAGTCTTGATAAAGGGCAAGTCATAGATTTAGAAGTCTCAAAGGTCAGTTTTCAATTTCAAATAAATTCTTTTAGTCTCATTCCATGATTAAAAAGTCTTAACATTCACTTAGAGATCCTGTCATTAGGTTTCGGATGAAATTCTTGCAATTAGCCACAAAACCGTAGTTTCGTAGCGTAGTTAGTTTAGAAAATGGGTTTTTTCCCTACGAAAGCGCTGCTACTTTCGTAGTGCAAAGTGCGAAAAATACACTATATGCGCTGTGAAAGAGTAGATTCTTAAAAGGTCATGTCAAAAACCCAGAATTTGTCAGAAATTAGTTAGGTAATGATAGGGTAACATCATGGTGAGTCAATTAGAGGTCATATTCAAAGTACTTAACCATTCATATCCATTATTATCATAGTAGGGGTTTCATATTGGAAAATGGGATTTCAAATTCGAAAAGTGTTATCTATTTCAGTCATTCCAGTCTACATTTTCTCATACTAAACTGTGAAACATCTCTGTTTCAAACTCTAAAGTATTAGAGTTAAGCCTCTGCTTGTTCTATACCAAGGCTATTTTCATACATAATCAAGCGAGGCTGCCAAATCAAATCAAACGAGGATGTTCCTTTTTCTCAAGCGAGGCTGCCAAATTAAATCAAGAGAGGCTGTTTTATAAATTATGAAGGAAGCCAATGGAGTTTTTTCTGAAACAAGCATGGCTGAGGAGAAAAAGAACCATAGAGGAGGACATTGTTTGAGATCTAAACCTGAAAGAAAAAACGTTTTAGTTGAAGATCAAACAATCATGAATGCTTTCAGTAAAGTAGGTTGTTTAAAGTTCTGTGAAAAGTTGCAAGGTGGACATACTCAGGTATCCAAAGAGTTTTCATTACATTTCAGTGGGAAAAATACAAAGGTTGTAATGTTAAACATGTCAGTGACAACTAAAACCATAGCTCTAGTGACTGAAATACCCAGAGGACAGGAAACTTGGTTTATGGGTTTTAGATTTGATATGGAGGCATGCAAGATATTTGTGAAGCCATAATATGCAGAGATGGACCTGAACAATGTAGTTATGAGAAACTGTATTAAGGATAGCTATGCCAAACTACTATTCAACATCCAAAGATATTTCACATGCGAAGGCAGGTACCACAAAGTCTACACCTATCATTTCAAACTCCTATTACATTTCATAGGTATGATATCACTAGATTTACCATTTTTCCTATATAGAAGCATTGCCAAAATGGCTAATAAATTTCAAGTAAAATCCGAGGGTTGTGAAACATCTCTGTTTCACCATGGTTTAATTAAACTGTTGGTTTTGAATGAGCTCCAGAATATTAGTAGGGACTGGTCTTCTTTACTTTTTATAAGTGGATTTGAAATGGAAGCTCTAACCCCAGCTAAAAACCCTAAGGCAAAGGAAAATCCATCACCATCACCAGAATCCAGTCAACCAGTAGACATAAGGACAAGGAGGTTTGTGAAATTGAAGCTAAGGAAGCAAGTGAAAGATAAGGTAGAAAGAACACCAGTGATTGTTATAGAAACTCCTTCACCTACAAAACAAGGGTTATAAAGTACCAAGGAAGCTAAACAAAAACAAATAGTTGCTAATAAAATAGTTCAAAGAATTACAAGGAGCCAAGTTGCAACATCAAAAGGAAAGACAGTAGCTTCAGGATCAAGTGATAGCCTAGGATTGAAAGGAAACTTGGATGACATATTGCATGCAGTAGACATAGAAGAATCACCTATAGTGCAAGCTGATTGCGTAGGAATAAATGAAAGCAAACAGAAAAAGGTGAAATCAACAAAGAAGCTGGAGTTTAAGGGTGAAGATGCAGCATTCGTTTTCCAATCTAGGAAGCTTGTAACTAGACATTTTAAAAGGCTCAAGGAGCTTAATGTAGAAGTTGAAGAAACCAATGAAGCAACTATTGTTCTTGAAGAGATAGTTGATCTTTCCTCACCTGTAGCAAAACATGTAGAAAGCAGAGTAATCATAGCACAAGAAGAAATGACCAAGTATAAAATCTTGGAGAAGGAGTTAAGATCAGCAAACCATGAGATTGCTAAGTTGAAGAAAAGAGCCAGAAAACATGTCATTGAGAAAACAAAATTTAATAGGATGAAAGCTATTTGGGAAGGTCAAAGAGTCTCCAAATCAGAAATACCAAGTAGTGAAGAAAAATTCTTCACATGGACAGTCCCAACCATTAAGGAGGAAAATTTTGTAAGAGTGATCAACACTCATTTGAGAGATAGCAACATAAGGTTAAGAATATAGGTGGAAGATCTGGAGATACAATTGACAATGTCTCAAGAAAAGTTAAAAAGGCAGTGAAATAGAATGATAAATCCACAAGACAATCTCTAATCAAAATGAAGGTAAATTTTGATGAAGATTATGTTTTCAGGGTCATATTGCTATGTTTTTGAAAATAATGCCAATACCCTTAAAGTTTAAGTATCTCAAAAGTATAAATTTTGAAGACAGTTTTGATAAAACTGCTTACACAGCTGTTTTGTAGTGCAGATAGTGCAAATCTGATTAAATGCACTACGAAACTACTGAAGCAGTCTTCTATTGTATTTTCATATCAAATTTTGAGGGAATTTTGGTGAATTTTGTTTCGAAATTTCTGGTGGAAGTGTGTTAATGGAAAATGAAGGCTTCCCTGAAGAAAATAGATCAAAAGAAGATTAGAAAGGGAGCTAAACACTGCACTACGAAAAGCACTACGAAACTGTGTTGCTTTCATAGTGCAGGTTTATTCTTACCTTTTTGCATTGTTCAAAGTTTAGATTCCGCACAGCTGGAGAATTGAAGACATATGGTGTAATATTTGGCAACAAGATACATGTAGACATGATTCATTAATGGTAAAAGTGCTCAAAACAGATAAGGGAATCAAAGGGCCTAAAAAACAGAAAGACAAGTTTCCTATATTTTAGGAGAACATTATCATCAATAGCATGGCCACATCAAGTTAAATATCATCATCCAAATTCGACTTCATGGGATTGCAGGTGGAAAAATATGTAATAAAGATTAGATAAGGTTGTTAGGAGGGTATTAAAGAGTTTTAGTCCTATTAGAAATAGGACTTTTCATTAGGATTATAGCTATCAATTTGTAATAAATAGCATGTTTATGATTAGAAAAGGTGAGTTTGATGTATCTAGTGGAGAAGAAGGAATCTTATTTTGTAAATGTTCTATAAAGAGCATAAGATCGAAATCCAAGAGGTTGGATATTTTTCTTAGGAAAGAATGTGTTTTGTATGTAATGGTTTTTTCATCTTAATACAGAGTTTTGTTTAGACAACTCAAGATTCATGAGGAGTTCTTTTCCATTATTGTTCTAATGGAATTCTTCAATATTTATATCTGCAGTGGTGTTTGTTTATGATACTTAGAATTCATTCATAATTCCTAACTTCTTTCATATAAAAACTAACTGTGTGTTTCACTATTCTATATGCTTTACTCCCTGATTTGAACTCCAAATTCCTTGACTTCCATGCTAGATAGACTGTGATGTTTTTGTTGAATTTATCTTGACTCCATAGCCCAATGAATGTTTGCTAATGTGATTTTCAACCAGTTATATCATCTATCTATTTTACCTTAGAGTTATCCATCTAATTATTTATAAAAAATCATAAACTTTTGAGAGAGCCCTCTCAAATTGAGGAGGCTAAGCCTCAGGAAAAATATTGTTCTGGAACAGTTACAAATTTTTTACTTGATGAGCAGCCCATCAGGCCCGATTTTGTGATAACACTTGATTTTTCTCTGCATAGTGACAACTGTCATTTCAATGATGAAAACATCATTTGGGCCCACCCATACTAGGTCCTGCTCAACACACTCTCAACAAGCATCATCTGACCCCCAGTGATGTGGTGGAGTACCTGGTTGCCCATGATATGTAGCACCGTTGTGGCCACAACAAGGGTCTCTAACCTCTCTAGATCCCCGATCGGTATCCATGTCCCCTTGACATGGAGACCTGGTCGACAATGGCTCTCTACAAACTCCATGATGTTCTGTCCTCACAGTAACATTGGCTGCATATTCCCCACCATCCCAAGTGGTGGGAGACCAGTCAGAAAATATATATCCTGGACCGTCAACTCGATTTGATGCCCCTACACTATAAATAACTCATGGTCCAGATCCTAATAAATTACAATCCGGGCCAAGAAGGGCTCCCCAACTCTCATAAATGGGTTCTCCACAAACTTCAGGACCCGAAACTTGGCCAATGCACTATAGACACCATGATCCTCCTGGATCTCCGACCATAATGTGTCCAGGGCTCTCTCTCTCTCCAGTTGATCCACAATTCTGCCATATCTGCACAAAACCATCATATTTTTCAATGTACAGAAAGGAAATACTACATTCAACCATAAAAACCCAGCTCTCATCCAAGAAACAACATTAAAATACCCCTCACTGTCAGGTCGCACTTTTCAGGAAAAATCCTGGGACAGATTGCAATTTTATGCCCAAAACCTACTACCCAGGTCGCAGATATTTCCCCAAAAGTGTGACCCGCCCGTGAAGAGGAGCAGGGGTCTGTTCCTAAGCTTTAGGCACCTAAAATAAACTTTCAATCCACTAAAATGAAAGAGTAGGGTTAGGCCTCTTACCTGCAACTAACAGATCTCGATTCTAATGGTCGATTTTTCTGCTACGATTGCCACAAGACTTAGGGCCTTCTTTCCTCTCTAGATTCACCATAGCTACACTTGAAAATGAGTGAATTTGGAGGGAAAATGCCTCATTAAAAAAGAAACCCTAGATTTTTATTTTTCCCCCTACGACCAAACCATAGCTCAGTTTGACAAACTCTTCATACCATTGGAAAGCTCTCATTGAGCTTGTTGGTGTCCTGTGTTTTGATAGTTTGGAAAATCAAAAGACAAGGAAACATCAGAACCAATATTTAGAGTCCCAGGATCTATTCCTCCTATTCTCAGAGAGGGATCTCTCGAATGTTTGTTTGCAAAGGTTTATCTTGTGTGCTTAGAATATGGATTTTAGACTAGTTATTAAGTGCAGGTGTTTGTTTGTTTGGTTGGTTGGATTGATACAACAGAACATGAAAGGCCTAGGAAAGATATATAGAATGAAGGAACATCTGGTTCATTGGGCAATGGAGTCAAAAAGAGGTCATAACATACTCATCAATGGATATGGGATATCAGAGGGCAAATCTAACTTGGCCACAAGATCCTTTGGTTTTTGGAATGAGATGGACATCAATGATTTGAAAAGAGAAGTTTAATTCTCAAACAAAGGGAATTTGAAAGCACAATTTGAACAATAAAGAGATTTTTGATAGACAGGGCTAACCATGAATTCTACAAATCACACCTTTAAGCAAACAATGATTTCAAAACAACTTTTAAAATGAAATCTAAGATTCGGGGAACACCCTATTTCCTCAAATATTTTATTTCAAATGACTTAGAAAACATAAAAGATTCACTGATAATTGCAGTCATAGAAGAGGGAACACCTAACATATATATGATTACAACTATAAAGACCTTCAAGGCAAATGTTTAAGCAAGGAAAAAGGGCAAGATCGAAACAGACCTCCTTGATTCACTATAAACAAGAAACTTCAAAGGGAGACTTCAATAACAGTTTTTAAGTGGCAGCAGACAAGCAGGGAAAACCATAAATCATGAAACCAACTATTCAAACTATTAAGGAAATAAACGAGCATGAAGACTAAAGAGAGAGATTAAAGACTAAAATACTTCAGCAGAAGAAAACATTTAAACAGTGAAGGATGAACAGGTCTAAGGTGCTTCCAGGAGTCATTTCTTAGCCTAAAACTTTCAACTTACTATAGTAAGATATTATGGAACATAATGAAAACATGAGAAAACATCAAACAGTTCAGAATACTTCACCAACAGCCAAGCTCATGGATCCAATGATAGAGCCTTCTCAGGAACAAGCATGCAACAACATCATCAAAGCTTCCAAGACTTCAGTTTCTTCTTCAACTTCAACAGACTATGTATTTATTTCAGAGAGTTTCAATATTACAACTAGTGATCAAACAACAACCAACCAACCAACCAACAGTTTCTCATCTTCTACAGAAGTATTTATAGAAGGATGAGGAGGTGAGATCTAACAAAATATCCTTCACTACAATTAATACGTACTTAATGCTTCTTGGCCTTTGTTGTGTAGATTAATCCGTCTTGCGGACAAGACCGATCTCTCTAGTACTAAAAGTAACTAGCAACAAACAGCCAATTATACTAATCTCTCTCTAAGTATATAAGATTCATAAAAATGCTATATAGGTGTAAGGCCTACCTTATGTCCAACGCTTTTTTGATCTCGTTGAATTCCTTCCCGTGCACTTGAAAGAACGTTCCTCGTGAATCTGTAGTCACAAACAAGCAAAAAGATTACATAGCACCTGTATAGACATTATCATAAATCATACTCATCATAATGATCAAGGAATTTATGAAATAAACCATAAATAGACAGTTTAATGAGAGAAATGAGTATATTTGTATTAACTTCAAATAAAGAAAACCTTTACAACTTGTGCCTTGATGTCGTGCAGGTCTTCCCGGGGTCCGAAGCAGGAATCTCTTCTAATTTGACAAGCATTGCACTCTTTGAACCAAGACAGATAGAGATGAGTGATTTAACCTCACAGAAAGTCTTAGTTAACTGAGTCTGAATCTCAACAGCATTTAACTTCAAATATCTTAAGCTTGAACTCCCTTTGAGGCTACCCAAGGCCTCTTTTTATAATGTAAAAGAGGAGGTTTTCTGTTCCAATATGAAGGGATAGAATCCTCCTTTAAAGGGATTAGCCCCTTACATCAAGGGGTTAGCTCCATCAAGTGAGGGATGCATGAACCTTCTCAAAGCGTATCCATTCCCGAAAATTCCCATCTAGAATCTTCTAGAATTCATCTGAAATCCACTTTTTATCTTTACTTTCTCACCTTTTTGGGTTTTACAGAGGTCCGCACCCATAACACAAAGAACGTGCGGTATGGTTCCGCAGGAAAGCTTAACATTAGGTGCGGGACCGCAGGAAATGAATAAAGAAAGTGCGATACCAATGTTTAGGGGATTTTTAGGAACTTTTCTCTGATTTTGAAAGCTTGACATGAGGAGCTGATATGTTAGACTTGCAAAAGGAGGAAGTATGAGTAATAATGAGCTCATACTCATAGTAAAATGTCAGGATGACAGATTTTAGTGTAACAAATTGCCCCCTAAAGTGCAAATTCTGGAATAGATGAAGCTGAAGTCTGTCATATATGAAGAGTGCAGTACTTTATCATTTCAAAGATCATCCCGTGGACACCCCAGTCGGAACCTGTAAAAACATTCAATGCAAAATATATACATATATATGTCATCACTGAGGTAGGCATTCCCATACTCAGATTAAAACTAACTAGAAACTAACTCAAATCGTTCTGATACATGAATGATTTTGAATACATCATAGTACAGATATATGTAGACACAGTATGGACGCAACCATCTATTTATAAATAGTCTACTGTATAGATGACAACAAAATTCCTCGCAGCCTGGATGGTGGAAACTAGATCCAGGGTCTTGATTTCCGCATCTCGAACTAGTACGATTCTATCCATGTGAATAAATGTGTTGAAGTCGAACATGGTAGAAACCACTTGATTACCAATCAATGATGTGAACTGTTAACAAGTGTGAGAGAAAACACCAATAATGTCAATGGCTCTCAAAGTACCCAGTACAATCCATGAAATGTGAATGAATGAGCTGAAGTCGAACATCTCACGGAATCATTCGATCAAAGCTCAATGATGCAACCTGTCGTCGAAGGCGAGAAACCTGCCATTGAGGCATGTAGATTTCAAGGTACTGACAATTTCTGGATCAACTTCCTAGATAATGTGCTGATGTCGATAGAAAGTGATCTGTCGTAGGCAAGCCCACAACACGAAATCATAGATCAAGTTTTGAAAATATATTGGCAAGGACTGACTCAGGGATGGTCAAAAGATGGATGACAGATATTTTGCAGATGAATGGTTTATTTGAACTGTTCTCTTGAACACATAACGACACTGCAGATGGCTTGGTAACAATTGACCCAAAGCTAATACCCAGAAACCAGCTGAAGACTTTCAATGTGGTTTGATTAAATTTTAGGCAAAGGACTTCCCAACCCATGTGAATGAAAGTGTCGTGTTCAAGAGTGGTTGACTGAATTTTCGAAAAATTTAAAATACAACAAACACGCCCATTTTTCTCTCTTTTTCCCCCACCATTTCTGGCAAGTACCTCTTTATTTTTGACAAGCTTGAGGAGGATAACATTTTCTTGGTTATAAGCTCATCCTTCGAATGAGTCCAACTTAGTTTAAGATTTGAACCCTAAGAAGGAGTGGTTCGTTCCTGTTGAAAATTAAACAGGTCCTTTACTGTTAAGTTTTAACAACTCAAGTATAGGAGAAACTCGGTGTTTTTCAGTTTTAGGGAGTCAAAATAAAAACTTAAGAAAACTCCGTGGGTGTACTTTTTCGTAAATTTAGTCTCTCGAGCCCGAAAAAGGATAAAATAATGTGGGAGAGAACTCTATTGACCGTATTTAGTCAACGTATACCTTTTTCGTAAATAGTCCATTTCAGTCCGTAAAAGGGGTAAACTTATACTGAAGGGACGACTGTTCATTTAATTTAACGAGTTCGAATAGTCAAGTACTCGGCAATCTTTTCATATTTAGAGAGTCTGAAAAGGGCTTAAAAGAGGACTCCAAGGTTTCGCTTTTTCGTAAAATTTTTGAAAGAGTCCAAAAAAGTGATAAAAGTATGCTCTTTGTTGAAAAACGATCAGTTCACCGGAAAAATCCATTTTCTGCACAAAAACTTGAAACATTACACATATCTGTTTAAGATAAGCAAAAATGTCTTCAAAAATACCCTTTTTAAAGTGAAAAATAAATAAATTAAAAATTCATCCATTCGAAAAAACTTATAAAAAGGACTTTTTCAATTTCATTTTTACCGTTCAGTTCCAGAGTGAAAAGTAAAAAAATTTTGGGTAAGAAAGTTCCTGTGAAGATTCTGGAAAATTCGTCCGTTGGAATCGAGAACCGTCAGTCCCAGGTAATCCACAACCTCTCTATCTTGTTTTTCATCCGTTTCAAATTTGTTTTTAGGCTTTAGTTTGAATTTTTGGGGCAAAAAATGGTTTGAAAATGCACCCGCGGGGTCCGCAGGTGGCACACACGTTACCTGCGGACCCCGAATTTTTCCTATAAGGAAAAATTCGTGGGTTCCGCACCCGGAACACATCCCGCGTGCAGACCTACGCTCTGTTTACAAAGAGTGGGTGCGGTACCCACGCGGTTGGATTTAAAACATTGATTTCTCATTTGTTTGCCAAAAATTTTCAAATAAGATTATTCTAACTTGCCTTTTTCTGTATTGTAGGATTGACAAGATGCTGATCTAGCAAGAACGTGAGCATGAGGAAGTGGATGAAGCCGTAATACTTCATTTGCCCACACAACGGGCATTAAAAGCATGTGGCTTGTACAAATTTTGGGCCATCTCAGGCATGAGGGCACAAGTAGAACTCTTGACATGGTTGGTGAACAGATGGAATGTGGAGGACCAGTGCTTCTTCATTGGTGGCCACCGGCTCGAAATTGAGCTGGAGGATATATATTTCTTGACTGGTTTGTCCAAGAGGGGCGAACAAGTTTCTTTGTTTGGGACTAGGCCAGGTGGCCAGTCTGTTGCTAGTCTCCAACTAGAATTCTGCAATGACCAGGCAAATCCTCGGGACAAACGAATTGACATAAAACACATCATCCGTCCTGAATTGAAATTTATTGCTTTTACTGTTACCAAACTGTGTGGGAGTGCTGCGCTTCATGTAGCTACTAGTTCCCAAATGCGTATTTCCGTGGACTGTTTTCGCGGCACCATCTTTAACTGGTGTGAAGCTGTGTTGGCTAATGTAAAAGGCCAACTAACCAGAGCAAAAAATGGGAAACTGAATAACTTTGGATACGGATCCATTGTTGTTTCTTTTTCTCTGGAGAGGATCCCCATGTTAGCTCCACAGAGTATTGTTGTTGATGCCGGTCGACCTCGAGAACCGAGAATGGTTCGTTGGTCCGCGTTGATGGCTCGTCATGCTATTGAGGGTACTGAGATTGTGCGATTCCCTCCTTCATATTTTCGTTGGCTGGATCGCCAACTTTTTGTGATAGAAGATTTTCCATATGACGGGATAGATTTCTGCGGTGACAGAGGGATGGTTCTCCCAACAGGGGAACAGTGGGATGAGTCAAGTAGAATCATTTTTCAACGTTTGCTAAATTCTAATTTTTTTTTTTTAATTTTTTATCGTCTTGAAAACTAATAACCAAAAGTTTTTTGAAAACAGATGTGGGTCCACAAAGACTAGCTCATCTCCAACCTTACGAAAGAAGACAACCAGTTGCGCCCGCACCAGCCCCAGCAGGCCAATCAGCGGAGATTTTGACTGATTTAGAACATCATCTAGAGCGTTTGACTCTAGATATTCCAGAGACCAGCATAGATGACATTCCTCTCAGGCTGTAGAGATATGTGATTGGAGTTCCAGGACCTTTCAGGAGGTTCCTATGCAGGGTAGCCCGGGCAGTGGTTTCTTATCGTGATCACCATCAGTGATGGGATGATCGTGTAGAATCATATTTTTGACTTTTGTATTATCATTTTTGCCGATCATAAGGTGTTTCCAACCTATGATCGAAGACGATGTATATTTTTTGAAAACACTCCTATACTATGATATATCACTATTTGCCGGCTATCTGTGTACATATGTGAATGTTATTTGTTTTACTGCTTTGATTATTGCAAATGTCTATTTATCATACTAGAAGCAATTGAATCTGCTAATGTATTTAAATGTCTTGGAATATGCTGATATTCAATGTAATCAAATTCACGTTCCAAGAGACGAACTCTCAAAAATAACCGTAATAACACCGGATTTCTAATGGTATAAACCCCGTTAAGCTGTAATACAACAAGTTCAGAATCAAACCTAACAATCAAACTCCGAATTCCAAATGATATGGACTCAGATAATAACTCAATCACTGCACTATACTCGGCAATGTTATTTGTTGTTTGACCAAGGCTTACCCCATGCATGGATACTAACTCGTCAGAGGGTGAATAGATAACCCAAGTTGTGGAAGAAATGTTCCGTGTACTACGACAAGCACCATCAGCAAAACCAATGTAGGTTTGAAGAGACGTCGACATCTGCAATATCAAGAGTAAAACTCAGATAAGCAGGAATAGTGACAAAAACACACTTCTAAACTAGGCACACTTTTCTAATCTAAAACACACCAGCAGTAAAGAAATCTAAACTAACAAAATCTCCACACCACATTAAGCATAATATCACTTTAGATAGAGCCCATTTCTGGGTTTATCCAAAGGGACACCGTCAAAATCTATCAACTCGTAGGCCCCTTTTGCTAACTTTCGTTTAACAATGTAAGGACCATGCCACATAGGCATGAATTTCCCAGCTCCTAGCTTGTCGTTAGCTTGATCATAAAGTAAAACTAGGTCTCCTTCTGAAAAATTTCGAGGGGTCACACTTCTATCATACTGAGCTTTTATCCTTTTAACATGAGCCTCGTTTGCTATTGCAGCATTTCGTCGATTCTCATCTAATTGGGCTAAGTACAAGAAATGTTTCTCCTCTTCAGACGTAGCTGGAAGTAATTCTACGGCTAATTTTAGTGACGGTATTTCGCATTCAATCGGCAACACAGCTTCCAAACCGTAAACCAGTTGAAAAGGAGTGAAACCCGTTGATGTTTTAACTGAGGTTCGATATGCCCAAAGCGCTGAAAATAACATGGAATGCCAATTCGTCTTGTGAATACCAATGATTTGTTTAATCATGGTGACTAAAACTTTGTTAATGGCTTCAACCAGACCATTGGCTTGCGGATAATACGGAGTGGAACTATCGTGGCGCAAGCCAAGCTGGTCTGTCAGTTCAGTCATCATGATGTTCCGAAAATGACTTCCATGATCCGTAATAATAGCTTGAGGAACACCGAACCTAGTAATTATATGATTAAATACGAATGTTGCAGCAGTCTTGCCGTCAGCTGAAAATGTAGGCATCGCCTCGGCCCATTTTGTAAAATAATCTACTGCTAAGATAATATAGGCATGCCCCCCAGCCGAGTGAGGGTTACATGTAATAAAATCGATACCCCATTTCGCGAAAGGACCAACTGCAATTATAGGGTGAAGAGGAGTGGGTGGCGCGCGCATTTTTCAATCAAAAATTTGACAGTTGTGGCATTTCCGAACCGCATAAATGCAATCTTTGAACAACGTTGGCCAGAAATAACCTGCACGCAATATCTTTTGGGCTATGGCATACCCAGACATATGACCGCCACATGCTCCAGAATGGCAGTCATTTAACACCTTTTCAGCTTCTTCATGAGTTAGACAACGTCGGAAAACAGAATCCGCTCCACGTCGATAAAGTGTATCACCAATGATATTATATTGTTGGGATTGGAAGCGTATTTTCCGTCGCTGAGTTCGTGAAATTTCAGGCCGAAAAGATTGGGTTTGGAGATACACAATAATATCCCCATACCATGGATCAAGTGTACTGATAAGAAACAAAGATTCGTCCACAATGGACTCTTCTGCCACTGTTTCAGTATCAGTAGAGGGGAAATCACACATTAGTTCCACAAATACCAAAGATTTCTTTGCCTTGGATTTTTCAAATTCCAAGTCAAATTCCTGCAGGATAACTATCCATTTAGAATATTTTCCCCCTAGCAATTTTTTGGTCAAAATATACATCATAGGGTTGCAATTAGAAATTACCGTGGTTTTACGTAACAAGATGTAATGTCTAAAACGTTGAACAACTTGAACAGCTGCCAAGGCCAATTTCTCCACATGTGTGTATTTGATTTCAGTCGGATGCAGATTCCGACTAAGATAATAAATCACATGTTCATTGTGAGATTCATATTCCTGAACTAGTACCATCCCAATGGTGGAATGAGAAGCAGCGAGGTACAAAATGTAATCTTGGTTGTAGTTGGGAGGATGCAATAACGGTGCATGGGTCAACGTGTGTTTAAGTGCATCAAAAGATCGATCAGCGATCTCGTCCCAAAAGAACGGAATGTCCTGTTTCAACAACCGGGTAAAACCCTTTGTAAGCTCGGCATAGTTAGGAATAAATCTACGTAAAAAGTTTGCTTTCCCCTGCAAACTTTGGAGTTGGCGTAAAGTCGAAGGAGGAGGCAATTTAACGATGGCTTCGACCTTCGATGGATCGACGCGAATACCTACTTTCGAGACAACAAATCCCAGTAATCGACCCGATTCTACGCAGAAAACACATTTATGTGGATTCAGCCGTATCCGATAATGCCTACATCTCATAAAAATTGCTCGTAAATGAGTGGGATGATCGGCCCTACGTAATGAATGAGCAGGTAAATCATCGAGATATGGCTGGACAATGTGCTTAATGTCATGAAATGCATAAGACATAGCCCGTTGAAAAGTTGCTCCAGTGTTTTTTAGTCCAAAAGGTAGTTTACAATAAGAAAATGTTCCCCATGGACAAATAAAAGCTGTTTTGGGTTGATCTGCAGGGAGTATTTTTATTTTATTGTAGCCCGAAAAGCCATCCATGAAGGAAAACAATTCACTGCCAGCACAATCATCTATTATTTGATCGATATAGGGAGTTGGATAATTATCTTTTGGACACGCTCGATTAATATCCCTATAATAGATACATACTCTTATCGTTCCTTGTTTTTTAGTCACAGGAACAATATTCGATACCCAATCCATTAAGGGAATTGGATAAATGAATCCTGCTCGAAGTAATTTTTCAACTTCTGTTTTTATAGCAGCAGCTTTTCTAGGATGAATTTGACGTAATCGTTGACGAACATGTTTAGCATCCGGGTAAGTCTTAATTTCATGAACGACGATTGATGGATCAATTCCTGGCATTTCTTCATAAGACCAGGCAAACACGTCACAGAATTCTTGAAATAGGGCTTTATAAGTCTGAATTTCTTCATCTGTACAATAAGCACCTATATGAATGTTTTCAATTATTCCTGGTTTTACTGAAATGTCAATTGGAACTGTTCTAGATATATTTTCCAAATTTAACTCAGAATCAGGATTTTGCAATGGATTCTGAGGTTCCTTGGCATATTCAGCAGTAAAAATTGAAGTGAAATCATTTTCAAAATGATCTAATTCAGGTAAAAATGAAGATCGGTGATGTAGATCTTCCCATGGTAAATCATCAACAGACAAAAACTCACGAATTTTCTCATCTGTATGAACAAGTTCAGGAAATGTCGTTGTAATTGAACTAGATATAGAAAGTGATTCCTCTTGGATCCCATTCATTGGATCAATTTCGGTTGAAGAGGGGTTGGAAAGTGACTGTACAACCTGGTATGCAATTTCAAATGGACTCAAAGGCATCATGCCATCAAATGAATCTATCTCGGATTCGGAAGGTATGATCCAAGGATCATCAAACATAATAGTGTCTGATGAAATCATGTGAATATTTGCAGTAGAAGGCGATACGTTAGGAGGAGGAAAGGAAAAAGTTCCTAGTAAACTAGAATCTTTAATCAAACCTACTCCAACATCCTTATAAGGGATAGCCGTTTTACCAACATGCTGGATTGTTTCTGTAGAGGCTGGGTCGGATGAAAAATAAGTTAACTGATCTATTGTCACGATCTTTCCTTGATATGGAAATTTTATGAGTCGAAAGACCGAAGAAACAATAGCAGTCATAGCATAGGACCAACTACGACCCAGAAGAAGGTTGTAATCTAGAGGGGCATCAACCACTTCCACATCTAGATTAACGATTTTACCTTCAACCCCTATGGGTAAATCCTGCAAAATACCAAAAGGGTGAAAACCTCGACCATCAAAAGCCTTAAGAATCATCGGAGATTGGTTAAGTGTAGGAGAACCAAGAGATTTCCAACACTGAATCGACATAATACACGTTGAAGCTCCCTCATCAATCACAGTCCGAAAAATAGGTCTGTTTTTTACTAACACTGGAATCTGGAAAGCCATTTGGTGAGGAAGATGTGGTGTACTATTTTCTAAATCGAAGATTATAAGGTTAGAATCCTGAACATCGACAGCTCCTATGGCAGACAATAATAATTTACGCTGTGCTGGACACGATTGCAGCACTTCCAAAGCCGACATTTCTGAAGGAGAAACAGCTAAGTCTTCAACAATGTTGTAATTCTGAGCAGCTCTCGCATGTGGATTGAAAGCTGATTTACGAAGAACACCTTTAGCAGGCGGTTTGATTATCAAGTCTGGATTTTGTTTCTCGATCTGTAGCGGACTGGAAACAGGAGGAGTTGTATTTGATGCATTCGCATTAGAAGACTCTCCTTCTTTGCCATCAACGGGATTCTTCGCACCGTAATCTTGCGATCGCATCGCAACCCTTACATGAGACATCATCATAATAGGCTCTTCTAAAGTAGTCGAGGAAGAACCAATCATCTTACTATCTTGAATTGGAAAAGGATCCTTCAAGACAGCAGGTTGTTGCGATCCTTTAACGAATTTCGTAACTTCGTCTCGATATGGACATTCTTTCGTGAAATGATCTTGTTCACAAATGAAGCAAGGATAGCGAGGTTTACGTTTTTCGTCATTGGATTCATCTTTATCAGTTTTATCTTTCGAATTCTTTTTTTTTTTGTTCCTACCCTTCTTTTTACCACCGGATTTTGATTTTGTCATAGATGTTTCAATGACACGAATATCGGCGGAAACTTCGGGAGAAGATTCTCCTTTCGGGGAATCAGGTAAAGTTATAATTAGAGAAGAATTCTTTGATGATTTCTTCTTACTTTTAGAATTAACTGTACCAATCATACCGTCAGCGGCATGAGACCCTGAAGGAGCAGCAACTATTTGACCTTGTTTTGGAAGGTCTGGGATTTTTTCATGTAGAGTACCTGACTGCGTATAAACGAGGTCAAGGTACTGAGCTTGAGCAATTACTTGCTCCTCAGTAACAACACCAGCCTTAGCTACATCTTCAGTGATCTTGGGTAATAATGATTTAACAAACCATTCTGCCAAAATTTGATCCGGAATATAAACTTTCACCAAACGTCGTCTACGTCGCCATTCATGAATATGATCAGAAATATACGTGGACGTAGATTGTTTTAGCGAAGTTAATAATTCTGTGCCATTGTCATATCTGACAGGCAACTGAAAATGAGTCAAGAAAGCTGTTGCTAACTGACTGAAATTATGAAACGAGCCGCGTGGTAACTCAATGTACCATTTGGCCGCAAGACCTATAAGGGTTCTTTGGAAAAGACGTAAGCGAATCGAATCATCAATGATTGAATTAGATGCACACCAAAGGTGATAAGTCATAACATGATTCAATGGATCCTCTCCTGACTTACCTTCGAATTTTGGTATATCACTGGGCAACTTATGAGGCATTGGCGGCCAGTTTTGATAATAAAAAATGGGATCATTCGTAAGGTGCGTCAAATCAGGTAAGTCCAAAGTTGCGATAAACGGTAATTGACGGTTAGGGTCACGAAAGCCTTGAGAAGCCAAAGCAGATCCAGGAGGTGGATACCCAGGATAACTAGGAATCGGATTTGCATTAGGTATTGTGTAACCTCCTAGAAAACCAGGATGAACCGAACCATACTGAGGTTGTTGATAAGTATATCCAGGGTACGGTTGATACTGATAGTTCGGATTCTGTACATAGGGACCGAATTGCGGCTGTCCCTGGTACGGTTGATACGTAAATTGAGGTTGACTTGTAACAACTGTACTTATACCAGCTTGTCCTGCAGGCATCTGAACTGTAGTCTGAATGGAAGGTCCTGAATGAGGCACAGATACTTGAGGGATTTGCACAGATACAGGGATAGAAGAATTTGGTGCTACAGATACTCCAGAAACAGGTGTGACAGGTTGAACAGACGTTGCAGCAGTTACAGGAGTTTGAGGCAGAGTTTGGGGTGCACTAGGCCCAGACTGCTAAACTGAACTAGGTGCAGGAGTTTGAATAGCAGGCTGAACAGGTTGCTGGGTTGGACCAGAAACCAAAGGTTGTCCAGGTTGATAAGGCAACTGCACATTAGGCTGCAAAGGCTATTGATATTGGGACAGATCCCACACCATAGTTTCGGGGTATTGTCCCATAGAAGGTTGAATGTAAGGACCAAAACCTGGCTGAACTTAGGATTGATTAGTAAGTGGTAAATTTCCGGCTCCTTGAATAGATGGTTGACCAGAAGGCTGTTGGAAACCTTGAATTGGGTACTGACCTTGAGGTTGATAACCCTGAGGTGCGTACTGAAGCTGGGGTTGATAAGGACCCTGAGGAGCATATTGTGCTTGGGGTTGACCTTGAGGAATGTACTGTCCTTGAGGTTGATAACCCTGAGGTATGTACTGTCCTTGGGGTTGCCCCCCAAAATAATATGATTCCATAGTTTGTCCTGGGAAAAAGCTACCTTGAGGTTGTGCCCCGGGTGGTAATTGACTACCTTGAGGTTGCCCCCCAGGTGGTAATTGACTACCCTGAGGTTGCCCCCCACGCGGTAACTGAGTTCCCTGAGATTGCCCCCCAGAAGGAAACTGACTGCCTTGAGTTTGAGGATTGGGAATATTACCAAACATCATAAAAATTTGCTCTGCGTTCGACGTTTCAATTTTAAGTCCATCAAAACCAGATGATAACACGTTTTCGATGGGTTGAGGAGTTGCTTCCGAGAAAGTACCAGAAAGAGACTGATATCCCGAAGGAACAGAAGGACCACCATGTAAAAATGATTCTGGCGTTTGAGAAAACATGGATGACTCTCCAGCCATAAAAGATGACGGATAATAACCTCTGGGTGTAGGATGAAATGGAATTCGAGGTGGATAAAAAGCAAGACCCGGATTCTCTAAAAAGTTTGTTAAAGAGAGATACCAAGGATTAGTTCGAATGGGGCTGTAGAAAATAGATTCATGCTCCCTAAGATTTAACGATTGAGGGGAGTCGGGAAGAGATATGTCTTCGTCTGGATTAGTAAGTTCTTCAATAGAAATAAGTCCAGAGGGAAGATTTTCTGTAATGATATTTCTTACCCTAGGTGAACCTGGATCGCTAGAAGTTGGTGTGATAAATCCCGAGGATGTTTCTAACACAGAAGATTCAGTTTCAGGTTCAGAGATTTCAGGTTCGTCAGATAATTCACCAGAAGGAGAAATATTTTCAGTAACTTCAGAAACTGAAATCGGTTCTTGAATGTATTCTGTTGTAGGTATTTGATGATCAGGATGTATAACTATAGATGAACTTCCAATTTCTGTTGATCTAATTCTACTACTACTAGATGCTACCAGAGCACGAAGCCCTTCAAGTTGACTTGGTGAATATTCAGGGGGTTTCCCTTGTATTCTCCGGGATTGTCTCGGCAATTCCGCCACGATTAAAAATTATCTAATCACACACAAACAAAGAAAAATTTCAATGAAAACACCTAAAGTCTCTAAGAAACAAACAATTGAATCATTCGCTTAAAAATCTAAGAGTTCAAACCACACACAAACAGTAACTTTCCATACTAAAAACACTAGTTGGTGATGAAATCCAACTTAGTAGAATTTTAACACGAAAAGGGCGGTTGGAACAGTTACCTCGACAACCTGCTTAATGAAACAGACCGGTGCAAGTTTCTCCACTATACCATCTCGAGTGAAGATAACCCTTCGGAGAGTCCAAGTGAGTCTAGCCGACGTCTGTTCCAGGTACAGTGGGATCTTCCCTCCACCGTCACCTTAGGAAAGAATCCTAAAGATTATAGCCACTAAGGTTACCAACTGAAACAAATATACCTGGGGGAACAGTCTACGATCCGACACACACGCAAGGGCAGAGTAACAAAGCTCAATCCCCTTGAAGGCTCCTTGAAATAATCCAAGGTTAACCGACAAGTGACCCCTGGCTCCTCGACAATGGTCTATCCGAAGTTTACCATTTTTAATACGTGTATATCTTCTATCGTTCCCAATGAAGAAGGATTGATTACCCCACTGGTTCAGATATGATCTCGTGCTTAACTCCTTTAAGAGGAGCTTCCCAGAGCATACATGCAACAACTGGAATTCTTCCTACCGCAAGATTCGTCTACTTGTTTGTTTTAACTATCTTGGAGAGTTAATTACTCCCTACTCCAAGATACTAGCCTAAGCTATGTTGGTGATGAGAGCCCTAGAAATAAAAAGATTACTAGATGAATTTTATTTAAGCGTTACTTTTATGAGCTGTTTCTTAAGTCAATGGGTGCGGAAATGAAACTTTGGATGATGTGAAGACTCGACTTCCAAAAAACACTAAAATGCACCTAGAATGATAATGAATTCTTTTTCTTTCAATGAACTTCTATCTAAAGAAAGAGTTGGAGAATGCAATTCTTTTAATAAACAATTCCTTCTTTAAACATGAAGAATAATTGAAAGAAAATACTTTGTCTTTTCCATAATGAGATAAATGATCAAAGCTCATAAGAAAAATCCTTTTCCTTTCCAAACTAGAAGCTACAAAACAATTTTCCTTCGAAAGAAAGCTACAAAAATTAAAACTACTCAAAACTACAAAATCTAATCTTGAGATCTAAAATCTAAATCGAGTAAAAACTTTAAGATTTTTTGAAGAATGTTTTCCTTAGTTGTTCAGCAAACTAAGAATCTATTCGTTCAGAATAACAAACAGATCAAAAACACTCAAAATATGTTTTTTTTTATAAAAATGAAATTCAAAACTTTCAATCAAGTTTTTTCGAAGACTTGCAAAGAAACAAAAAGGCTCAATTTCTTAATAAAGGATGTTTTCACAATCAGGTCGGATTCAAAAGACAAAAAGAGATCAATGTAATTTGAGATACTGCAAATTGTTGAAAGTTCGAATCGCTACAAAGACCAAGTGGAAAAAACAATCCAAACTGCAAAATCTTCTAGAAAATCATCAAAACATCAACACTGTTGGAGTTCATTCACAAAAAATTCTTGACAGAAACAATAATCAGTCTGGGCAGACACCAAAAGGCTAAATTCAAATAAAAATAAACTAGAGAAAGAAATCTAAAGATTTTCTAAAATTTTTACAGGGTCCGCAGGCAACCGGTATTGACAGGTGCGGTCCCGCACTATATTCTTTACAGAAAGTGCGAACCTGCTCGCACTGTCGAAGTAAGGTAGAGTGCGGTCCTAGGAAAAATTATAGAAAAACTTAAAATATTTCTAAATTTTCAAAAACAGGGAAAATCTAAATTACCCAGACAGATATGTATCAATCAAAAACCAGGAAAAAATGTTTCCTCAAATCAAAAATAAAAGAGAACCAAAAACAACAAGTTCTTCCCCAGTGGAGTCGCCATTTTGTTGTGTAGATTAATCCGTCTTATGGACAAGACCGATCTCTCTAGTACTAAAAGTAACTAGCAACAAACAACCAATTATACTAATCTCTCTCTAAGCATACAAGATTCATAAAACACTATATAGGTGTAAGGCCTACATTATGTTCAGCGCTTGCTTAATCTCGTTGAAGTCCTCCCCGTGCACTTGAAAGAACGTTCCTCGTGAATCTGCAGTCACAAACAAGCAAAAAAGATTACATAGCACATCGTATAGACATTATCATTAATCATACTCATCATAATGATCAAGGAATTTATGAAATAAACCAGTAAATAGATAGTTTAATGAGAGAAATGATTATATTTGTATTAACTTCAAATAAAGAAAACCTTTACAACTCTGTGCCTTGATGTTGTGCGAGTCTTCATGAGTGCAAGCGGGAATCTCTTTCTAATTTGACAAGCATTGCACTCTTTGAACCAAGACGGATAGAGATGAGTGATTTAACCTCACGTGAAAGTCTTAGTTAAGTCGAGTACGAATCTCAACGACATTTAACTTCAAATATCTTAAGCTTGAACTCCCTTTGAGGCTACCCAAGGCCTATTTTTATAGTGGAAAAGAGGAGGTTTTTCCGTTCCAAATATGAAGGGATAGAATCCTCCTTCAAAGGGATTAGCTCCTTACATCAAGGGGTTAGCTCCATCAAGTGAGGGATGCATGAACCTTCTCAAAGCGTATCCATTCCCGAAAATTCCCATCTAGAATCTTCTAGAATTCATCGAAATTCACTTTTTATCTTTACTTTCTCGCCTTTTTGGGTTTTACGAGAGGTCCACACCCATAACACAAAGAACGTGTGGTATGGTTCCGTAGGAAAGCTTAACATTAGGTGCGGGACCGCGAGAAATGAATAGAGAAAGTGTGATACCAATGTTTAGGGGATTTTTTAGGAACTTTTCTCCGATTTTGAAAGCTTGACATGAGGAGGCGATATGTTAGACTTGCAAAAGGAGGAAGTATGAGTAATAATGAGCTCATACTCATAGTAAAATGTCGGGATGATAGTTTTTAGTGTAACAACCTTTTAAGGGGCTCAATGAAGAAACTTACAATAGGTGTCTTCTGTATTAAACATTTTTACATAAAGATTAAGCTCGAAAGGAGATTTTGTTGACCTTTGAGGCTCTGTGTGGCATTGAAGTAACTCTGCAGATGTTTGTCATTAATTTGTGTCTAGAATTTACCTTTTGGCTGTGTTGTGAGGTAGATATCTGGTCTTGATCAATAAATTCAGCCTCTGATTGAACACTTTGAGGTACAGGTGGCATTTCAGTAGCTGGGAGGAATCAATTTGCCTCAGATGTGGCGGTGGAGGCTTTCTTGTTGATAAAAACCCTTCAGATTTTCTTGAAACTGTGTTTTAAAATGGTGATTAGGATTTTGATAAAAAATCTTAGTCGTGATCCCTGCAAAATTTGTCTTTAATCCTCTGTTCTGATAAATTTTGGCCTTTGTCACTGATATTCTTTGATTTTTTATTGACTTGCTGTGTTTTTCTAGTGTGCAGGGCTACGCAGGGGAGATATAGCATCAATGCCTCATGAACCATTGATGATACGTGAATTTAAAACCTGTAAATTATTTTCTTTGATGGATCAGAGGCGGGAGGATCATCACCCTCTGCTTCTGAATTTTCTTCAGTCATGGCGGAAAAACCTTTGAAAACCTTGCAAAATACAAACAAAAATTATAAAACCCATGCATATATAGGTTTACTGCTGCAGAAGGCATGTGGAGGAAGCATGGCCGTTGGATGGCATCATCCAATGGTAGAGGATGATCTATGGAATCGTTTAAATCAGAGTCGTCGATCGTGCAGAGATCGACGGTCGGGAGCGAAAATGGAGAGTCAAAGCGAAAAATGTTTGACTAGACGATGAATCAGGGCAATGGAATATGGGTCGTTGATCTGCAGATCAGATTGACGGCGGAGGTCAATTGAATGCCACACCGTAGCTCGGTTAACTATCGAGCATCTTCGAAGAGCGATAGCCATCGGATGGGCGGCCTCAGATCGGACAGCACGCATCAATATCGCGCCAGGTCCACGTCTGAACGTTAACGTGCGATGGACGGTGGTTTTATGAACAGTGCCTAGGACACGTGTCCGCCAGCGTATGGAATCGCTGCCGATTGGGAAAAAACCGTCGTCGCCCAAAGGCAATGCGAAGAATACCGCGCGGTTTTCGGAATGGTGAGTGGAATGTGAGGACCACCGGGGAGATGGACTTTGCACCATCTGATCATCAGATCAGATTGACGGTGCGGAACGACTGAAAATTAGACCGGTGGAAAAAATCATAAAATAATATAGGGCTGACGATTTTTTTAATATAAACCAAGTTTTTAAAATATTATTTACGAAGCGACTTGGCACCTGACTACGGGACCTTTGAGTGTATGGAGGATAATACGACCAGGGTTTATGGAGGAAGGGGCTTAAGACTTAGCCCGAGGGGGCTTAAGTCCACACCATAAAAAATTTGATTTTTATGGTTTTTGAATGATTTTCAAAGGGTTAGAGGGGTTCCGATAAGGCAAAGAAGGAGTTTTCAACCTTGTCAAGGGGATTCTGAAGAAGGGGAAAAGGGAAAAATATGAAAATGAGGGATTTTCATGGGAAATGGAGGGATAAAAAAAGAGGTTATTTTTGGCAAAAGGGGAAAAGGAAAAAGGTGTTTGCAGCAGTATTTTTCCTTTGGAATTAGCAGGATTTCTGAAGGGGAAAAAGGCATAGTAGTGAAGATTGGGACAGAGGCAGGAGGCCTCCAAGAGTCTTCAAGAGCTAACACTTTTTAGTCATAAAATTGGTTCCTTGAAGGCTCCAAAGAGTTTTTAGCCAGCATTTGGTATAACAAATTTTATAGATGGCTAACAGTGGCTCCACTTGGGGATGATGCCTTCTTGAAGGCATCAAGAACTTTCAAACTTGGATTCTCTGGGAGGCTGATCAGTTGCCTCATCCATTGGGCTGCCCTTCCTTTGCTGAGATGACTTTCTTTGAAAACATATTAGCAACCATAAAGATAATGGATCTTTATCAATACAAGATTCTACCTACCCAATCCTACTGATCTAACATTTTTTCTTCTTAGAGTGCACTTGGATTTGAAAACTCTCTTTACGACATTTTATTCTTTTTGAAAGAAAAAATCTAATCTAGTTCTACTTCTTATTTCTCCATGGACTCAGATTAAGCAGTTGAGCCCATATGCTTCTCTACCTATTCTACCATCTGTTGGGATTAAACTGTCCAACAGATTTTTATTCTCTAAATTCTACAATAGAAATTTAAAAGCATTCAAGTCAGGATTGAACAGTCTAACTTGATGCTGGTCTATGGCATAAGAAAAAACTGCACATAGACATTATTTTGCACTCAATTTAAAACAAAAAATGGAAGGCTTGAGATTGGAAATTTGAAAGCACTTCATCTTTTTAACAGCTCTGTTTTGACTTTTGTTTGAGTTGTTCCTCCTTTGTTCTCTAGTTCATATTTGGAGCTAATTAGAACCAGATTTACATCTTTTTTGACTCATAAAATCAAATAGATTTGAGTCATCTCTCTTTGGAAACTTAGGTTCATATTTTGAACATGTTTGAACCTTTAATTTCTATCCTAAACTATCTACTGATAAGCTAAGATTAAACAGTTTGGAAAATCGAATTCACTATGATATCAGCAGAAAATTTAAAACTAATTAGTCAAGATTAGGTTGTTTGACTAACTAGAAGTGTGTTTTGTAGGAGTGGCATTTAAGCTTGCACACTTTCAGATTTGTTTCTCATTTTGGTATGGGGCTATACCTTTCTTGCTTTGACAATCTGCCCTCTTTTCTTTCTTTTCTTTGTTTTTGTATTTTTGAATCTTTGATTTTTCTTCAAAGCAGAAAACAACAACTAATCTACATGATCAGAACTGAGCTTTATTGACATTCATATCTAACCTATTCTAAAAATGGAGTATTTACATTTTTTAGCTGATGAACTCTCTTTTCCAGTACAACCAATCCAGCATATGATTCCATGATTGGTTCTTCTTCATCTCCTTGGGTAGGCTGGACAAACAGGGCCACTCCCCTTCTTTCTGTTTTTTAGAAGCAGTGCTAAATAATCCTCTTGCCTTTGGTAATAGACTGCTCCTAATGACCTTTATCCCTTATTCAAATGCCTTCAAGAAGTGATCACAGGGATCTTGAAATAGTGCCTGGTCAAGAGTGTTTGGAAGATGTGTTTCAACCACGATCATCTCTTTTTTCTCCACTGGATTAAGGCAAAGATTCTTTTGAGGAAGAAAAACTTCCTCATCTTCATTATTATCTGAACTGGAGGACTCATCATATATTACAGTGTTGTCCTCTTGTAGCTCTGAGATATTCTGATTTAATAGGCTAAGCTCTATGAAAAGATCAATGTATTCTGGAGCAGGGGTTTGTTCTATTGCTTCCTCTTTTTCAAGAGAGGGTTTCTTGGTTTCAACTTGCTCAAAAATTTCTTCATTGCTTCCCCCCTCAACCTTTTAGTTGAAATTCTACTGATTCCCAATCACATGGAAACTATCACTGATGATATGAGATGAAGTAGAGCAAAGATCCAATAAATCTTCACCTACTTCTAGGTTTTGAAAACTTTCGTCATCAGTATCATAGATAGTCTACACTGGTTCATTACTCTTTTGACGGAACTGATCTTCCTCCCATAAATATACTAATGATGACCCTGCAAAATTAACTTCTGTTTGGGAAGCATCATCACTAGATATATCAAAGTTAGGAGAATCATAAATATAAGTAATACTACCAATCAAACATACTGGGTTACCAGTAGGTCTTTCTTTATTTTTATTTATAGAAGAACTTTCTGAATCTTTACAGCAAAGTTCATTATGTGAATGGGCAAGAGTGTTTGTTTTGCAGAAAGTTTCAGAGAGAAACTGTTTATAAATAGTCTAATCTATCTCTTTTTCTGTCAAAGGGGAAGATGTTTCTATGTTCCTTTGAATAGGAGTACAACAGATCTCTGTCTCTTGTGAAGACTGATTTTGAGGCTAGATGTCTTCTTAAACCTCAGCTGTAAGGGATGATGGATCAACATCTGAGTTTTTAGGAATATCTTAAGGAATATCCGTGGTCTCTTGACTGTTTTCTTCCTCAGTGGTTTCATCCATGTTCTTGTGATAGCTAGGATGTATATGAAATTCTTGAATGGCTGTTAACATATCTTCAGGATGCATATTAACCAAATCCACATCAATATCTAACAGGTATTGTATGATATTCTGAGATTGATCACAACAATCCCATGACAAGGATGGAGAGTTTCATTTATAATTCTTGTAAAATACTTGGTGCATGTCTTTTAAAGAAAACAAACTTTTGGTTTCTAACCATTCATACCAATTCCTAGCTTTTCCTTCTAATGTTGCCATGAACATTTTCATTAGGCAGTCTTTGTGCCATTGAACCTTGAACTTCCACACATGTATATGAAACTTGATGAGATGTAGCAAGGGGTTATCAACATTTTCACCCTGAAAGGTAGGTAAGTTTTTAAACCAATCTACTTCAGGAATTTTGTGTGGGAATCCAGGGACATGCTCCCTGCTCATTGGGGCATACATTCGTTGTATCCTTGGAATCATTTTATAAATCAAGAAATAGGTCACTGTGTCTATTCAACCAGTTCAGAGTCTTCTACCAGTGGATTCATTAGGTCTTTTGGATTTGTGGAGTCGCCAGGTGGAAGATTTTGAAATTTTCTGTCCACCAACAACATGATTGGGTTTTCTCAATGCATTACCAAGGGAGTCTAAAAGTATTGGAAGGGTAATAGGGCTACTAGAGGCCAGTGGAGTCACCAGGTGGAAAATTTTTAGCTTTTGTAAAGGTAAAAAATTTTATGGTTCCACCACCATGTTTATTATGAAGCCAAACTGAAATGTTTTGGGTTTTTTCTGAGTTTATTGATATTATAGGTTATTAGAGTGTCCTAAATCTAACTTAACACTTAGCTAGGGTGTCAAAACATACAGATTTCACTCTTATGGCTTGGTAACTGCTTCCTTCAAGGTTTGATAAGGTTTAATGAGAATCCTAGGGTTACTTAGTTTGTCACTGATTCAATTAAGTCCTATCATGATTACCATTTCTTGGTAGTGCTTGAAGAAGGTTACTTATGTTATGCTGGGCCTAAAAAGTTTGAAGAAAAATTTTCAAACCATTATATTCTCAGTACGTCCCACCGTGATCGCCATTATGTTGGGGCGATGAGGTGGCTAATAATCACTAGATATTCTTAAAAATAAGGGATTTATAGAGTCTTAAGGGGTACTTAGATTGTCACTACCTCAGAAAGTCCCACCATGATCGCCATTATGTTGGTGTCCCATGTTTTGATAGTTTGGCAAATCAAAAGACAAGGCAACATTAGAACCAATCTTTAGAGTCCCAGGATCTAGTCCTCTTGTTTCAAAGAGGGATATCTCAAATGTTTGTTTGAAAATGTTTATCTTGTGTGCTTAGAATATGGATTTTAGACTAGTTATTAAGTGCAGGTGTTTTTTTGTTTGTTTGGATGGATTGATACAACAGAAAATGAAAGGTCTAGGAAAGATATATAGAATGGAGAAACATCTGGTTCATTGGGAAATGGAGTCAAAAAGAGGTCATAACATACTCATCAATGGATATGGGATATCAGAGGGCAAATCTAACTTGGCCATAGGATCCTTTGGTTTTTTGAATGATATGGACATCAATTATTTGGAAAGAGAAGTTTTAATTCTTAAACAAAGGGAATTTGAACACATAATTTGAACAATAAAGATCTTTTTGATAGACAGGGCTAACCATAAATTCTACAAATCACACCTTTAAGAAAACAATGATTTCAAAACAACTTTTGAAATGAAATCTAAGATTTGGGGAACACCCTATTTCCTCAAATATTTTATTTCAAATGACTTAGAAAACATAAAAGATTCACTGATAACTGCATTCATAGAAGAGGGAACACTTAACACATCTATGATTACAACTATAAAGACCTTTGAGACAACTGTTTAAGCAAGGACAAAGGGAAATATCGGAACAGACCTCCTTGATTCACTATAAACAAGAAAATTCAAAGGGAGACTTCAATAACAATTTTTAAGCGGCAGCAGACAAGCAGGGAAAACCATAAATCATGCTGAAACCAACTATTCGAACTATTAAGGAAATAAACGAGCATGAATACTAAAGAGAGAGATTAAAGACTCTAAAATAATTCAGCAGAAGAAAACACAAAACAGTGAAGGATGAACAGGTCTAAGGTGCTTCCAGGAGTCATTTCTTAGCCTAAAACTTTCAACCTATTGTAGTAAGAAGTTATGGAACATAATGAAAACAGGGGAAAAACATTAAATAGTTCATAATACTTCACCAACATCCAAGCTCATGGATCCAATGATAGAGCCTTCTTAGTCACAAGCATGCAACAACATCATCAGGGCTTCCAAGACTTCAATTTCTTCTTCAACTTCAACAGACTATGTATTATTTCAGAGAGTTTAAATATTACAACTAGTGATCAAACAATAACCAACCAACCCCTCTCTCATCTTCTATAGTAGTATATATAGAAGGATGAGGAGGTGAGATCTGATAAAATATCTCAATTACAATTAATACAGACTTAATGGCTTCTTAGCCTTTAAGGGGCTCAATGAAGAAACTTACAATAGGTGTCTTCTGTATTAAATGTTTTTACATAAAGATTAAGCTTGGCGGGAGCTTTTGTTGACCTTTGAGGCTCTGTGTGGCGTGAAGTAACTCTGTAGATGTTTGTCATTAATTTGCATGCAGAATTTACCTTTTGGCTGTGTTGTGAGGCAGATATCCCGTCCTGATCAATAAATTTAGCCTCTGATTGAACACTTTGAGGTACAGGTGGCATTTCAGTAGCTGGGAGGAATCAATTTGCCTCAAATGTGGCAGTGGAGGCTTTCCTTTTGATAAAAACCCTTTAGAGTTTCTTTAAACTGTGTTTTAAATCGGGGATTAGGCTTTTGAGAAACATTCTTAGCCGTGATCCCTGCAAAATTTGTCTTTAATCCTCTGTTCTGATAAATTTTGGCCTTTTTCACTGATATTCTTTGATTTGTGATTGACTTGCTGTGTTTTTCTAGTGTGCAGTGCTGCGCAGGGGAAATATAGCATCAATGCCTCATGAACCATTGATGATACATGAATTTAAAACCTAAAAATCATTTTCTTTGATGGATTAGAGGCAGGAGGATCGTCACCCTCTACTTCTGAATTTTCTTCGATCATGGCGGAAAAACCATTGAAAACCCTGCAAAATACAAACAAAAATTATAAAGTCCATGCATATATAGTTTTACTACTGCAGAAGGCATGTGGAGGAAGCATGGTCATTGGATGGCATCATCCAACGGTTGAGGATGATCGGGAGAAGTCATAGAGAAGGCAGAAGAATAGTTTAAATCAGAGTCGTCGATCGCGCAGAGATCGACGGTCAGGAGCAGAAACGGAGATTCAAAGCAGAAAATGTTTGACCGGGCGATGAATCAGGGTGATGGAATATGGGTTGTCGATCTGCAGATCAAATCGACGACGGAGGTCAATTGAATGCCGTGCCGTAGCCCGGTTAACTGTCGGGCATCTTCGTAGAGCGATAGTCGTCTGATGGGCAACCTCAGATTGGATGGCATGCATCAATATCACGTCGGGTCCATGTCCAAACGTTAACGCGCAATGGACAGTAGTTTTATGAATAGTGCCTAGGACACGTGTTGGCCAGCATATGGAATCGCTACCGATCGGGAAAAAACCGTCGTCGCCCAAAGGCGGTGCAATGAATACCGCGCATTTTTTGGAATGGTGAGTGGAATGCGGGGACCACCGGAGAGACGAACTCCGCACCGTCCGATCATCATATCAGATCGACGGTGTGGGACGACTGAAAATTAGACCGGCAGAAAAAATCATAAAATAATATAAAGCCGACGGTTTTTTTAATATAAACGAAGTTTTTAAAATATTATTTACGAAGCGGCTTGGCGCCCAACCGTGGGACCTTTGGGTGTATGAAGGATAATACGACCAAGGTCTATGGAGGAAGGGGCTTAAGACTTAGCCCGAGGGGGCTTAATTCCACACCATAAAAAGTGTGATTTTTATGGTTTTTGAATGATTTTCAAAGGGTTAGAGGGGTTTCGATAAGGCAAAGAAGGAGTTTTAAACCTTGTCAAGGGGATTCTGAAGAAGGGGAATAGGGAAAAATATGAAAATGAGGGATTTTCATGGGAAATGGAGGGATAAAAACTGAGGTTAGTTTTGGCAAAAGGGGAAAAGGAAAAAGGTGTTTGCAACATTATTTTTCCTTGGGAATCAGTAGGATTTCTGGAGGGGGAAAAAGGCACAGTAGTGAAGATTGGGACAGAGGTAGGAGGCCTCCAAGAGTCTTCAAGAGCCAAAACTTTTTAGTCATAAAATTCGTTCCTTGAAGGCTCCAAAGAGTTTTTAGCCAGCATTTGGTATAACAAATTTTATAGCTGGCTAAAAAAGCTCTCAAATGGGTATCCTTTAGTTTTTTTTGATTTTATACTTCACCTGGACACATTTTTTCCAAGAAGGGTCACTTCACGACTCCTCAAAATCGAATTTATTCACTTGGGGCACCACTTTGCTTCCATACTTGTTCATGCTCATGTCAAATTTCTTCATGAGTAACCATCTTGTACTCATGTTTTTATGGTCCCCACCAAACCTTTTCTGTGTGGCAGCATCATCAAGTTTCCCTTGTTTAGAGCATCCGATTTGAGTCATCATTTCATCCATGGAGTCTATCTTGAGTCCCTTTGTATCCCGCTATAGTCCTCCATCCTTCATTTCTTGGTTCCTATCTCGTGTATCACATTATGGCCTTCAGTCCTACTGTCCCCTGTCCCCTTTGATATCGTGTTAGTTGCTGCTAGGTCATCCATTCCCTTCATGCTCCAACAAGCGAAGTCGTTAGCCCACTACTCAGTACCCCCCATTCCATCATCATCCCTGGTGTCAGTCTGTCAGTCGCTCTACTATTATCTCTCATGCCTTAGTTGAGGATCCCTTATTGCCTCACCTATAGCGGACCTCCTTCTGTCGACATCAACTCATTCATTCCAGAAGACAACTCTAGAGGGCGGTGTACCTTGGTTCCAACTTCCACTCTTGTTCAACGCCTCGGATCAAGAAAAGGGATCCCTTATTACCCTTTGACTTGGTTGTTTCTCAGCTCCATCTCCTTACAACATGATCAAGATACATATACTTAATGGTTCAGTGATGCGGCATATTGTACTAGTGATCCCCGGGTGTGTGTGAGATGTTTCAGACCTCATGAGGGGGTGGTCCTTCAGGTAGCCCCCACATGCCCGAATGACCTCTTCATTACAACCTTCGATGCAACTCCACATATTTGATGGTTTTGGCCTCAGCCGTGTGCAACACCTTTTAGTTTTCATGTATCATTCAGATTTTCAAAGCCCTCTCCTATTTACAAGGCCTCTTTGGTTTTACTTATATCTCATGTACTCAGATATTATTGTATAAGTCCTGGCTATTATCCCAGGCAAAATATGTATGTGGGATCCATTATCATGTTTTTATCTCGCTCATGTTCATGCTAGCATGTACTATATAGTTTAGTCCCTTGTTTACTCGACACATTATTCTTTGTACCTTGTCTCGACGGGCATAGGTATGCCTGCCCCGCCTCTTGTAGCACAAGTACTCACTCATAAAAGATACTTTTCACACCTGTAAGTCTAGCCTCCTTAGGGTCTTTTCCTCTAGCACTTTGGTCTACCTTATATTTCTCTCTCTCTGACCTCCCCTTCGGTGTCTAGTGATTGAGTTCTTACAACATACTTCGGTCATACGATTAGCTACTAACGCTCGTACGCTGGGGGGAAATGTGTTACATCAATTTTTGGTCATCTAACCTATTACTATTAGATGGACCAAAGTACACCATGTAAGACTAATTTTACCCTAAGTAAAATTGCTTTCACTATGAAAAATAACTTAGTAATCCTTAATTTATTAAGTTGTTTATGGTCTAAATAGGAAACCCCATGAGGAAATATTGAATAAATCCATATTTATTTGATTTTCCTCAAGGAATAATTAGTTAAAAAAAAGTTTAATTAATATTCCTGGTCATATTTAACCCAAAACAGAGAAATTAATGAGATAAATCATTACTTATCTTATTATTTTCTAGGAATAATTATTTAAACATTATTAAATAATATTCCTTGTTAAATTTGACTAAATCATTTATAAATAATTGAATAAATCACTATTTATTTAATTATTACTCAACCACATCCTTAAAATAATAAATAAATCATTTATTTATTTATTATTTACAAATTAAGGGATTTGACCAAATTCAAATTATTTTTCCCTCCAACAAATATAATAAAATATTGCAAAAAATTTGGATCTAGATTTGGTTAATAATATTTTAACTATGCACCAATATCTAGACTAACTCAATGTTTTGTTATAAATAGAAGGGGTTTTCCATTCATTCAATACCTTTTTTTGCCTAAAGATCACTCTAGATCTATACTTTTGGTCTGACTTTCATCCTCCATCATTGTCATATTTTTCTATCTTTTGGCTTGTGAGCTCCCTTTGAGTTCCATTTTTGTCTGGGTTTCCTACACCATCAAGAGAGAGAGATTTTAGATCTGAAGTGTTGAGGACATACAGGAACCCATCCCATTGAGGGGGACTGGTAACATCTTTCTATGTTCCCTTCCCATGTGTCATAAATACAAAAATTCTTTAAAAATATTCTTTTCTTGTCTATTGGATGCATGGAGAAACTCTTGATTTATTTATTTCTTAATGTCTTTTACTGCATAGATCTAGATTTTGTAGCATTTTTCTTGGTCAACTAACTACAGATATAAAGAAATTAGAAGCCATCTTTGATGTTAGGGCTATTTGTTATGCACAACTAAAGTGAGATCTTTTTGTATTCTTGTGATTAGAATTCATCCTAACACAGGTCATATTACATTGTAGCAACAATTCTCTACTTCCCTTTGTCACCATACTTCTTAGGTTTTAACTCAGGATGTAGTTTCCAATAATGATCCTCATCATACCCTTCTTTATTGCAATGAGGAAAAGACGGATTTTATTCTTTTTTATTTGTTGTCGTCTTATTTGCATGGTCGTCTTGTTCATGATCTCCCTTGTTTTCAATATGGGTTTCTTTCACACTAACTTCATCAAGAGTAGTGGTACTAAACAACAACAACAATAACAAGAGGGAACTAGGAGAAAAATGTCTAAAATGAGCTTCAAAATTAACTTTATAAGAACCAATACGATTCAAGATGATGATATCAACCATGTGGGATGATTTTACACTTTTGGAGTAAACAAATAAAAGGTTAAAAAATAAAATAAATAAATAAAACAACTTTTTCAACTTATGTCTCTACGGTTTTACTCAAATTTGGAGCGGTGGCACTCATTGGATGTAGAATTTAATTCCTCATACAATAATTCCTCATGTAGCATACTTTTGATGGACCATGCTACACGAAAAATGAGAAATACATGAAAAACATAATGGAAATCATATATTTTCATGTATTTATCATTTTTTTTTGTAGCAAGATTCATCGAAAGTATGTAACATGTGTAATCCTTGGATGAAGAATTAAATTATGTATCCAATGAGTGGTCCCGCTCAAAATTTGAGTAAAACCATAGGGAGATAAGTTGAAAATATGAGTTGAAAATTTATTTTTTTATTTTTTCCCTCTAAAATTTGATGATGTAATCTAATCTTATTTTATTATTTCCACTATTATTTTATAATATTCCTTAGGAGACCCATTTTAGACCTAAAAATTTCTCTAATTTAAGAAAAGTGGCAATATATTTCATCAAATTATCTAGTGAGTCTAAGGGAATACTCAGTGTCAATGGTTTCTTCCTAAAATCTTATAAAACTTTGAACATTTGACCTTTTCCTTGTCTGGGGTTTTGTCATTCCATCATGACTTTCTACGGTAACCCAATGGATAAATTTTCGTCTTAATGCAGAAACAAATTCAGACCATGAAGAAAGTGTTTACCATTATGTTGAATGAATTTCTAAAGATTGCTCTCCCACCATATAAGGGTTGTGCCTTATGGCCGAAGAGATGCTAACTAGATTTTCATGTTGTCCTCTTCATTCTGTTGTACACAAAAGTAGAATTTGATTTGTCTAATCCAATTATTTATGTTTTCTGCATTAGCTTCTCCATTAAAAATGGGAAAATCAAATTTCACATCTAATTTTAAAAAATGGTTTTCTATGATCATTTCTATGTTTACTATTTGAATGATGAGAATGAGATGAATAAGAAGAAGAAAATTTACTGGAAGATGGAGGCAGAGGTTCAGGAGGGTCTCCTTTGTTTCCTTGATTTACCAAATCATTGTCCCGTGATTTCTCTTTCTTCTTCTTTTCCTTCCCTTCTACTCTCTTCTCATAATCTATAAATAATTAATATACCATGCCTACCATCCTATAGAAATATTTTTTGAAAGATTTGTCATTCTTGGTGTGAATGTTGTCATTCTCCATTTTCCTTCTTCGTGTTGCATGTCAAAAATAGGCGTAAAAAGACTTAAATTTTCCTTTGCCCACTTTCATTTTGGCCTGGGTTATCATCCATACTCGCAATTCACATCAAAAAGCAGAACTCTCTGATACCAACTTGATCTAGCATCATTTCTTTGATGATGTTAATATAATTACATAAAAGAGCATGTAAAACCACAAATGAAAACACTTTAAGAATAAACAACATAAAAGGAGACCATAAAGACAATCCACCCAATTTGGCGTATGTCTTCAGTCCCAACTTCAAAGTGGAGAGGCCTATTCATTCATCTCAGAAAAAAGAAAGGCAAAAACAAGGAAAAATACATCATTATACCTACATTTATGGGAGTGACCTAAAATTGGTTTTTTCAAATCATAAATCTAACTGCACCAATGAAATCCCGTGAAATTATGAGTAAAATGAGTATAAAATCAACTATATTCTGCCACCATAACCCCTAGACCCCGTAGAGAATCTTCAAGATTCCATAGCAGAATATTCTAGGAATATTTTGGAGAATATTATAGGGAATATTCCTTGGAAATATGCTTCTCGATATACATTCCCACAGGATTCCACTCTTGGTTCCCTCAGCCCTTCGCATTCCATCGAGCTCCGCCTGACCCCCACCCTTCTTGTATGTTATATATTGAAATGGAAATTGGTATGAGTTATTATACTTGAACACTTGAAGTGTTTTCAACATTCTAAAGACTAGAGGATTAGCTGGCACATTGATTATAGATCGTTTGGCTCGATGAGGTCGTGGACTCAAATCCCCCACCGACTCATTTTATATTACAAACAATATATATATATATATATATATATATATATATATATATATATATTAACCATTCACACTTCTTGTTAACATTAGTTCAAACCACTGACAAACTTAGTATTGTTTTCATTAAAATCTACCATGGGTTAGTTTTGGTCCATTTGGCCACCCATTGGGAGCCACATGGCACCATTTGATTGGGCCACATGGCCCCATGCTATTGGACCAACAAAATTATGCCAATTTTAATAGGATGCCTCCATATTTGGTGGTTCCTCCAACTGTAGCAGTGTTTCTACATTTATTTGGAGTTTTGCTAGATTTAGCCCCCCACCCACCATTTTTTTTTGGATCACCAACTTTGGCATTGGTCCAAATTTATCTGGCACCAAATAAAACTTGTCATTATGCCAGGTTTGACTAGAAATTTTGATTGAGAATAACTTTCTCATACGAACTTAGATTGAGGCACTCTTTGCACCATTGATTTCCTTGCGATAGATATTTTATTTAATTTTAGTTTCACTGAGTTTCAAGGAATTTTATTTTTGGGCCTTTAGAGATCCTCCTGGATCATATCAAGAGAACACTCCAGCCCATGTTTAGGTGGAATTTTCTCAGACTAAGGGGGAAGCCTCTTCTCACCATACTTCCCTCCTAGATTCTAAATTCCTTGCTGAGTGGGAAGATTGGATCCCTAATACGGGACATTCGAGAGGGGAATTTAATCAATACATGAAAATGGTATATTTTTATTAGAAATTGAAATTCCTTCTTCGAAAGACACTTCTATATTTCTATGTCTCTTGGATGGACCTGCTCCAATCCTTGGATCACATGCATGGGCATCTTAGGGAATATAATAGCAGGTTGGAGAGGATTTACCATAGATGTAGAGTATACAACACCATATTGGCATACCCCATAGATGAAAAAACTCCAGTAGATCCAACAACTCCTATCCCAGTGTTAGGCTCGGACTTCAACCCCCTTAATTGACTTTAATATGATTTTGGCTTATGATCATAACTACACAATTTTTTTTTTTTGAGGCCAGATATGCCATTATCTATGTCTTGTTGTTTTATGTTGTCTCTGTTAGTTTTCAGTTGTCATTCTGGTCTCTTAGGAGAGTAAATTTTTTGTTATGGTCCAATCTCCCCATGTGAGAGACTATAGTAGCTTATTTTAAAAATTGATGTAATCCCTTATTTTTTGCAACTAATAGAATCCCCCCAGCCCCCAAAAAAAAGAATATATATGTTTTGGTTTAGGGTTTGAAATTATTACAATAAATTTTATATAAAAATATATATGTTTTTGTTTAGGGTTTGAATTCATTACAACTAGCCTAGATCCACTTTAATACTAGATATACCAAGTGTCGAAAGGGATCAAATCTCTAAAAGAGGTTTGCTTTTGAAGAGACTGGATCTAGGTCATATATATATATATATATATGTAGCATTGGAAAAATAGTGGGTTGTCAAAACTTGGAGCCCAAAAACCATTAACACTAAATTGTCTATTTTACCTCAATTTTATTTTATTTTATTTATTATTATTATTTATTTAATTTTACTGAGTCAAAATGTTTACATAACAAGATAGGACATTAAATTACAACATCTCTTTCATTATTATTATTATTATCAAATTTTATGGTCACGACCAAGCGAGACACCAAATTAGTGTATGAGACCCCCTTGTTTGTGGGACAATGGACCCACCTCCACGCAACGAGTTAACTGTTAATTCTACAAAGGCATACATACTCTACCCTATCTAGTTCTGAACCTATGACCTCTTAGGAGGAAACACATGTTCTTAGCCATTAGGCCCACTCAAGTTGTATCATACTAAGTTCGAGAGTGTCTCTCTACACAAACAAAGATTATCATGCATTTGTATATAATAGCATCATTCCTCTCCACCATTCAAAATAAACAAAAACATTTTTTTCTTTTTTAATTTTAAAATTCTTTAAAAATATCTATTATTATTAAATTTAATATTTAAAATTTAATTTTCCAAATTTATTATAAATAATATTATACTATATTGAAGGATTGATCAATATATAAATACTAAAAAAAATTAACTTCATATTAGTTTATGTTTTAGTCGTCATTGTCAATATAGAGCCTTTTAGCTTGTCATATAAGTGCAGAAAATTATTTTCATGCAAATGAAAATCAACATTAAAATTTAGTTGTCAATATTTAAATGAAAATTTTATCATATTTTTTTTTTGAAGGATGAAAAAAAATTCTATAAATGTTGTACTTGTCATTACTTTTATGTATTTATTTTTATTATAGTATATTATTTTTATTTTAGAATAAAAATTAAGGTTCAAATTGAGTTAACTTTGGATTTACTAACCATATGTTCGGTGTGAGGCCAAATCAAAGTCAGTGTTATCAATACCCATGGTATTAGTAACCCATGGTATTGTCCCATGATATTGGACCTAGGGAATTGTAATGAAATATGTTTTTATAGGGGCGTGAGTAAAAAATATGTGAATAAAAAAAGAAAGATGAAGCTAGTGAAATGTAATATGTTTTTCATTGGTGTTGTAATGAAATCTACTAAACCCTTGAGGTGTTCCATGTAAATCTTGTGTGCACTTATGAGTTCAAATTTTCAGTTAAATCTTATGTACTTTTCAATTTAATTTTTCTATTCTCTCGAACCGCCCTTACACCCTCTTACACCATCTTATTCTATTGTTGCAAAGTATTATTCTCTAAGGTAAAGAATGGTGATTTTAGAATCCAGATGTAAATTCATTTAATTTTTTTTCATTTCATGAATGCCATTTTTCTTTATAAATTATGTTATTTAAATTATAGATTTGACAAATTTTATAGATTGTGTTATGTGCACATTGTTTCATATAATGGTGATATGCAACGTTAGGCCAGTGTTTTGAAATATTTTTGTCATATTACAATTAGTTTAAAAATTAAATAATTATAATCCTTAACCAACATGTCTAGATTTATAGAAAATTTTATGAGTTTAAGTTATTTGAATGTAAGTTTATTATTTCTTAGTGTATTTTTTTTCTTCTTCTACACCCTCCATAAAGCATTTACTTTATAATTATGGATTTGGGACTTTGTACTAGATATATTTTAGATTTTAAATGTTTCCAAAAGTTCATTATGTACATAAATTTTTGAATGTTTACTTTTTAAAATTGTGTGTTGTTATTGTGTTATTTTGTATATTGTGGATGGGTTGGCTTGTAAAATAATGTTGGTGTTTCTGTTTTTCATGGTTTATTTTTTTGGTATATAATTTCTTGATTCTTAATTTTTTTTGTTTGGAATATCTAATCCTTCAAAAATTCTACCCAGTAGAAATAGAAATTGAATTTATTATCATTTATGTTTGTATTCAAAAATTATAATGTTTATTTTAGAGGGCCCATATGTGTATTTTAGCTTAAACACTTTGTAGTCGGCCAATCCAATCAGAGTTGCATTTTGGAGAAAAAATCATTCTAGTTTTGGACTCTTATGGACGTAAAAATCAATTTTCCCCCTGATTTTTTTTCATTCAACACTTTGATATATGAAAAACCATGTGCACAAATATGGCCTTAACATAATTATCTAATATAGAAATATAAAAAAAATATTGAAGAGTTTTAGTCTTTGGTTGAAAAACCACCCGGACAGTGGAGTGTGGACCCCTATAGTGCTTTTCATGAATAGGTGGTTGTTAAACCACAAAAAGTAGTCTATGTCAACTCTTGGAATTGATATGTGACCCACTTGATCTTGGTCAAATCCTTATGTTTTAAATTGGAGAGAAAGTGGGTCACTGTGGTGTTTACTATTGGAGAGTGGTTGATAAACCACCTAGACAATGGACCCTTCTCTTAGCTATGTGACTAAAACTTGGGTGTGAATTTCCTTGAATACACATCTCATACTTTGGATATGGCTTAGGGGTGGTCAATTACAAGAAATTTTGCAGGTGGTTGGCCTATGGTTGGGTGGAGAGTTGAAGTCCCTCCTTTAGTTTCCAATCATCTTTAAACACATAGATAAGTGTAAATTTCTCATGGACTGCGATAAACCTTGTTATGATGTGAATGGTATAAAATATCATTTTTTGTAAATGTAAATGAATTCTTGAGCTATGAGACTCATTATTATGTTCATGGTTAGAACAATTTCATTTACCCTTATGCATTGTAAAGTGTGCAAGGAATATGTCATTCATCATTACATGCATGGTGAATGAGCAATAATGTGTTTACATCTAGTCAGTTGATTTCTAGACTCATGGGTATGCCTATAATAAATAGACCCTAAAATGGTCATATTCTTTAGAAAAACTTAGAATTTAGGTATTAGGCTCTTGGGAAATAAGGTTCCTTAATCCCTTAAGAGGTTGGTTTTGGAGTGGTTTCCCTTTTCCTTATGAACCCAACCTAGGTTATTCCAGTTCATGAATTTTCATTCTGCCTGGACCAGTAGGTAGTGGGAGATGTAACTTCCTTGATACGTCAGCGGGGTTGACACTGAGTGGTAGCTAGTGGAACCATTCCTTAGCAAAATCATGTCATATGAATAGACACCGGTCATCAGCCAATGACGAGAATGGTTAATTTTGAGGGACAGGAGAGGGCAGATACACTTATCCAAATGCTATTTAATGGCAAACAAAATGTCTAAAGAGTGGGGTGCAGGAAGAACTTGGAGCATTGAGCCTCTACCCATGACTCACCCTTCCTATGGTGATCAATACACAATATAATGCATATGAGTGTGCCAATGGATTTCATCCAACCTGAGCCATGGTTCCATCATGGAACCCTACCACCTCTTGTTTCCCATTTCTTCCTTCCCCTTGTTTGATGTCGATCATTGCAGACAGTGATAAACCATAGTGACATGATGTGGGCCTGATGGAAACACCCACCAAAGTGACCTGTCAGAGTTGTATGGAGGCCAAATACATGCCACGTGGTCAGCATGTTCACATGACCTCTTTTAACATACCATAACTTTAAATGAGTGTAAATTTTGGTTTAGGGATCAAATCAAGGTAAAATTGACATTGTCAGGAATATCTCGATGATTTGAGGACAATGGTGATATCATGATTTAATTCCTCGTACATGAAAAAATGAGGGATTTTACTAACCCCATCTTTGTAACAAACCCTGGGGATCAATTTAAACAACAAGTAGCACCTTCCTTGGTCTAAGAATTTGTAAGGGGGTGAAAGGGAGGTGGTTACAGAGTGGTATGAGAGTCAAGTTCAAACGTTGGGCCTAGAGGACTAGAAACACACCATATGACATTAACTTTCAACACCATACCTTTGGGGAAATTAAATTAGAAGCTCTATTAAAGAGACACATAATGAATTATAGCAGAGCAATGGATTCAACATTGGAACTAAAGAGGCACACACACACACACACTAACTATAATGTTTGAATTTATGGTTTAATTTCTACATATGTACATGTAGACAAATGATGAACTTACACGTGATGTCACTACTTATTTGGAAAGTTGATGCCATTTTTTTTCTTTTAGAATGTATACTAAAATGGGACTTGAAATTTTAGCTATTTTCATATAATCATTCCTATTGCAAATTTTCCAAGGTGATGAGTAGATTTAGTTTATTTTTGTTTCATTTGGACAATGTTCATGTGTGTGAAACAACATAGAGATATAAGAAGACACAATTCCAGCAAGAATAAAGAAATTAGCAACATGATGGTAGAATAAAACATGCCTAGATCTTATCATCATCATGAAGAGGACTTAGTGGGAAAGAGGTCAGAGAAAAATCCCCCTAACTGGATGAGACCCTCACGATTTTGATTAATGAATTCAAAAGTTTCAAATCAAACAATGAGAAGAATTTTCAAGCACAAGAGAGACAAGTAGAGGTAATTGGAGTAATCTTGCAATTTCTTTCAAATATACAAATACAAAAGCAATATGATCTTGGTGCTAGCTATCTAGGTAGGAAAAATATCAGCAAATTCCTTCTAAAATATAGAATCAAGGAGTAGAATCTAATAGGGAAGAAGGTAGTAAGTCAAGGAAGAGGCATAGGAAATCTAGTGAAAGCACTATGAGGTAAGAAACCTTGCTTAGCACTCTGGAAAGAGAATTAAGTATCCATAACCAGATGTCTAGTGCAAAAACCAAGAGACACCATCAAAAGAGGAGTGGGAAGATATCAATGCTAGAGGATTTCAAGATAGAAAAACCTCCCACCTTTTATGGAGAAAATAAAAAGGCTAAAGATTTAGAATCCTAATTGTTTCGAATGAGGAAATATTTCATATTCTATGAATACTCTAAAAATACAAAGGCCATAGTGTATATTTTCAGCTTAAAGAATAAGACTTATATATTTTGGGAATATTTAAGAAATTTTAAGGGAATTAGAGGGAAGGAGTTGTCATGGAGAAATTTTGAGAAATATTTTCATGAGAAGTACATATCTGAGAGGTACTATGACAATAACGTTAAATAATTCCATGAGATTAATATAGGGAAACTTACTAATGTTAAGGTATGTTTTGTACTTCAAATATTCGAAGGTGAAGATTCAAAGGTACCTCAATAGGTTACCACAAGCCTACCAAGATTATATTGATTTGATGATCCAAGAACCCTAGAGGACACTATCCAAAAGGCCAAATATTATTATGAGCAGTGCAAGCATAAGGCTAAGTTCCAAAAAAACTGGAAAACAATAGATAAGACCATCTTCAAGGGAAAAGAACCAAAACCCTCAGGGCACAAGAAGGGATGGAGGAATGTGAATTTAACCACTCCTACTGAGGGTGAGGTTCAGAAAAAATTCATTACTAACAGTAGATAGTGGCCCAATAAACCAACAAGAGAAGAGGCCAAGGGGTTTAGGAAAGGAAATTTACAATGTTGGACATGTGGATAAAAACATGAACTGATGAAAAGTACTCGGGAACAATAGAATGGCACAAGTTTATAAAATGTGCAAGAGGAAGCAACAATGAAAAAAGTAGCCTAATGCATGCATTAAATTTATTTTACCTTGGACAACAGGAAATTAGAGCATCAAGGATCAGTGATCGAAATGGAAGGTATGGTTTTCAACCAACTCGTTGGAATTTCAATTGACTCGGATTCTAATATATGCTATATAAACCCGAAGATAAAAAATAAATGTTCTTTGCAAAGGAAAACCCTTGATAATTCATGGTTGGTTTAGCTATCCATAGGAGATAAAATTAGAGTGATGAACTCGTGCCCCATGGAGATGAGAAATATGTTCATTAAAGTCACCCTAAAACTCCTACCTTTTTTCTCATATGTTTTCTTGATCAACATGGATTTTCTATCAGCCCATAAGATCAAAGTGGATTGTTAAGGGAAGTTTTTGGAATTCCTCTATGATGAAGGTAAGGAAACAGTGCTTCAAGAAATAAGGAAGCATGTTTTTTTTCAATGGATATCAGTACTACAAGTAAAGAGGTGTAGCCGAAAAGGGTGTGTCCTGTATGTGGTCCAAGTGATTAGCGAGCTAGAGAATTGTATGGCCAGAATGGAATTTCACTTGGTCTAAAAGAAGTTCAATGATGTTTTATAGAGAAAATACTAGGATTTACACCTGGGAGAGAAATCAATAGATCCATGTCAGCCTTGAAAGCCCCATATCATATGAAGACACCAGAGTTAGTGGAGAGAAAATTATGGTTGAAGGAAATTTTTGCTAGGGTTATATCATGCCTAGTGTGTCACCCCATTGTTGATGGTGCTGGATACCACCAAAATAAAGGGGATATCCCCAATATAAGGTCCCAACTAGACCTAAAACTGTTTGGTCTATGAGATTTGGAATATGGCCCAATTATTTTTTACTTAAAGATAAGCCTTGGTTTTAGTTGTTAGCATAAGAGAGAAGTTCAAATGTCATTTTGAATGAGCAATTGAGTGAGCCTTGTGAATTTTCAATTGTATATGTATCAAGATTCTCTTACTGTAGTGGGAGGAAATAAATTTATCCTATAAGAGATATTTAATAGTACTACCCTAATGAAGATGCACATGAATAAGAAATACTCGTCTAACATCAAGTGAAATAGTTAACATAGATGCAACGATCATTATAAACATTACAACACATTTCCAATAAGTAAGCACCGAAGTCACCAAAATAGTTCAATTACTCCAGTATAGATGAAAGAAAACATGAAACATAAACATTCAAAGAATATTTTTAGAAATATTCACAATCCATGTATGAAAATGTGTTGGCCTATAAGGCTTCGATGTCAAGCCAAAGTCCCAATATATATAAATACAATGAACACCACTAGCCCCAATAGTGGAGCATTAGAGCCACTAATTTCTCTCCAAAATTACTAAATTTTTCTCTATAATGCCTTGTGGGAGAAGCCAAGGTTAAAATTAGTTTACATGAGAAATGAAGATCTATATATAACTTGAGGCATGACCTTTCACATCCTCATGGCTCTAAAATTTCCAACTTATCATTAAATTGGAATTATACAACCTTCGGAGTTCCAAATAATATTTGGAATTACATATGAATTTTGGTATTACATGTCCACTGGAATTCCAAGACTCTTTAGTTCATACATGGCTCTTGGACTTCCACTTATTTTTCTTTACAATGATTACAATAATACATCATGACTTTCATATCATCATGTGATGAGAACGTGACATGTCATTAATTGTTATGATTGGGACTAATATTGACTGATGACATGGACTTCCCTGAATGGTGACATGGCTACCACTTTTATTTTCATTCTTCATGTAGCTTCAATCATTTATGTCCTCGCCCTCCAAAGGGTCTTTGATCTAATGGAGTTTGTAGGTTTCTTTGATCACCGAGATTGAATTGTGCTCTTAATTCTTCCAATGTTTCCTTTGTTTTTTCTCTTTTCCCAATCTTCCTCATTTTGGGGAAGGTTGAGGGTTTAATATTAAGGCCTTTAGGGTGTGCCTATGTGCTCAATGAGGGTGCACTTCTTCGAGTTGAAGAAATGTGCTCAAAGGAATACTTAGTCTCTTGAAGGGCACAGTTCGTAGTAAGGGAGGGGAAAGAGGCTTGAGTGTGCCTTATGCTCTTGGAGGGTGCATGATGCACTTTTGAACAAATGATTCCCCATCAAGGCTTTATAGTGTGGTCATGCACTCTTGGCCTCAATAGGTTTTCTTTGGAACCAAATATTTGTATAAGTCTTAATATAGGATTAGGGGTGGACAAGATGAGTTAGACATGAAACCATGTGTGACACATATCAACTCATCAAGAAAATTTATACAAACTTGAACAAGGATAAATATATGTTAAAACACCACTTTATACATATCCCCCAAGTAAAATGAGTGAAGTGTGTGCAACTGTGACCCAAAAGTGTCGTTTTACAACAACAAAGATGTTAAGACCATTAAATGCACCTAAAGTTATTCTAATAAATGCGATGAAACTTGATACCATTCAAGAACACTTGAAACACATAGAAAAATATCAGAAAAAATTTGATGATCAAAGAGACACTAGGTAAAATGGTGATAGTAGGCTCCAAATTCGAATTTAGTGAAATTTTGGAGGGTGTTATAGCAGCGACAACACTTGGTGACACACTAGGCATACTTCAGCTTCTTTGTTTGGGAATAAATTTTAGTTAAGGGTTAAACCTTCAAGAAGTATTGATTGCCTTAATTTCCCCCTTTCAACCTAGTTTCATACATAGCATCTCACTGTTTTCTACTTGAATGAACACATACAAAAGACACACCATATCACAATTATTTTCAATCCATGAAAGGGTAATACACACAGTGAATTTATGATATTCAGAGTATGTTTTTTCTATTTATGGTGTTTCTCTACTACTAGCAAGACTTGGATAGTGCCCTGCCAGAGTCGCTTCAGGAGAAAAAATTTCTTCGTTTCCAGTGATCCTAGACAGTACCCCAACAAAGTTGATTGCTTCACATTCCTATGCAAGAAACCTTTCTCTTCTTTCACCATTTATTTATTTATTTAGTGGAACTGTGCATCGACACTTATTATTTTCAATGGGCGGAGGATGGATCCTAAATTATTGATAACGTAAGAGGTTTCCTCTTCGGAGAATTATTTTAAGACCTCTGATATTGGTTTTCTCACTTTAGATTTTCCCCTTATCCCTTCTCTACTATATTGGACAAGTGTTAACACACAAGTAGATTTATACCAAGTTGAGTAGTTTAGATACTAGCATAGGCGTAGATCTAATAGGTTTCATAAAGGTTTTCCTATTGGAAGAATCGTATTTTCCATCTCGACTTAGCTCAATCTATTACATTTTCCAAAACAAATAAGCAGAACAACAGTAAGCCAATCATTGTGGTTGTCACACTTCTCTTTCATTAAACCACAAAGTCTTTTGAGCCATGGAATTTTACATAGGTCATATTAATGTATAATTACCAATAGACATGACATTACAAGACACAACTATCACAAGAAACTTACGACTAACTGCAAACAAGATAAAATAAATAAAATATGAAAAACAAATTGTACAAGAAGTGCAACTTGTAGCTACTACTGAAAATAATGTTTCAAATCTCAGTCATTTACGGGAAGGGGATCAATCCTCCTATGAAATATTTCGACTTAAAGATGTTTTGACTATTGGGTGCTATTTTTGTACATTTTTATTTATTTTTCCTCATAACCGTAACCAATGGGAGAATATTTACCTTTTTTCCTACCTTTTTACTCTAACTTGTGTTATTTCACCTTGCTTTTGTTGCTTTTATAATTCACCAATTATTATGATATATCATACCTTTTTATGACTAATTGATGGTGAATGTTTGGATAAGATCAATGGTCTTTGTGTTGTCTTTTCAGATGTCATTTATAGCACCAAAGGTCCCAAGCACAAAGTTCACAGGGGCAGTTAAGAGGGTGTCATTACAAAAAGAGATGTTATTACACCTTGTTGTTACATACCCACTGGAAAATTGTTGTTACACTTTTCTGTTATAGACTTGTCGATGAACTGCTGATATAGATTTACCTTTGAATGGTCTCGTAAGTAATTGTTGCTGATATGTCCTCTAGTCATTACATTATAGTTGTGATTCCATTACGATAGTTTTAAAAGTTGTTTAAGAATTTTATTTTTGGGATAACAGCCTAAGGGCAGTTTCGATTGTAATCTTTTATTTTCTAGTCATAACTTTATTAGGAAATGGTTATAATTATATGTGTTCTATTTCAATCAGCATGAGAATCATAAGATTCTCATGACTGATCTATTCTTGGATTTTCTGATGTAACCACTATATAGTTCTCGACCCTAGAGGTCGAGAGGTTAGCGGAGAAAAACATTATTTTGGCTCTATAATTGTGTTCAGATTAATACAGATTATCATGTTATTGTTGTTACATGTGTTATTATATTTAGTTTCCATTAAAATTTTCTTCTCTACCTACGCCCTGCTAGGGAGGAAGGGCCCTCCTCTTTAGCAGGGATTACAACGATTAAAGTAGTTATGTGTGTGTAATTGTATTTCAGTTTATGTATTAGTAAGAGTGTTGTTGCTTCTTTTCAACTGAGAATAAATCTGCTTCAATTTCAATACCTTATATGTTATTACACATATGATATTAAAGACACCAGCTGGGTACTTGTTGTGTGGCGAGTTAGACAGATCAATTGAAGTGTGATTTCAATCTTGTAGTTCTTTTTATTTCTGCATGAGTGATTTATTTCCATCATTTACTTCATCAATGATTTCTTTTCTTTGGAATTGCTTATGGTTGGTGTATCGGCACAGACAGTGTGACTTTCATTGGAATAAATAGACGTCCCTAGATTGATAATTAAATGTGTGTTGTTTATTCATTTAACAGTGATTTATATAGCACAACATTTTCGCACCGTTTCTGGGGATGGCAGTGACGATCCAATCAGTCAGAGTTGTTTCTTAGAAGTGAAATTTCTTTGTGTTTTCATAGAGTGTCTCCAGCGACACAATTTTCGGGCAGTAATACGAGAGGTAAGAACATGCGTGGAGCTCTAACAGACTTGAGCGGGCTCACCAATGTCTTGCTGGGACAATTAGGAGGTTGAATTTCTGAGCATTTTTTTTTTATTAGAGTGTCTCCAGTGACACAATTGTTGGGTGGTAAGAAAAAAGGTAAGAACCTATGCATCGCTCTAAAAAATTTGAGCGAGCTCACCAATGTCTTGCTGGGACACTTAGGAATTGAATTTCGGGTGTTTTGTTTTAGGGTTCCTTCAACTATACAGTCGTTGGGCAGTAAGACGAGAGGTAAGAACCTGCACATCGCTCTAACAAGCTTCGACGGGCTCACTACTGTAGAAACTGAAGCACTTATAGGATGAATTGATACTAGTAGGGCCCATGTGTACCGGAAGGACAACATCAACATATACAAACACCCCCTTGCTTTACTGACTATAGGAAAGACAAATTGTAAGAAGGAAAATAAGAGCGTAGATTTGGCAAGGAAAAAATTCTTTGGAGATCTGATTTCAAGGGCAGAAAAGGAACAATCCATGTCATACAGAGATAATAGGAAGACAGGACCATAGAAAGAAGCTACCATATGAAGGCCTGGACCATCGGTGTCTTCTGTGTTTGGACCTCACCATCCTTCGAACAGTATATCCACTCCTGATATTAGAACTCCAAATTCAAAACAACAGTGGAGAATTATTGATCAGGATCTGAGAATTGAAGGACACGGAGAGACCAGTGTGGATCATCAGGGACCTGAGGAACAATGGTCAGTTGATTATCAATTGGATGCTGGTAGTGTTGTTAAAAAATTGATCCTGGAGCAGCCTAATCCTTCTATTTGTCAATCTCTAGTGCACTCTGAGGCTAGTTCATCCCACCAAGAAGAATCAACCACGGGGGACGAGAATGTCAAGACAATAGCTCTGTTACTTTGAATTCCCAATAGTAGTAACATGGACTGAGGCTCCTATGAAGAATATCCATTTATCATCCCTACCATCCTTTCAGGGGGTGGTTTTTGAAGATATTAATACCTTTCTGTTCAAATTCAAAGTGTTGTGTAGAGGTTATGACTACACCTCAGATGCCCAGAAGCCGAAATTATTCCCTACTACTCTCAAAGGAGCAGCATTAAGATGGTTCATGAGATTGAGTGCTGACACGATTTGAACATGCAATGAAATGAGAGAGGCCTTCTTCTTTAAGTATCAGGACTACTGCCAAACCAGGGATTTGAAGGATGAAATTTTTAGAAATGCAAAGAAGGAGGAGGAAAGCCTGGAAGACTATCTGGAGCGATTCCACTACAATTTACAAACTTCTAAGTTCAGTAACTTAGATCTATAAATTATAAAGCCAATATCCTTAAGAGGTTTAAGATATGATTTTCTGGAACATCTAAACATAATAAGAAAAGGAGACATATCACAAGAAACATTTGATGAGATAATGAAGCTTTTCCTGCATAGCTCAAGAGGATCAGTCAAGGGGAGAGTTTCAGTTCGAGACCCTTCACTTTGGATACAGAAGTCCACAAGTGGACGAGTAACCAGAGCAGAGATCGGGAACTTATTTGAGGTACCGATATCCTTAGTACTCTCTCTACCCAGATCACTATGGTACAAGTCAAGAAAGCACAAGAAGAAGTTGAAGCAGCCTTAGTAGTATTCTACCCCTGATGTAAAAAGAAACATCTAGAAAGAGAATGTGGACTGAATAGTGTCAGTCTGTGCAACATTTTTGAGTTGGCACACTCTACAAATCAGTGTCCTGAGCTGCCCAGACTGAAGACGATACTTCAAGAATCAAGCAAGGATGTTCAATCTTCTTATTTTATCGGATCAAAGAGACCATGGCAGTCGTGACATACAGGTATTCCTTTTGATTTTTCTTATTTTTAACCTTGGAATAATGTTTATAATATTCAACAATACCCATGGGAGTATCCTACTCCTTCCTCAACACAATTACCTTCACCATGGAACTAGTGGCCATCTCCTCCACCAATGCAATATCCTCCATCACAACCCAATCCTCAAGGACAGAACTAGAGAGGCAATGGCCAAGGTCCAGTACCCCCTCCAATAACAATGCAACAGCAGCAGTTACAACTACCTTCTATTCAAAATCCTATACCTTATGTCTGACCCCAATTACCTGTACAACCTAACCCCAATCCCAATAATAAGGCAGCCCAGAGCATAGATGCTTCGGTTACCCTCCAGACTTATCTTATCACTCCCATCGGACTTCATGAGGTTTGACTTCAATCAGGGAAATTAATCAGATCTGAACATACCCCTATTATTACCGAAAAAATTGAATCACCCAAGAAGGATATGGATGATTCTAAGGTAGCTGTTACACATGTAACAATTGATACAACACTTGCTGTTACATTTTTAACAACCAGTTCAGAAGGATATACTTTTCTTACAGTATCCAATCTGAGTAAGGTTGTTACATTTGTGGTAGTTGACTCAGTTCTTAGCATTCATAATCCCCCATATCCTAAAAAATTAACTAAAACTGGGCCGGTCTCACAACCTGAATATGAATTCCTCATGGAGCTGCAAAATTTGTATGTGCAAATTCCATTGTTACAAGCTCTTAAGGAAGTTCATATATATGCTAAAAAAGTGAGGGGTCTATGCATCAAAAGACCTGGAAGGAAACCTAAAGACCCTTCTACTATACATGTCATGGGAAAATTGTGAAATCTTATGATTGATCAGCCTTTGTTGACTAAATATAATGACCCAGGGAACCCCACTGTGACTATCCATATTGAAAATCATCCCATAACCAATACCTTGATTGATCTAGGGGATTATATTAATGTCATGACTAAGGACCTCTTCATCTCTCTAGGACTTCATGGACTTATACCTACACCTACAGTGATTGAACTAGCAGATAGGTCCCGCGTTAAGCCCGAGGGAATGATTGAAGATGTGGTTCTCACTGTGGCTTCCTAGAACTATCCGACTAAATTTCTCATTTTACAAACCAAATACAACCTTGGGGGTCATCCTTTAATCTTGGGAAGACTGTGGCTAGCCACTGCAGATGCATATATTGGATGTAGGTTCAGATCTATGGTGATCTCAATTCGACAAGCCACTCAGAACATGAATCTTTATCCCCCAAAAAAACCTCACATGGATTCGAGTAGTCCCTAGTGGGACAAATTTGAACCTGAATATGATCTCTCCCTACCTGTTCTCATGCTTTGAAAAGCACAATACTTTAAGGATGAAACAAAGGACGATATCATTAATGGTTTTATCAGTAATTCACTCCCTGTTTCCTCCATTAGAGATTTGGGAGAAGAAGATGAGGATGATGATGATGATGTGATTATTGAACATTTGAAAACAAATCCACCTACTATCAGTAGTCCCATTGAAATAAAACTTGGAAAATGTTTAAACATGAATCCTAACCTAACTGTTGAACAAACAGATTGTTGATATAGTTGTTAGAAAAATACAAAAAAGCATTTGCATGGGACTATACCAATATGAGAGAAATCCATCCTACCCTATGCACTCACTGCATTTACCATAAACAAGATTGCAAACCTATTAGAAAACCTTAGCACTGAATGAAACCCGCACTGAAGGAGATAGTGAAAGAAGAATTGCAAAAAATCCTTAATGCTAATTTCATCTACCCCATTTCTGACAGTTAGTGGGTGTCTCCGCTTATCATCGTTCCAAAGAAGAATGGTGTTAGTGTCTCGTGATTTAGTAGATTGGTAGACCAGATGCACAGGGTAACACCAGACCAATATTTGAAGTCCTAGGACCTAGCCTTCCTGGACTTAGAGATGGCTCTCTCAATTATGTGTGAAGGATGTGATTTTGTTCACTTCAGATGATTGATTTTTAGGGTAGTTGTGAAGTTTAGGTTTTGTTTGTTTGGTTGGGGTAAGATGATCAAGTAGGATAGGTGGAGTGAGAGGTTATCAAATAAATTGGGCTATGGAGTCTATGAAGTCATTGATATCTCAATAATGAATCAGGGTACATCGCAGGGCAAATCTAGTATATTCAATGGATCTTTAAAGTTTATGTGTGAGGTGAAATGGACATTAAGTTTGGGAACCAAGGTAGGGCAAATGGAAATTAAGAATCCTTTGTCAAATACCTATGAGCAGAGAGGTCTTAAATACTGATAAGAAAAAGATACTAATCATGAGACAGGGCACACCATTTACTCAATGATAATACTTTAAATAAATAAACATTCAAGATAAAAAATCCAGTGGAACAAGGAAGAAAGACAACTTATCTAACTTCAATGATTCTACTTTCAATATTTGAAAACATATATGAGAGAAATAGCATTAATAAATGAAGAGGGAACTTGTAAACATCATCCATTAAACTATCAAGAACTTTGATGCAAACTGATAAGCATATACAAAGGGCAAGATCAAAACAAGACCTCTTTGGCTTAACGTAACAATCAATACATCAAATAGAGATTTCAAGACAAAGCTTAGATAGCATCAAACAAGTAGGTCTTACCATGAATCATGTTTGTAAACTAGAATATTAATCCAAGAATGAAATAGACAAGCTTAGGTGGGCCTAAGGAGAATCTAAGAATTCCTTAAACTAACCCAGTAGAGGAAAACATGAAGATAATAGCAAACAGGAGGATTGAGGTGCCTCAAACAAAATTTCTCATCCTATACTCTTCTGAGCTATTGCAATATAGAAGGATGAACATATGGAAAACAAGAAAAACATGAAAAAATGAGAGATACATCACCATTAACTAAACTCAGGGATCCTGCAAGCAAGCCTTCACCACCATCAATCAAGGCAGATCATCCATAGGCTCCACAACACTAAATTGTTCATAAACTTCCAAAAACCATGTATTTCTCTTAAACACATCAAAATCCCTAGTTTACAATGAATCCTCATGCTATATATAACAAGAAAGGAAGAGGAAATCCTAATAGATAATATAGAAGTCTATTGGCTAATCAGAAGTATCTATGTTGTCCTTGAGGCCTTGCAAGGCCCAAGGCAGAAAAGAATCTAAAAAAAATATCTTCTCGGCCATTTATAGAAATTAAATTGACCTTTAGGCCCTGAAAAGCATAAAAAAAATTTCTAAATGCACATTCTAACTTTTCAACCATAGGAGCGTAGCATTGTGTGTCAAATTTTGAATCTATGCTAGGAGCGCAACACAGAGATAGGAAAACTAGGTCTTCTTGTAGCAGTGTTTTGGAAGCCTTCCCGATGTCCAAAAAGGCTCTGTGATGGCTCGTTGGAAAGACCTTGAAGTATAATTTCCAGATCTACCTTTATTTCTTCAATCTGACCTCTGTATCTTATCCAAAAAGTGAAAATTTGAAGACTTCTAGGAGCGCAGCATATGTCCTGAAAAGTAGGCAGAATTGTGAACAAATGGGTGTTTTTGACCCTTTTGGAGGACCAAAAAAACTCCAATTGGGCTGAAAAGTTTTGATCATGCTATATGAATGCTTAGAAACCAAAAAATGAAAACATTTCCTCCTGAATATGCCTTTATAAAAAGCATAGCACAGTGTGTGCTGTGCTCCTAGCCTCAAAATTTGCAAAAAAGCAAAAGTTGTAAAAGTTTTCCCAAATTTGGTGGAAGAGTGCCTCATGGGTTTTGGGAAACCTGTAGAGAAGTTTAGGCTAATATTCCAAGCCTAGCTTGGTATTTTTCCTCTTTTGGTGCCGGGAGCTTGCCTTTGTCCAATGGCTGAGCTAATGTAGATAGCAAAGTCCCTTACCTCTTGGAGGAAGCAAACATTTGCCTTGATCCTCTTTAGTAAGTGAGAGTAAAATTTTTAACATGTTTCACTTGAATACCTTGATCATTGGTGACCTTAGGGATATTTGTCTTCCCATTGATGGTTTATGTATGTGTGTCTTCCTCACTTTTCTCTTAACTGTCTTCTTGAGAGGCATTTTCATTTTCTCTCATGCTATTATCACTGTCAAGATTTTCATGATTTTCATCCTCTGTATTTGCAACATTAAAGGTGTCTTAATCATTGCTTTGTACATCTGTATCTTCATGACTGTCATCCTCTTCATGATTTTTCCCACTGTCCTCACTTTCAAACTCTGCCTCTGTCTCTGCATTTGCATTGTTTTCTTCATCATTGACTTCTTCATTGTGACTGTCATGTTGTATTTCTTCATGGCTGTCATTTTCTATTTCATTATAGCTATCTTCTTCTTCATGACTATGCTTACTATCTTTTATTTAAGAACTTGTTTCTCCATTATCACTGTTTTTACCATAAAAATTTGCCTCTGCTCCTTGGCTGAAATTTGTATCTTTCCCTTTATCAAGATCACTGTCTTCATATTTATAATATACCATGTCATCCCCTTTTTCCTCATAATATTCTTCATTTTTACTCTATTCAAGTCAGCCGGATAGTTCCAGGAAGCCACAGTGAGAACCACATCTTCAATCATTCCCTCGGGCTTAACACGGGACCTATCTGCTATTTCAAGCACTGTAGGTGTAGGTATAAGTCCAGGAAGCCCTAGAGAGATGAAGAGGTCCTTAGTCATGACATTAATAGCATCCCATAGATCACTTAAGGTATTGGTGGGCTGGTCTCACAACCTGAATCTAAATTCCTCATGGAGCTGTAAAATTTGTATGTGAAAATTCCATTGTTACAAGCTCTTAAGGAAGCGCATATTTATGCTAAATTAGTGAGGGGTCTATGCATAAAAAGACCTGGAAAGAAACCTAAAGACCCTTCTACTATCCATGTCATGGGAAAATTGTGCAATCTTACGATTGATCAGCCTTTGTTGACTAAATATAATGACCCAGAGAACCCCACTGTGACTGTCCATATTGACAATCATCCTATAATCAATACCTTGATTGATTTAGGGGATGCTATTAATGTCATGAATAAGGACCTCCTCATCTCTCTAGGACTTTATTGACTTATACCTACACCTATAGTGCTTGAACTAGAAGATAGGTCCCGTGTTAAGCTCGAGGGAATGATTGAAGATGTGGTTCTCATTGTGGCTTCCTAGAACTATCCGGATGACTTTCTCATTTTACAAACCAAATAAAACCTGGGGGGTCATCCTTTAATCTTGGGAAGATCGTGGCTAGCCACTGCAAATGCATATATCGGATGTAGGTCCGGATCAATGGTGATCTCAAATGGACAAGCCACTCAGAACATGAATCTTTATCCCCCAGCAAAACCTCACATGGATTCGAGTAGTCCCTAGTGGGACAAATTTGCACATGAATATGATCTCTCCCTACCTATTCTCATGCTTTGAAAAGAAAAATACTTTAAGGATGAAATAGAGGACGATATCATTAATGGTTTTATCAGTAATTCACTCCTTGTTTCCTCCATTAGAGATTTGGGAGAAGAAGATGAGGACGATGATGTGATTATTGAACATTTGAAAACAAATCCACCTACTATCAACAGTCCCATTGGAATAAATCTTGGAAAATGTTTAAACATCAGTCCTAACCTGACTGTTGAACAAAACAGATTACTGATAGAGCTTTTAGAAAAATACAAAAAAGCATTTGCATGGGACTATACCAATATGAGAGGAATCCATCCTACCCTATGCACTCAATGCATTTACCATAAAGAATATTGCAAAACTATTAGGCAACCTCAGTGCCGAATGAACCCCGCATTGAAGGAGATAGTGAAAGAAGAATTGCAGAAAATCCTTAATGCTAATTTCATCTACCCCATTTCTGACAGTTAGTGGGTGCCTCCGCTTGTCATCGTTCCAAAGAAGAATGGCGTTAATGTCCTGTGATTTAGCAGATTGGTAGACCAAATTCACAGGGTAACACTAGACCAATATTTGGAGTCTTAGCACCTAGCCTTCTTGGACTCAGAGATGGCTCTCTCAATTATGTGCGAATGATGTGAGTTTTTTCACTTCAGATGATTGATTTTTAGGGTAGTTGTGAAGTTTAGGGTTTTGTTTGTTTGTTTGGGGTAAGATGATCAAGTAGGATAGGTGGAGTGAGAGTTTATCAAATAAATTGGGCTATGGAGTCTATGATTTCATTGATATCTCAATAATGAATCAGGGTACATCACAGGGCAAATCTAGTGTAGTCAATGGATCTTTAAAGTTTATGTGTGAGGTGAAGTGGACATTAAGTTTGGGAACCAAGGTAGGGCAAAGGGACATTAAGAATATTTTGTCAAATACCTATGAACAGAGAGGTATTAAATACTGATAAGAAAAAGATACTAATCATGAGATAGGGCACACCATTTACTCAATGATAATACTTTAAAGAAATAAACATTCAAGATAAACAATCCAGTGGAACAAGGAAGCAAGACAACTTATCTAACTTCAATGATTCTACTTTCAAGATTTGAAAACATATATGATACAAATAGCATTAATAAATGAAGAGGGAACTCCTAAACATCATCCATTAAACTATAAAGAACTTTGAAGCAAACTGATAAGCATATACAAAGGGCAAGATCAAAACAAGACCTCCTTGGCTTAACCTAACAATCAATACATCAAAGAGATATTTCAAAACAAAGCTTAGATAGGATCAAACAAGCAGGTCTTACCATGAATCATGTTTTTAAAATAGCATATTACTCCAAGAATGAAATATACAAGCTTATGTGGGCCTATGGAGCAGCTAAGAATTCCTTAGAGTAACCCAGCAGAGGAAAACATGAAGACAATAGAAAACAGGAGGATTGAGGTGCCTCAAAGAAAATTTCTCATCCTATAATCTTCTGAGCTATTGAAATATAGAAGGAAGAACATATGGAAAATAAGAAAAACATGAAAAAATGAGAGATACATCACCATTAACTAAACTCAAGGATCCTAGAAGCAAGCCTTCATCACCATCAATCACGGCAAATCATCCACAAGCTCCATAACACTAAATTGTTCTTCAACTTCCAAAAACCATGTATTGCACTTATACACATCAAAAGCCCCAGATTACAATGAATCATCATGCTATATATAACAAGCAAGGAGGAGGAAATAATAATAGAGAATATAGAAGTCTATTGGCTAAGTATCTATGTTGTTCTTGAGGCCTTGCAAGGCCCAAGGCACAAAAATATCTAAAAAAAATATCTTCTCGGCCATTTATAGAAATTAAATTGACCTTTAGGCCCTGAAAAGCATACAAAAACTTTCTAAACGCACATTCTGACTTTTCAACCACAGGAGCGAAGCATTGTGTGTCAAATTTTGAATTTATGCCAACAGCGCAACACAAAGACAAGAAAAACAGGTCTTCTTGTAGCAGTGTTTTGGAGGCCGTCCCGATGTCAGAAAAGGTTCTGTGATGGCTCGTTGGAAATATCTTGAAGTATAATTTCCAGATATAATTTTATTTCTTCAATATGAACTTTGAAACATGTCCAAAAAGGGAAAATTCCAAGACTTCCAGGAGCGCAACACATGTCCTGAAAAGTAGGCAAAATGGTGAAAAAATGGGTGTTTTTGACCCTTTTGGTGGACCAAAACAACTCCAATTGGGCTGAAAATTTTTGAGCATGCTATATTAATGATTATAAACCAAAAAATGCAAACCTTTCCTCCTAAATATGCCTTGATAAAAAGCGTAGCATAGGGTGTGCTGTGTTCCTAGCCTCAAAATTTGCAAAGAACAAAAAGTTGTCAAAATTTCGCAAATTTGGTGGAAGAGTGCCTTATGGGTTTTGGGAAACCTGTAGAGAATCTTGGGTTAATATTCTAAGCCTAGCTTGGTATTTTTCCTCTTTTGGTGCCGGGAGCTTGCCTTTGTCCAATGGCTGAGTTGATGTAGATAGCAAAGTCCCTTGCCTCTTGGAGGCAGCAAACATTTGACTTGATCCTCTTTGGTAAGTGAGAGTATAGCTTTTAAAATGTTTCACTTGAATACCTTGATCATTGGTGACCTTATGGCTGTTTGACTTCCCATTGATGATTTATGTATGTGTGTCTTCCTCACTTTTCTCTTAACTGCCTTCTTGAGAGGCATTTTCATTTTCTCTCATGCTAGTATCACTGTCAAGATTTTCATGATTGTCATCCTCTATATTTGAAAAATTAGAGGTTTCTTAATCATTGCTTTGTACATCTGTATCTTCATGACTGTCCTCCTCTTCATGATTTTTCCCACTTCCCTCACTTTCAAAATCTACCTCTGTCTCTGCATTTGCATTGTTTTCTTCATCATTGACTTCTTCATTGTGACTGTCATGTTGTATTTCTTCATGGCTGTCATTTTCTATTTCATTATGGATATATTCTTCTTCATGACTATACTTAATGTCTTTTCTTTCAGAATTTGTTTCTCCAGTATCACTATTTTCACCATGGTTATTGTGCTCACTGTTTTCATCTTTATAATCATTGTTTTTAGAATCAAAATTTGCCTCTACTCCTTGGCTGCCATTTGTATCTTTCCCTTTATCAAGCTCACTGTCTTCATCATTATAATATACCATGTCATCCCCTTTGTCGTCATAATCTTCTTCATTTTTACTCTATTCTTGACTGTCATGATGTATTTCTTCATTTGTCTCTTGACTTTCATGTTCATTTTTTGTGTGGTCACTGCCTTCTTCTACACTTTTTTTCCTACTGTCTTCACTTTCAAACTCTGCCTCATTATTGCTGGCATAATTTTGATTTTTCTCACTGTCATGATTTTCTTCATCTTATTTTTCCTCATTCTTTCCTTCGAAAACAAAACTGTGGTCTTCTTGGGAGATGATATGGAGAGGGAAAATGAGAGGTTAATGAAGAAGGCAAAGATCTCTCAAAAAATTTCACAACTGAAACAAAGAGACACATGAATGCAGCACGAGCCAGCTGGGTGGATTCTGCACATCCTGTTGAGCAGCCTTTTCATGCCTAGGAGCATAGCATCGCGCGCCTCTGAACGAGTAGTCGGTTCTTCCTGGGCAACCCTGAACGGACAAGAGCATAGCGTAGGATGTCTGGTCCTCCTGGGCAGCCCTGAATGGACAGGAGCATAGCACAGGCTATCGGGTCCTTCTGGGAAGCCCTAAATTAAAAGGAGTGTATTGTAGGCTATTGGGTCCTCCTGGGAAGCCCTAAACACACAGGAGCATAGCACAGGCTGTCGGGTCCTCCTAGGCAACCTCAAATGCAGAGGAGCATAGCACCACCTCCCAGGAGCACAACACCATTTTGTAGATGGAATTTGGAGGCCTTCCCGGTGTCAGAATTGGGCCCATGATAGCTCATTGGAAATATTAACTTGTATAGTTTCCAAATATACCATTTTTTTCCTGATTGAAGTATAATTTCCTTGTCAAAAGTTGATTTTCCCAATACTGGTAAAAACGTGTTGAATGATGGTGCAGAAATGAAGAGTGTTGTTGCAGACTAGTTTTGGATGCCTTCCTCAAATCCAAATTGAGCTCGTGATAGTTTATTGGAAACATATTCAAGTCTAGTTGACATTTTCCTCATCAAGGAAGTCATTTGGGCACTCCAGATATGAGTAAAACTAATTTTCCCAAGGTCACTCTAGTAGTGCAGAAATTCTCCTGGGACACCTGTATTTTTTACATTGAACCTAAACCATGGTACCTGTGTAAAAAATGAATGATTTTTTTCTTATTAAGCCTATTATGGACAAAAACCTCTCTCATGTTTGTCAAATTAATATTTTTTTGGTCAGAAACATAGTTTGAAGCAAAACTGGCCTTGGGTGTGACACATGGCTTGTCTCTTGGAAAGAATTCCTAGAAAAGATGGAGGCATGATGTTCATGAGTTGGTATGGATTCATTATTTCTGATATGAAATACCATATGTGTCATTTTTCTAATGCCTCCTTTTCGTAGCAAACCCTAGCTTAGTTGGAAGAGGAAATTAGGGTTTGGTGTAGGGGATTTAGGACGACCTTGTAGAGGGAGGGGAATGAAGGGGTTAAGGGTTGTCTAAATTCTTGGGGAATTTTTCGGGATAGGGATATATGTTAGAGAGTAGGGGGAAGTGTAATTTCAAGAATTGAGTGAGGGGAAAGGGTCCAAAAGGTCAAAACATAGGCCTAGTCTCGAAAAGGGTCAAAGTGTCGCAATAGGCTAGGTTTTGTAGAAAAATGATGAGTTTGAGCGATTATGAGTGATGGTAAGTGTTTATGAAGGTATATTAAGGATAGGAGGAGGTGTAAGAGCATCAAGATACAATCCTTGTTGATTTTTTAACCATGGAGGTCATGAAACTAAGAAAAATGCTCTTAAAAACCCTAGATGGATAATGGAGGATTTAGGCAAAAAAAACAGAGGGCTGAGGCCAAAGGTGGAAAAACATAATGAAAATGAGTGGCATGAGCCCATGATGGGTCTTCTAGGAATGGTGGGCTAACCATGGTATGATAAGATAATGAAATAGTGAAAAATTTATCCTAAGGATAATGAAGGCAGTGAGATTTCTAGAACTCACAATATTCATGAATTTTGTTTCTAGAAATCTAGGATAAACATTTAGTCATCTATAGAAAGAAAAAAATTACTGATGACTAACAATGTCTCCACTTGGGGAGGGCAGCTCCTTTTCAATAGGTGTCCAGAACATCATATCTCTTGGTTTATGAAGACCAGTGCCTTATCCATTGGGCAGACTTTTCTTCTTTCATTTTCTGCTGCTTTTTTGAAGTTGTGATCTCAAAAATCTGGAATAATGATTAGCTCAACTTCATCTTTACCTACCCAACATACTGTCCTAACTTTTTTTCTTCCTTGGGTGCACTTGAACTAGCATACCCTTTACATCCTTTTCTTTTGAAAGAAAAAACAAACTATCTACTTCTACACTTATTTCTTCCAAGAGTTCGGATTATGCTAGTGAACTCTTCTTATTCTCTACCTAGACTATTTGAATGTCAAGATTAAGCAGTATTATAGACTTCATTCTCTAAGCTATTGACATGAAATTGAAAACATGATTTGAAACAGGATTAAACAATCTGGTTCATCATGAGTTGTGACATTGAGACAAGCTGCACACAAACATTATTTTCATAAGCAAACAAAACTAGAAGGTGTGAGGGCTATGTTTCATCATTTGCTAATAATCTCTATCCTTCTCCTTGGTTCGGATTTAAGCATGTGGAACCAGTATCTTTCATTCCTAATCTATTTTCTTTTGACAAGTCAAGATTAAATGATTTGACCAGCATTCTTTCACTAACTTATCAACAATAAATTTAAAACATGTTTCAGCCATGATTAGGCTAGATAACTAAAACAATACCTTCTCTTTGAACCAGCAGTGGCATTTAAAATTGCTCACTTTCAACAATACTATTTTTTGGGTATGGGGTTATACCTCTTCTTTAAATCTACTTTCTTTTCCTACCTTTCTTTGTTTTGTGTTTTTTCATTTTTTCCAAACAATCTATAACTAAAAATATGCTCACAAGGTTGAGCTTATTTTGCATACCTATCTATCCTAATCTAACCTATACATGATATGTATTCAGCTGGTGAACTCTCTTTTCCAATAAAACCAATGAAGCAGATGATTCAATGATGGACCTTGTTTCAACTCTTTGAGGGTTTTGAAAAAATCAAAAGGCCACTTCCACCTTACTTGTGTTTGAACAATAGTTCCTAAAATTTTCTTTAAACCTTGCATCAAACTGCTCTTGACATGTTTTACTCCCTCTTCAAAAGTCTCTAACAAATAAGCAAAGGGATCATGAAACAATACTTGAAGATTTGGAAAATAAGCTTGACCTAGGACTGCTTCTTCCTCCACTTGGCTAAGCTTAGGACTCTTTTAGGAGAGAAACTCTTCCTCTTCCTCATGATCATCTAAACTGGTAGACTAATCGTAGATTGCAATGTTGTCTTCTAGCATACTTGGTATGTTCTGATTGAGTGGGCTGAAATTTGTGTGAAAGTCATCATGTTGATGAGAAGGGATACTCTTTGGCAGTAAATCCTCTTGAGAAGGCATTTGAAAAAATCTCCTGTGATTATCAACTTCCAAGCCTTCATCTACAATTGGAAATTCAATGGGACTTGGTGGCTGCTCATCTGAAGCTGAGGAAAGTTTTGTGTCATAAATGATTTCCTCAACCATTTCAAGAGAAGGCTTCTCATTGAAAACTTGCTCAAGATGTTCATCATCCTCCTCAACCTCAACATCAAAGTTGAAATACTGTTGAATTCCAATTATGTGAAAGTTTTTTCTGATGGACTAAAGTGAAGTAGAGAAAAGAGTCATAGACTCTTCACTTACTTATAAACTTTCACGAATTTCCTCACAGTGCCATAGGTGACCTGTCTTGGCTGATTACTGCTTTCAATCTGATGATAGTGAACTTCATCCCATAAATCAACTATTGATGGCTCTGCGAGGTTAGCTTCTATTTGGACAACATTATCATCATCAGACTGATCAAAATTTGGAGAATCATCAACATAAATAATCTCACCAATCAAACATATTGGGTTACCATTTTCTTATTCTTTGAACTGATCTACAAGTTTACTTTCTGATTTATGGTAGATGGCATTAGTAGGAGGAGGAACATAAATTTTTTGTTCACATGAAGGTTTAGAGGCTAGCTGTGTTTTTATCATCTAATTTATTTCCTCTTCAGTTAAAGGAGGATGCATTTTTCTCTTCCTTCGGATAGAACTACAATATTTATCTTTATCTTGTGAAGACTGGTTTTGAGGCTGAATTTCTTCTTGAACCTCACCTAGAAGAGATGGTGAATCATCACTTGTGCCTTCAAAGAGATCTTGTGGGTTTTCCTCTATTTCTTGATTGGGTTCTTCCTCAACTAACTCCTCTAGGTTGTCATGATAGCTACCTTGAGAATGAAATGCACGGAGTTCTTATAATAAATCTTCAGTATGCCAATTCCCTAAATCTTTATCAATGTTCACAAGGTATTTTATGAGGTATTTAGATTGATCACAAATATTTTCAGCTAATGATAGAGATGGACAATACCCTGTATAGTGTTTATAAAATACCTTGTGGAAATCCTTCAAAGAAAACAAGATTCCAGGTTCTAGCCATTCATACCAATTTCTTGCCTTACCTTATAATGTTTCCATAAACATTTTCATGTGGTATTCATCGTGCCATTCAACCTTTAACCTCCATATGTGTATATGAAATTTTATGAGATGTAACAAGGGGTCATCAAATTTTTCATCTTCAAATATAGGTAGGTTTTTTATCCAATTTATTTCAGGCATTTTGTGTGAGAATCCAGGGATATGATATCTACTCATTTGAGCATATCTCCTTTGTATCCTTGTATCCATGTTTGTAAATCAGAAAGGGTCACTAAATCTTTTCAACCAGTCTAGAGTTCTCTACCAGTGGAGTCGCCAGGTGGACGATTTCAACTTTGCTATCCATCATCAGCATGATTTGGATTTCTTAATGCATTCCCGAGGGAGATTATAAGAACTAGTGGAATAATAGGCCTACTAGAGGTTAGTGGAGTCACCAGGTGGATTTTTTTGGTTGTTTTGAAGATATGTGTCTATGGTCCACCACCAATACTGACAAAAACCAATCTAGGGATGTTTTTGGGGTTTTTTGAGTTTCCTTTATGTAGCCCTAAGGTTTTTATGAGTATCTTGCAACTAATTCATCATTTTGCTAGGATGGTGAAATAGCTAGATTCTACTTTTTGGCTGACAGTTTGAGTTTTCTATGATTTGGGTGAGATTTGAGAGTTCCTAAGGGATACCTAGGCTGTTTTTGACTCAAAGACCCACTGTGATCGCCATTATGTTAGTGATGGTGATGAGGTGGAGATAAATCAATAGATACTATTTGACAGGATTGTTTCTGAGGTTTTAAGGAGTGCTTAGGATGTTAGTTTCTCAAATTCCCACTGTAATATTCCAAATTTTGCATGCAGCAAATTGGAATATTATTTTTTTCCTATTTCATCTAAGAGGTGAATAAAATGGGTAAAAGGCCCTTGAAGTAGGAATAAGATCCTTCATGATGTGAAAAGGATCATTGGAGCAGCTTATTTTGCACCTTCTAGTGTGAAAAGGGGCAATTTACATGACGACAAGGTCAAGTTTGACCAAGTCAACAGCGTTGCCTAAGAGGTGTAGCTTGCTTGGGAAGACAACGCAGTTTTGGAGGGAGAAATATTCTTTGTGGAAGAAACCCTAATCTGTGGGGTCCAAGGCAAAGAGGCATTCACTTGCATAAAAGGAGGAATAGGCAGCCATAGTGAGACATCTTTGAGCATTTGATCATTTGTATGCTTAGACATATTTGCAGACCTGGTTGATCAGCTGAGTTGCAGTGCTGCTTAGCATAAGGGATTCCTATTTAGGATTTCCTCTCCTTCTTGAGAGGCCTCTTGAAGTATTGCACTTCATTTTCTCCACATATTGGCTCAAGGCCAAAGCCATTATTCATTCACTGCGTTATTTCTGCTGAATTATAACGTAGTGTTGTTGGGTGTTGCAGTGGAGGGGTTCCACAACACCATTCCTTCTCTCATATTTTTGAGGAGGGAGTCTCTATTCCTCATGAATATTAGTAAGGAAGGTTTCCAGGGCATATTTTCATATTTTGGCATCAAGGCCAACATCTCCCATCATAGACAACGCAGTCCAGCCTCCATACTACATTATTTCAGTGCACACTTGCAATGAGGAGTTGCACTAACTTCTTGGACGGCAAGATCTCCAGTGTCGGGATCAAACTTTCATTGAGAGATCCATTGGAGGAGGTTTATTTCAGATAGAGCATCATCTTTAGCCATCTCCATTTATTTCCAGTATTGAGTTGCAGCTGTTGCCCAACAACTCCAGCATTTCTGCAGATTTTCCATTTTGATGTATATTGTAGCCAATCCTCCCGATGATTGTGTATTATTTCTGTATTTGTGTTTTCAGGGGTTGAGAGCTTTCTCCCCCTCATTTATTTGAGCTATCATTTTCATATCATGTATTTTTTTGCAGTGTCTCATATAAACTGCGTTATTTTAGCCAGGGCTTTTCATATGCAGCAGTACTCTTGTATTTTCTTGTATATGCTCTATTGAGGCTTCCATTGCCTAGTTGGAGTGATTTATTCCTCCACACATTGTATAAATTTTCTGCAATATAACATATTTTTTGGCTATATCTCTCTTCATGTGTCCATAGCTATAAGAATAACGTTGTCATTCCATCATTGGTGCTTACAATTGTTGCAGTCTCTCATCGGGCATTTTCTGAAGACATGTAAGTGTGGGAGATCTGTTTAACCACCTTAGAAGTATTTCTTTGGAGCCTCCTCTTGGATTTAGCACTTAGACACATTTTTCTAAGGGATCTAGGTCTTGGTTTCAATTCCTGTAGCAGCCATTACTGGAAAATGCGTTTTCGATTCATGCCTTGCTAGCAGTTCCCAATTTGCGATATTACAGTGGTATCAAAGCTACTTTCTTGGCTCAGCCTGTGAGTCTAAGCCCAAGAAGATTAGAAGGTTGAAGAGGATGGGATTTATCTCATCATATTTCAGATCCATTAATAACCTCCCCAAGGAGGATAAGCAGAAAGAAGAGGAAGAACCCTGCACTTCCTATTCTCATCAAGGAGACAAAGAAATAAGCAGGAAAAATAATCCATATTTTGGAGAAGAAAAAGGGGATAAGATTACAAATATTCTTCCTAAATCTATACATATGATTATGAATAGTTCAAGGAGGTTAGGAGAAATATGCATGGAGAATCTCGTAGAGGGTTTGATTCTAAAACAAACTCTAGATTTGAGGATTGTGAGCATGCAGCTACACATCCTAATACTCAGCACAATCACATGCCCAGGATGGCCGAAAGAGAGATGGAAGGAGAAGAAGAGGTTTCTTGGAGGGGAACCCTTAGTGATTTATTGAAGGAGTATGAGTCTCAAACTCAGAAATATTGGAATCATCTCATTTTTTCAAAGTTTTGCAAGATGAAGGTGGATGGAAGAGAGCAGCGGGATAGATTTCATCTATCTACCTTTGAAGGTTCACCTGTATGTTCAGCCAAAGCTTGGGTGGAGGAGTTAGAGACCTTTTTGCAGTAGCACCACATTCTTGGAGATGAAGCCATCAAAGTTGTAGCACTGTATTTGAGAGGTAAGGCTTATGCCTGGTGGATCTTTGAATCCTTTTCTTTAAGAAATATAAACATTGCATCCTATGCTAGTTTCACTAAAGCATTAGTGAAAAAATTTGATGTAAGGATTCATGAGACACACACGGTGGAGGTAAACTTGAAAAATCAAGCAAAAACCTTGCATGAAAACTTGCACCATACTTTTCTGAAGGAGAAACCTTCTTCTCACACTTTTGAGCGGGAGAGCATGGAGGTCTCTTTTTCAAAAAGGAATCCAATCATTGGAGAGTTTCCCACTCATGTTTCAGAGATTGAGGGCAACAACATTGTTAGATCTAGAGTTGATCTAGCACCTCATGCAGAAGAAGGAGGAGCTCTTACTCCAAAGAGAGGGATACTTGCATATTTGCAAGGAAGCCCCCAGGATCTCATGTGTAGAGATCAAGGCACAACTCATGTTCTACCTGTGCCATTATTGAGGAGGTGTGAAACCATGCAGACACAAAGAGGAGGTAGGGAGAAGACCCAGTATCATGAGATGAGGAGTACACATCCATATTCATTCTTGGAGGTTGATGCACCTAAGAAGGTGATTGGATTGCGCAGTGGAAGCATGGACAGATTTGTTCACTCATATATGCAGTCACCTCTTGATGATGATGTCTCATTTCATGGAGACATTTTGCTGTGGAGACCACTAGATCAGCAGAGGAGGATGGATGCTTCACATTTTGGGGCACCAATCATTGATTTCAAGAGGGTGGAAACCTAGAGAGAGCTTGATACAGTGCTGGGAGTCTGGGGTGGACTCAAGGAGAGAGAGATCATTCTCTCAACATCATCAGTACCCACTTCCATTTCAAATTCTGCGTTGTGGTAGAAGTAGCAGGGGAAGGATAGCAACCTTCCAACTTGCATCTTTGACATGGTATATGTCAAAGAAGATGATGACCATATGACAGATGCTCTTCATAAGGGATCATCAGCGCTGTCATTATGGAGGATAGATCCATATTGGAACTCCCATCTGTTGGTGGAGTATTCCAAGGATCTTTTCACTTGCATGATCTTGGATGACCAAATGCATGAGGAGGGATATTCAGTCAGAGATGGGGTCATCTACTATCATGGTAGGATCTTCTCTCCTATAGCCTCCAAACTCAAGGAGAAGTTACTACAAGTAGCACACATGTATTTCCTTTCCAGTCCCACTTGTTCTATGAGAGCATACCACACCATAATGGAGGGGTATTTTTTGAGGGGTATTGAGGAGGAGATGTATCAGCATATGAGTAGATGCATGGATCAGATGTAGATGGAGGAAAGACATGACTCTTTGGAGGAGTAAGTATAGCCACCTTTTTCCTCTTTGAGGATGGGAGAAGACTCACTTATGGGCCACTCCATTTGTATGAGTAGAGGGTATGGTAAGGGTATTCATTATTGTTTACATGAGCATTTATATGATGTATTTATATTTCCCTTAACCATACATGTACAGGATGATGCTCCAAGGAGGAGAATTCTTTTTTCTGTACCATATGGTTTAGATGAGGCCATAAACATGATAGATGGCCATTCCCTAGGAGGACTTGGGGAAGATAGATATTATGGATGACATGCTCATGGTACACCTTACATCATTCACTTCCTCCATACTTATGAGGAGATTGGAGAAACAGGCAAGTGGTTGACAAGCCACTCATTTTATCAGTCTCTATTGTAGTTGAGGGTCAAGCTGTGCTGGTTGCACTTGAGGGACCATTGTCCTTCTCATTTGTTGCATATGGCAGCAAGCATGTTTCTCATATTTTCTCCCTACGTCTCTATTGTTTCTGTCTTTATGAGGAGAAATCTTGGGAGGAAGACACATTGGATGGATGTGTCCTCTGAGGGAGAATTCTCCTACAATTTTTTCACTACATGTTCTAAGGGGAGCATGGGAGATGGTATGGCCACTAGAGCTACTCATTTGTTTCCATATGAGGTGAGCCATATGATAGATGACATGCCATATTTTGATGACTTCCAACTCATCATATATGGGGATACTTGGGCCAGCATGATTTGCAGCGTTGGCGGAGAGATCCTTGGAGATCTAGTCTTCATATTGCCACTTGAGGGAAAATATTTTGCAGCACAGGATCAGAACTTTCTCTACACTTATCATAAGTGGGGAGATGGATAGTGTGGGGTAGGCTACATTGTCTACCATGAGTATATTTTCATCCCACCTACTTTGCCGAAGACAAAGGTGGATGACAACTTTCAGGAGTTGCCTAGTTGGAAGGTGACTCATTTTGCATGGCTCATAGCTTGGAGATGGAGGATCTATATGGGAAATATAGTTCCCATTTTATTTTAGATCCCATTCTTTGAGGGGACCTCTAGACATCCCTTTGCTATCCTCTTGAGTATCTCACTTTTACATGATGATGGCTTGATAGCTGACTTGCATGCTGAGGAGGAGCAATGTGGAGATTTGATTGATGAGATAGCATCACTTTCCTTGGAGGATATCATCATATAGGTATGCTACAGGGAGAGGGGAAGAGAACTCAGTCTATCCTTGCACTTGGTTGAGGACAAGCAATCTTTGAGAGGGGAGGATTGTAATATTCCATAATTTGCATGCAACAAATTGGAATATTATTTTTTTCTTATTTCATCTAGGAGGTGAATAAAATGGATAAAATGCCCATGAATTAGGAATAATATCCTTCATGATGTGAAAAGTATCATTGGAGCGGCTTATTTTGCACCTTCCAGTGTGAAAAGGGGCAATTTGCATGAGGAAAAGGTCAAGTTTGACCAAGTCAACACCGTTGCCTAAGAGGTGTAGCTTGCTTGGGAAGACAACGTAGTTTTGAAGGGAGAAATATTCTTTGTGGAAGAAACCCTAATGTGTGGGGTCCAAGGAAAAGAGGCATTCACTTTCATAAAAGGAGGAAGAGGCAGCCATAGTGAGATATCTTTAGCATTTGATCATTTGTCTGCTTAGACATATTTGCAGACCCGGTTGTTCAACTGAGTTGCAATGCTAGTTAGCATGAGGGATTCCTGTTTAGGATTTCCTCTCCTTCTTGAGAGGCCTCTTGAAGGATTTCACTTAATTTTCTCCACATCTTGGCTCAAGTACAAATCCATTATTTAGTCACTACATTATTTCTGCTGAAATATAACGTAGTGTTGTTGGGTGTTACAGTGGAGGGGTTCCACAACACCATTCCTTGTCTCATGTTTCAGAGGAGGGAGTCTCTATTCCTTGAGAAGATTAGTAAGGAAGGTTTCAAGGGAATATTTTCATATTTTGGCATCAAGGCCAACATCTCCCATCATAAACAGTGCAGTCCAGCCTCCATACTAAGTTATTTCAATGCACACTTGCAGTGAGGGGTTGCACCAGCTTCTTGGAGGGCAAGATCTCCAGTGTCGAGACTAGCCTTGCATTGAGAGATCCATTGGAGGAGGTTTATTTTAGATAGAGCATCATCTTCAGCCATATCCATGTATTTCTAGTATTGAGTTGCAGCTATTTCCCAACAACTCTGACATTTCTGCAGATTTTCCATTTTGATGTATATTGTAGCCAATCCTCCCAAGGATTGTGTATTATTTTTGTATTAGTGTTCTCAGGGGTTGATAGCTTGTGCCCCCTCATTTATTTGAGCTATCATTGTCATATCATGTATTTTTTTGCAGTGTCTCATATAAACTGCGTTACTTTATTCAGGGCTTTTCATATGCAGCAGTACTCTTGTATTTTCTTGTATATGCTCTATTGAGGCTTCCATTGCCTAGTTGGAGTGATTGATTCTTCCACACATTGTATACACTTGCTGCTATAGAAAATATTTTTTGGTTATATCTCTCTTCATGTGTCCATAGATATAAGAATAACGTTATCATTCCATCTTTGGTGCTTACAATTGTTGTAGTCCCTCATTGGGCATTTTCTGAGGACATATAAGTGTGGGAGATCTATTTAACCACCTTACAAGGATCTATTTGGAGCCTCCTCTTAGATTTAGCACTTAGACAAATTTTTCTAAGGGATCCAGGTCTTGGTTTCAATTCCTGTAGTAGGCATTACTAGAAAAAAAATTTTCCTGTCATGCCTTACTAGCAGTTCCCAATTTGGGATATTACACCCACCGTGATCACCATTATGTTAGTGTCCCATGATTTAGAAGATTGGTAGAAAAAATGCAAGGGTAACATCAGACCAGTCTTTGGATTCCTAGGACCTAGCATTCCTGGTCTTAGAGAGGGCTCTCTCAATTATGTGCGAAGGATGTGAGTTTGTTCACTTCAGATGATTGATTTTTAGGCTAGTTGTGAAGTTTAGGGTTTTGTTTGCTTGGTTGCGGTAAGATGATCAAGTAGGATAGGTGGAGTGAGAGGTTGTCAAATCAATTGGGCTATGGAGTCTATGAAGTCATTGATATCTCAATAATGAACCGAGGTACATCACAGAGCAAATCTAGTGTAGTTAATGGATCTTTAAAGTTTATGTGTGAGGTGAAATGGACATTAAGTTTGGGAACCAAGGTAGGGAGAAGGGAAGTTAAGAATACTTTTTCAAATACCTATGAATAGAGAGGTCTTAAATAATGGTAAGAAAAAAATACTAATCATGAGATAGGGCACACCATTTACTCAATGACAATACTTTAAACAAATAAACATTCAAGATAAACAATCCAATGGAACAAGGAAGCAAGACAACTTATCTAACTTAAATGATTCTACTTTCAAGGTTTAAAAACATATATGATACAAATAACATTAATTAATGAAGAGGGAACTCGTAAACATCATCCATTAAACTATAAAGAACTTTGAAGCAAACTGATAAGCATATACAAAGGGCAAGATCGAAACAAGACCTCTTTGGCTTAACCTAACAATCAATACATCAAAGAGAGATTTCAAGACATATTTTAGAGAGCATCAAACAAGCAGGTCTTACCATGAATCATGTTTTTAAATTAGCATATTAATCCAACAATGAAATAGACAAGCTTAGGTGGGTCTAAGGAGTAGCTAAGAATTCGTTAAACTAACCCAGCAGAGAAAAACATGAAGACAATATAAAATAAGAGAATTGAAGTGCCTCAAACAAAATTTCTCATCCTATACTCTTTTGAGATTGTTAGCCACCTATAATATTTTGTTATACCAAAAGGTGGCTAAAACTTTTGGGAGTCTCCAAGGAACAAGTTTTATCAATAAAAGTTGTTGGCTCTTGAAGTCTCTATAAGGCCTCCAGCTTTTTTCCTCTGTCCATAATCCCATACTATTGTTTCATACTTCAAAAGCCTTTGAAATTCTATAAAAATCCACAGTTGAATACTTCTGCAAAGGACCCTTTTCCCTTTTTCTTCTTTCCACCACTAATCTCATTTTCTATTCTCCATTTCCCACGAAAACCCCACAATTTCATGTTTCTCCCTTTTCATTTCATTAAAATCCCTTTTATAAGGTTAAAACCCACTATTTTGACCTTACCGAAAGCCTTTATTTCCTTAAAAAACCATTAAAAACCATAGAAAACACACTTTTTCTATGCGTTGGACTTAAGCCCCTCAGGCTAAGCCCCCTGCCTCTTTTTCTCCATATGCGTGAGCACCAGAACCCACCGCCAAACCATCGGGTGCTTATCCCTTCCAAAATATTTCTCCACCCGATGCCAAAAACCTTTATAAAATATAAAAATCGGGTTTTTATTTATTTCTAATGTTCTCCGCTCGAATGATTTTAAAACAATCTTGACCGTTGATCTGCTCTGTAGATTGAATAGTGCGGCACGCAACCTGCCATATGGACCCCGCCGTCCCCCGCGCTGTTTCCCAAACCCGCTGGTTTCCTTTCCGCACCGCTCTTCAGCAAAAGGTGGTTTTGGCCCGATGCCCAGCGATTCCACATGCCTCTTGACACGTGTCCCATTCATTGTTTCAAAACCACCGTTTAAATTACGACCCCGCGCATTATCTTCCGAACCATGGCCACCCAGCGAAATCAACGATAGCCATTAGATCGAGACCTCCGCATCCAACGGATGTCCTTCGCTGAAGTCACCCGCCCTTTAACCAAGTTGCGTGCTTTTTATATGGGCCCCGACGCAATTGAAAACCCACCTCCACCGTCGATCTCTGCAGATCGACGACCCACATTCAAATAACTGATTCTGTAGCCCAGTCAAACTCCCTCCACCGCTGACTTTCTCGATCGCTCCTGACCGTTGATCATAGCACGATCAAATGCTCAGATTTCCCCGCTCCTCCGCACACCCTCCGATGCAGATCTACCCATATAAACGCAGGATTTCCTCATTTTTTTTGTATTGTGTAGGTTTAAGGTTTTTTTCGATCTCAATGGAGAAATTTCGTGGGACGAGGATGACGATCCTCTGCCTTTCGAATGCCTCAGAGAAATTATCCACAGGGTGTAGAAATTTGTTGTCAACGAGGTTTCATGAGCCTTCGCTGCCATGCACCCCTCTTGAACCTGGAAAATAGCAAAGAAATCACAGAGAAAGAGTATCAGATTGCAGAAGGCCAAACATGGACCAGTTCAAAGAGTTAATGATCAGATGAGTGGGGATTATGGCTAAGACAGTTATCAAAAGCCTAATCCCCGACTCAAAACACAGTTTAAAAGAGAAAACCTAAAAGTGTTTATCGGACATATTGCCTCCACTGCCCTATCTGAGGAAAATTGATTCCTCAACCACCGCAGTGCCACCTATTGTCTCAAAACACTCAATCAGAGGCCGAACTTATTGAACAAGATCAGATTTTTTGCCTCAAAATAGCCAAAGAAGTTGCTTCTGCCTCAGATTTAATGACAGAATGTCCGCGGATTAACCCTAGTAGTACACAGAGCCTCAAGTGTCAAATAAAGCTCCCACTGAGCTAAATTCATGAGTGTAAATCATTTAATATAGTGGAACACTTCTATAGTTCTTCGTTGAGCCCATTAAAGGCTAAAAAGACATTAATATCTGTATTAATTGGTTTTTGAGATCTTTTCATCAGGTCTCACCTCCTCATTCTTCTATAAATACTTCAGTAGAAGATGAGTGAGGAGTTGGTTGTTTGCTATGTATTTGCTGAGATTTGTATTGTAATTGAGCTGGAGACTTCTGTTTGTAAATAGTGTTCACTGGCCCTTGGAGCTCTGCTTGTGATAAATAAGTTAGGCTGAATAGTGAAGATGATTGCTGAACTGAAACATTGGACTTGAAGATTGTAACTGGTTTGGCATCAATATAAAGGCTGTTCTTTGGGATCCTGGTTTATATTACTGGTGAAGTGCTTCTTTCTTTGTTAATTTTTACCTCTCTATGTATGCCATATTGTTCATGTTCCTCTGTAAAGAACAATTTAAATAGGGTTAGGATCTGTTGTATATCAGCAACCTTCTCTGGCTGAGAAATCTTTATCTTAATGTTTTCTTTAAACTTGTTTATTTAGGAATGATTCAATACGGTTTAAACAGTTAGGAATGCTGGCGTTCCCTCATCCTTCTGTTCCCTTAAACATTGTTCTTGAGTGTGATTTCCATTATTTGCTATTAAAAGTTAGACTAGAGAAAACATGGTTTGCCCTGGTTCCTAGATTCTTTTCTCCAAAAGCAGATTCTGAAAGTTTCCCTTGGTGTTGGCTGAAAGCAGACTAGGTTTCAAAGTACTTTATCTGATCTTAAGCTACACTTTGTTTTTCTTATATGTTTTCATACTTTCTGAAGGTAATTATGTGGATTACTGGATTGTTTGTCAATTAAGCTGCTTTAATAGAAATTGTCCAAGAATTTTATGGTTAGCCCTGTCCTTGGTTGGTTCTAAACAGTTGCTTGAGAGGTTTTTCTTGTTTGGACTGACTATAAATCCTCTGAGAAATTATTATCAGTTTCCACCCCTCCAACACTTTATTTTTTCCATCCCATCACTTTAATCTCATCAATCTTGTGATATAGATGACTTTCCCCTTGGATCACCCCTAATGTTGTTGTTCAATTAAAGCCCAGATATGACTCCATAGCCCAATGGACTAATAAATAACGTTATATCTATCTGTTATCCTAAGCTGTCCTATTTGATTGCAACTTCTCACCTTTTAAACTCTTTGCATATAGATCTTTCCGCCTCAAACAGCAAATCATGCCCAACCATCCAAAAACAAAACAAAACCCTTGGGCTTTATAACTAGCCTAATATCATTACCTTAAGCTTTCAAAGACAAATCTATATTTGTACATATTGGAGAGATCCCTCTCCGGATTCAGGAGGGCTAGATCCTAGAATCCCAAAGCTGGTTGAAATGATGTTAACTCTGTGATCAGACTTTTGCCAATCTTGCTTATTACAGAGACCTAACATTTCTGGAAACTCCACTGGGGAACTGAAACCCAGAATCTTCATAAGACCTTGTGAGTAAAAAGCAGCCTTTTCAAGCACTATCAAGAAATGGTAATCATGATGAAACTTGTTTGAATCAGTGACAAACTAGGGGAACCCTAGGATTCTTATAAACTTTATCTAACCTTGGAAAATCAGCTAGCTTCGCCATAAGAGTAGACTGTCTTTGTCTCACAACCGTAGCTAAGTTTTGAAGCAAAGGTAGCTTATTCTCAGAAACCACAAATGAAAAATAACTCAGAAAATACCAAAAACATTTCAGATTGGTAGTAAAACACTTGCTCCTACATATCACTTACCTTTGATGTGTTTATACCTTATACTCTTAGACAGAGTCTGGAAAGGGCCAGGTAGCCCCCGTATCTCATCCTCTTTTGGAGGTGAAATATCTGGTGAATGCCCTCCCAGTCAATCTCTGGTTAGAGTTTGTTGTGTTTCGAGATATCCTTGAAAAGGGATGTCCTACAAGCACTGTGGTGGACAGTGTACTTCTTTGAACACACTCTAAACTTTCCACCTGGGGACTCCAAAATCCTGAAAAGACCTTAAGACTCCACTGGGAAGAACCCTTATCATTATAATATCATTCAAATCTAGTTAGAAGACTGTAGGATTGAAATTCAAATAGACTAGTTAACCTCTTAGATATTGTCATACTCGGTTGAACTTTTCTTGTTATTCGGGTCCAAAAACACAGTATAGTGGCTCCTAGAAAGATTCACACTAGAGCCCATCCTGACCCTAATCCACCTGAGATAGTTGATGACCCAGAAGGTATCCTTTGGAAATCTCCTAAGATTAAATTATCAACTGTTTTTAGATCACCCCCAAGAGCCAAAGCAGTTCCTGAAAAACTTTCAGCTCAACAACAATTACAAGCTGACTTAGTTAATCCATTCAGGACTAGGTCATTTGGTGATTTAGACCAAATAGATTCTGAGTCTTCACTATCATCTCCTGAAACAAGTGAACATCTTGGTAACATAGAAACAACACCTCTTGATTTACACCTTCGGTTGAATTTAGGTGTCCCTCATCCAAGATCAGCTCAGATATCTACTATTGTTCTGTCCGCATCTGCTCACCCTACATCCATTGTTCAAACAACCCCACTTCAGCCCACTCCACCTCTTGTAAATCCACCACCACCACCTATCATGGCAGCATGGTATTCCCCCTTAGTCCTTCTTGTACCATTAGCCAACCTTCCACAGGACTATCAGTCCAAAATCCCATTGTATGATGCTAGCAATGCTATAACTGCATCACAACATGTGGATAAGATGAATGACTACTTTGACAGAAATGAAATTGATGATGATTCTGTCAAACTTAGACTATTTGCTCAAAGTCTGGGGGGAGAAGCAAGAAAATGGTTTAAAGGCTTAGCACCCCATAGTATTAATGATCTTCAAGGTTTCCATCAAACATTCTTAAACAAATGGGAGGTAAGGAAGAACCCTCTACAAGTTCTTGCTAACTATAACAATCTCCATAGGAACCCAGGGGAAAGTGTATAGGCTTATTTTACCAGATTTAACAGTGTGTATAATGTGCTTTCCCCAGAATTAAAACCTCCACAAGGTTCAACTTTAAACAAATTTCCTAAAGGGTTTGATGCTGATATGACCTATTCATTAAGAGAGAGAGATTTTTCAACCCTTGAATATATGCAAAGAGGTTCTCTCTCTGTGGAAGTAAACTTAATGGAGAAAAGAGCAAGGATGAATAAAGAGAAAAGAGTATCATTTGGGGAGGAATCCATACCTTCCACTTCAAACTCAAATATGGAAAGAATGATGGAAGAGATGATGAATAAAATGAGCATTCTTGAGAGAGCGCAAGCAAGTCTAAATCAAAACGCTCCTCAAAACAGAAACCAAAGCTAGAATCAGAATGCTAGAAGGAACCAACCTCCTAACCAACCTAGGGAAGATGATCAACTGATCACTCCTCCCTTTCATCAAAACTATGTAAGTGGGGTTGAGGAAACAGATCAAATAACAGAGGGAGATTGTATAAACTTATTTGGGGTAGATGATGATAACTTCGAGGTTCGTTATGATAGAAAAGAGGGTCTTTACACATATTGTGATGAAAAAAGGGATGATAATGAAAATTGTTGTCAAGACATGGAAAATGCCATGACAGAACCTTCAAAATAATATGAACTCAGAAGTAGATCGAGTCAACAAACCCCCAACACCAAAACCTCTAACAAACCTTCTCAAAACAACACTGCAGCCAAGCCTAAAATAGTCAAACAAAAGGATAAAACAATGGCTGATAATTCTGGTAGAGGTAAAGACACTCAAAATCTTGAAAAACAGAGTGAAAACATCAGTAGTACTAACACTTCAGCTAGTACTCCTGTTACAACCGTCATGCCAAATAAAACAAATCAGCAAGCTGTAGTTGTTGATAAAGGGACAGCTAATAAGGTTGAAACCAATACTTCTAAGAATTAGACTCCTTTCAGCCTGGAATAGGAAATATTAAAAATCAAAATCTCTATTCCCTTAACCGAGTTACCTACCCAACATGTATATAGAAATCAAATTTTGAAGGCCTTAAACATAGAAGAGAATGCGAACACACTCAATCTTAATGATGACCAACTAGAGCTTATTTTTGGTCCCAAGATTGAAGGTAAGTTTCAAGAGGGTCCTGTCCCTCCCTTTTATATAAGTTTAAATATCCATGACAAGATTTTGCACAATGCTATGCATGATTCCAGGGCTTCTCATAATTTAATGCCGAAAGCAGTAATGGAGAGCCTGGGTCTTGAAATTACCAGACCTTACAAATACCTATACTCCTTTGATTCAAGAAGAGTAAGGTGTTTAGGATTAATTAAAGACCTCTATGTTAACTTAGCCTAGATTCCAGCCAAATGCTTAGTCATGGATATTGTTGTGGCTGATGTGCCCCCAAAGTATGGAATGCTTTTATCAAGATCTTGGGGGGCTAAGTTACAGGGGACCATGCAAATGGACATGACCTATGCGACTATCCATGTTTTCAATCAGACTAGAAGACTTTACAGGGAGTCTCACATGCAATACACAGTGACAAGTCAAGACAGGCCTCAAAACTCTCCTCTATACGCTGTAAGTACCAGCCTTGATTCTTTTATCATGTTTAATGATGAAACGCTTACCGAACAAATCACTTCGACAGAATTAATGGCTGATACATAGGGAGAAGAACACAGCACTCAAGTGTCAAAACAGTTTGCTGCACTGGAAAACTTTGGCAAACAAAACGCAGATCTTGATTTACAAGTCGTCGGTCCATTGCTGTTAAATTTTGACAGCAAAGAAAATACCCCTCAACATATTGAAAAACTTGAGGAATCAAATCATACAGAGGACGTTCACCAAACTGATAAAACTAAAGATGATCCTCTTTGGAGTATGTATTTTGATGGGTCATGCACTAAAACTAATTCTGGTGCAGGGGTTTGGATTACTAACGCTAAAAACAATCATACAGAATGTATTTCATGTAGATTAAACTTTCAGTGTTCCAACAACATAGAATAATACGAATCCCTCCTCTTAGGCTTGCATCTCTTGAAGAAATTAGGAGCCAGAAGAATTAACGTGTATGGGGATTCTGAGTTAATCATTAGGCAAGTCAATGGGGAGTATAATGCAAATCATCCTAGACTTAGAGCCTATTGGAATGATGTCATGGATCTTTTGAAAACATTTGAGGAGGCAAACCTGAGTTTTGTCCCAAGGAAAAGAAACATTATAGCCCACAATTTAGCTTTTGCGGCCAGGACATGTCTAACGCCAGATGAAACTGGCGACAACACAACTCTGATAAAATTTAGACCAGCAGTGCCTGATAACAAAAAATATTGGCAAGTGTTTGACAATGACAACAAAATAGAAGACTTCATGCAGTTCAGAAATGAATTCGAACTGCATAGTTCGGACTCAGATTATGATACAGATTGCAGTGAAGAAAACTTTCTTGGTGAAGAAGAACCATCTCCTGAGCCTACCAATGTTAACCTTCAAACTAGCAAACTCATAAACAAAACAGAATTGAGTGCAGGATCAGAAACAGAAGAAATAGAAACTCTGCATTCTAAAGATGAAGGTTTGCCAAGTGGTCTTGCACCTTTGGAAGAGTTGTTCAATTTTAACGATATGGAAAATAAACCAAAACTGGAGCCTATAGAGACTGAGGTAGAGGAATGCAATATTGGCAGTAAAGAGAAACCGAGAATGATCAAACTGTCTAAAACTTTACCAGCTCATATTAAACTCAAATATATTGAGCTGTTTAAGGAGTTTTCTGATATTTTTGCATGGAATTATGAAGATCTTAAGTCCTATGACACTTAAATAATACAGCACAAAATCCCTCTTAAAGAAAACCAAAAACCATTCAAACATAAACTGCGCAGAATAAACCCTATACAGCTACCTTTGGTTAGGAAGGAAATCATGAAGATGTATGAAGCTGGTATTATTTTCCATATTAGATATTCTGAGTGGGTATCTAATCTGGTGTCTGTTAGAAAGAAGACTGGAGAAATCAGGCTTTGTATAGACTTTAGAGACTTAAACAAAGCTTCATTAAAAGACAACTACCTTTACCAAAAATGGATCATATTCTACAAAGAGTGGTAGGGTCTAGAAGAATTTCTTTGCTTGATGGCTATTCAGGGTATAATCAGATCTTAGTTCACCCTGTTGATCAATTAAAGACAACTTTTACTACACCATGGGGCACTTTCATGTATGTGAAAATGCCTTTTGGTCTAATGAATGCTGGAGCAACCTTTCAGAGAGCCATGGACATAGCATTCTCGGAAGAATTGGGTTTCTTCATCATTATATATCTTGATGATGTTACTGTGTTTTCAAAAACAGATGAAGAGCACTTAGAACATTTAAGAAGAGTTTTCAAGAAATGCAGAAAGTTTGGAATATCCTTAAACCCAAAGAAGAATCTATTTGGTCTCCAAGAAGGTAAACTTCTTGGGCACATTATTTCAGAAGAGGGTATAAAGATAGAGCCAAAGAGGATTGAGGCCATATTGCAAATCTCTCATCCTCGAAACATAAAAGAGTTGCAGTCTTTCATTGGAAAGATAAACTTTTTGTGAAGGTTCATCCCTAACTTAGCTGAGCTCCTTAGGAATATCACCAATATGTTGAAGAAGGAGTAAGGGATAAAATGGACCTTGGAAGCAAAGACATCCTTTGAGCTGGTGAAACAAGCATTAACCAAAACACCGGTTCTCATAAGTCCTGATTTTTCAAAATACTTTTATATCTTCTCATTTTCATCAGAACATACCATAGCTGCCATCCTTTTACAGAAAAATTCACAAGGACAAGAGCAGCCTATTGCATTCTTTAGCAAGGCATTGATGGATTCCCCTTTGAAGTATAACATCATGGAGAAGCAAGCTTTTGCTTTGGTAAAGGCTTTAAAAGACTTCAGAGTATACATCCTTCACTCACACATTATTGCCTTTGTCCCAAATTCAGTTGTTAAATACATTCTAACACAGGACCCAGATGGTAAGAGGGGTAAGTGGATTTCTATTATCCTTGAATATGATTTAGAGATAAAACCCACTAAACTCATCAAAGGCCAAGGTCTAGCTAGATTAATGGCTGAATAAAACTGTGAAGTTCTTGATATTAACATGATTAACGCTTTAGATAACCAAGAAGAATTCTCAACTCCCATTGTTGAAGACCATTTTATGAATTCTCCTTGGTATGCTAATATTATTTATGTCTTGCTTAATCTGAATACACCTCCTGGTTTATCGAAAACAAAGGCAAGGTTTTTGAAGTTGAAAGCAGTAAAATATTGCATTATAGATAGATGTCTTTATTGGAAAAATGCAAGTGGTATATTTCTTAAATGTTTGCCTGAGTTTGATGCAGAAAGGGTTAAGCAGGAATTCCATGAAGGAGAGTGTGGAGGTCATTTATACTGGAAGGCAACAACCAACAAAATTTTGAGGGCTAGTTTCTATTGGCCTACTTGTTTTCCGGATATACACAAGATGATCGTTGCCTGTCATAAATGCTAATTATTTGAGGGAAAAATAAAACTGCTACCCCTGCCTTTGCATCCAATCACTGTCGAAGCTCCGTTTCAACAATGGGGACTTGACTTCATAGGAGAAATTCACCCTCCATCTTCTGCCCAGCATATATGGATCCTTACAGCCACAAACTATTTCACTAAGTGGATAGAAGCCATCCCTTGTAGGCAGGCCAATGATTCAGTTATCATAAAATTTATGGAGACTAACATTCTTTCCAGGTTTGGCTATCCTACCAAGATCATCACAGATAATGCAGATGCATTTGGATCAAAGAAAATGATTGACTTTTGCCATAGGTATCAGATAACATTGGGGCATTCCACAGCCTATTACCCTCAGAGTAATGGACTTGCTGAATCTTCAAACAAAAGCCTAGTGAACATAATCAAGAAACTGTTGGAAGACAATAAAAATTCTTGGAACACAAAGCTGATCCATGCACTTTGGGCTGACAGATTAACTTTGAAGAAATCTATTGGTATGTCGCCTTTCCAACTTATGTATGGTACAGATGCCATTTTTCCTAACAGTTTTGGGGTACTAGTTATGAAGTTGATCCAAGAGCTGTAGACTGAAGAAAATGACATGATCCTAAGAATAAATCATACCATTCATCTTCATCAAATAAGAGAAGAAGTGTATAACAAAGCATTGCAGAAACAAGACAATATCAAGAAGATCTTTGACAGAAGAACAAAGGCCAGCAATTTCAAGATTGGGGACAAAGTTTTGAAGTGGGACTCAAGGAGGGAAGAAAAGGGCAAGCATGGAAAATTTGACAATATATGGCTTGGCCCTTATTCTATTCATTCAGTTGCTGGTAATAATGCATTTTTCTTATAGGAGCTGGATGGAACAGGATTGTTTGGGGGTCCTGTCAATGGCAGGATGCTTAAGAATTACTTCTCTTGATCCATTTTATGTTTTGAAGCCTTTTTATCTTTTTCCATTATGAATATTCCATCCACCATTGCATTCAAAGTTATGAAAAATCAAAAAATACAAAAACAAAGAAAAAATGAAAAGAGGGCAGGAATGAAAACAAGAAAGGCAAGGCCCCATGTCAAAAAGAGAAACAAATCTGAAAGTGTGCAAGCTCAAATGCCACTAGTTAGTCAAACACACATCTAGTTAGTCAAACAGCCTAATCTTGACTAATTAGATTTTGAATTTACTGCTGATAGGATAGTGAATTTGATTTTCCAAACTGTTTAATCTTGGTTTATCAGTAGATAGATTAGGATAGTAAGTGAAGGTTCAAACAAACTCAAAATCCAAATCAAAGGTCTCAAAAAGAGATGACTCAAATCTGTTTCAAATTCTGAGTCAAAAAATGTAAGAATATGGTTCTAATAAACTCAAACTCTGAACCAGAGAAAAAGAAGCAACAACTCAAACAAATTCAGAGACAGAGCGGTAAAGAGAGAAGGCATTACTTCAAAAACTCTCAGATCTTAAGCCTTCCATTTTGATTTTTAAATTTTCTGCAAATAATAATCTATGTGCAGCTTGTTTTTATGCCATAGATCACAGCAAGTCAAATAGCTTAATCTTGACTTGCCTGTTTTTAAATTTCTGTTCTAGAATTTAGAGAATGACAATCTGTTGGACAGCTTAATCCCAACAGGCAGTAGATTAGGTAGAGAAGAATCTGAGCTCAACCGTTTAATCTGAGTTCAGGGAGAAATAAGGGCAGAATTAGATTAGTTTTTATGCTTTCAAAAGAATAGAATGTTGAAAAGAGTTTGCCAATCCAAGTGCACTCTGATAAAAAAAAATGTTAGATCAGTAGGATTGGGTAGGTAGAAAGTTGTATTAATGAAGTTCATTATCTTTCATGACTGATCTCATCTTCAGAAGCAAAGCAAGATCATCCAGAAGGATAAGAGCAATCCAAAGGATCAGGCACAAGTCAGCCTCCCGGAGAAATCAAGTCTGAATTCTTGATTCCTTTGAGAAGGCACCATCCCCAAGTGGAGCCACTATTAGCCACCTATAATATTTTGTTATACCAAAAGGTGGCTAAAAATTTTGGGAGCCTCCAAGTAACAAGTTTTATCAATAAAATTTGTTGGCTCTTGAAGTCTCTATAAGGCCTCCAGCCTTTTTCCTCTGTCCATAATCCCATACTGTTGTTTCATACTTCAAAAGCCTCTAAAATCCTATAAAAATCCACAGTTGAATACTTCTGCAAAGGACCCCGCCATCCCCCACGCTGTTTCCCAAAACCGCTAGTTTCCTTTCTGCACCGCTCTTCAGCAGAAGGTGGTTTTGGCCCGATGCCCAACGATTCCACACGCCTCTTGACATGTGTCTCATTCATTGTTTTAAAACCGCCATTTAAATTCTGCCCCTACGCATTATATTCCGGACCATGGCCACCCAGCAGAATCAACGATAGCCGTTAGATCGAGACCTCCGCATCCAACAGCTGTCCTTCGTTGAAGTCACCCGCCCTTTAACCAAGTTGCTTGCGTTTTAGCTGGGCCCCGGCGCAACTGAAAACCCATCTCCGCCGTCAATCTCTGCAGATCGACGGCCCACATTCAAATACCTGATTCTGTAGCCCAGTCAAACTCCCTCCACCGCTGACTTTCCCGATCATTCCCGACCATCGATCATATCACGATCGAAGGCTCAGATTGCCCTGCTCCTCCGCACACCCTCCGATGCAGATCTACCCATATAAACGCAAGATTTCCTCATTTTGTTTGTATTGTGCAGGTTTAAGGTTTTTTCCGATCTCAATGGAGAAATTTCGTGGGACGAGGATGACGATCCTCTGCCTTTTGAATGCCTCAGAGAAATTATCCACAGGGTGTAGAACTTTATTGTCAACGAGGTTTCATGAGCCTCCACTGCCATGCGCCCCTGTTGAACCTGGAAAACAGCAAAGAAATCGCAGAGAAAGAGTATCAGATTACAGAAGGCCAAACATGGACCAGTTCAAAGAGTTAATGATCAGATGAGTGGGGATTACGGCTAAGACAGTTATCAAAAGCCTAATCCCCGACTCAAAACACAGTTTAAAAGAGAAAACCTAAAAAAATTTATCGGACATATTGCCTCCACCGCCCTATCTGAGGCAAATTGATCCTCAACCACCGCAGTGCCACCTATTGTCTCAAAACACTCAATCAGAGGCCAAACTTATTGAACAAGATCAGATTTTTTGCCTCGAAATAGCCAAAGAAGTTACTTCTGCCTCAGATTTAATGACAGAATGTTCGCATATTAACCCTAGTAGTACACAGAGCCTCAAGTGTCAAATAAAGCTCGCACCGAGCTAAATTCATGAGTGTAAATCATTTAATACAGTGGAACACCTGTATAGTTCTTCGTTGAGCCCCTCGAAGGCTAAGAAGACATTAATATCTATATTAATTGGTTTTTGAGATCTTTTCATCAGGTCTCACCTCCTCATTCTTCTATAAATACTTCAGTAGAAGATGAGTGAGGAGTTGGTTGTTTGCTATGTATTTGCTGAGCATTGTATTGTAATTGAGCTGGCGACTTCTGTTTGTAAATAATGTTCACTGGCCCTTGGAGCTCTGCTTGTGATAAATAAGTTAGGCTGAATAGTGAAGATGATTGTTGAACTGAAACATTGAACTTGAATATTGTAACTGGTTTGACATCAATATAAAGGCTATTCTTTGGGATCCTGGTCTATATTACTGGTGAAGTGCTTCTTTCTTTGTTAATTGTTACCTCTCTATGTATGCCATATTGTTCATGTTCCTCTGTAAAGAACAGTTTAAACAGGGTTAGGATCTGTTGTATATCAACAACCTTCTCTAGCTGAGAAATCTTTATCTTAATGTTTTCTTTAAACTTGTTTATTTAGGAATGATTCAATATGGTTTAAAGAGTTAGGAATGTTGGCGTTCCCTCGTCCTTCTGTTCCCTTAAACATTGTTCTTGAGTGTGATTTCCATTATTTGCTATTAAAAGTTAGACTAGAGAAAACATGGTTTGCCCTGGTTCCTAGATTCTTTTCTCCAAAATCAGATTCTGAAAGTTTCCCTTGGTGTTGGCTGAAAGCAGACTAGATTTCAAAGTACTTTATCTGATCTTAAGCTACACTTTGTTTTTCTTATATGTTTTCATACTTTCTGAAGGTAATTATGTGGATTACTGGATTGTTTGTCAATTAAGCTGCTTTAATAGAACTTGTCCAAGAAGTTTATGGTTAGCCCTATCCTTGGTTGGTTCTAAATAGTTGCTTGAGAGGCTTTTCTTGTTTGGACGGACTATAAATCCTCTGAGAAATTATTATTAGTTTCCACCCCTCCAACACTTTATTGTTTCCATCCCATCACTTTAATTGCATCAATCTTGTGATATAGATGACTTGCCCCTTGGATCACCCCTGATGTTGTTGTTCAATTAAAGCCCAGATATGACTCCATAGCCCAATGGACTAATAACCAACGTTATATCTATATGTTATCCTAAGCTGTCCTTTTTGCTTGCAACTTCTCACCTTTGAAACTCTTTGCATATAGATCTTTCCGCCTCAAATAGCAAATCATGCCCAACCATACAAAAACAAAACAAAACCCTTGGGCTTTATAACTAACCTAATATCATTACCTTAAGCTTTTAAATACAAATCAATCTTTGTACATATTGGAGAGATCCCTCTCTGGATTTAGGAGGGCTAGATCCTAGAATCCCAAAGCTGGTTGAAATGATGTTAACTCTGTGATCAAACTTTTGCCAATCTTGCTTATTACAGAGAGCTAACAAAGATATTGAAATATAGAAGGATGGACATATGGAAAACAAGAAAAACATGAAAACATGAGAGATACATCACCATTAACTAAACTCGGGGATCCTGCAAGCAAGCCTTCATCACCATCAACCAAGGCAAATCATCCACAAGATCCACAACACTAAATTGTTCTTCAACTTCTAAAAACCATGTATTTATCTTAAACACATAAAAAGCCCCAATTTAAAATGTATTCTCATGCTATATATAACAAGCAAGGAGGAGGAAATCCTAATAGAGCATCTAGAATTCTATTGGCTAATCAGAAGTATCTATGTTGTCCTTGAGGCCTTGCAAGGCCCAAGGCACAAAAACATCTAAAAAAAATATATTCTCGGCCATTTATAGCAATTAAGGCCCTAAAAGGCATAAAAAAACTAGATAAATGCACATTCTTACTTTTCAACCACAAGAGCATAGCACTGTGTGTCAAATTTTGAATTTATGCCAGGAGCGCAACACAGAGATAGGAAAAATAGGTCTTCTTGTATCATTGTTTTGGAGGCCTTCCCGATGTTAGAAAAGGCTCCATGATGGCTCGTTGGAAAACCCTTGAAGTCTAATTTCTAGATCTACCTTTATTTCTTCAATAAAACCTCTACAAACTGTCCAAAAAATAAAAATTCGAAGACTTCCAGGAGCATAGCACATGTCCTGAAAAGTAGGCAAAATGGTGAAAAAATGGGTGTTTTTGACCCTTTTGGGGGACCAAAAAAACTCCAATTGGGCTGAAAATTTCTGAGCATGCTATATGAATGATGAGGAACCCATAAATTCAAAAATTTCCTCCTAAATATTTCGTGAGAAAAATCGTAGCACAGGGTGTTTTGCGCTCCTAGCCTAAAAATTTGCAAAAAACAAAAAGTTGTCAAAATTTTCCCAAATTTGGTGGAAGAGTGCCTCATGGGTTTTGGGAAACCTGTAGAGAATATTGCGCTAATATTCCAAGCCTAGATTGGTATTTTTCCTCTTTTGGTGCCGGGAGCTTGCCTTTGTCCAATGGTTGTGCTGATGTAGATAGGAAAGTCCCTTGCCTCTTGGAGGCAACAAACATTTGCCTTGATCCTCTTTGGTAAGTCAGAGTACAAGTTTTAACATGTTTCACTTGAATACCTTGATCATTGGTGACCTTAGGGATTTTTTTCTTCCCATTGTTGATTTTTGTATGTGTTTCTTCCTCACTTTGCTCTTGACTGCCTTCTTGAGAGGCATTTTAATTTTCTCTCATGCTAGTATCACTGTCAAGATTTTCATGATTTTCATCCTTTGTATTTGCAAAATTAGAGGTGTCTTCATCATTTCTTTGTACATCTGTATCTTCATGATTGTCCTCTTCTTCATGATTTGGCCCACTGTCCTCACTTTCAAACTCTACCTCTGTCTCTGCATTTGCATTGTTTTCTTCATCATTTACTTCTTCATTGTGACTGCCACATTGTATTTCTTCATGGCTGTCATTTTCTATTTCATTATGGCTATCTTCTTCTTCATGAATATTCTTGTTATCTTTGCTTTCAGAATTTGTTTCTCTATTATCACTGTTTTGACCATGGTTATTGTGCTCATTGTTTTCATCTTTATAATCACTTTTTTTACCATCAAAATTTGCCTCTGCTCCTTTGCTGCCAATTGTATCTTTCCCTTTATCAAGCTCATTTTCTTCATATTTATAATCTTCCATGTCATCCCCTTTGTCCTCATAATCTTCTTCATTTTTACTCTCTTCTTGACTGTCATGTTGTATTTCTTCATTTGTCTCTTGACTGTCATGTTCATTTTCTTTGGGGTCACTGCCTTCTTCTAAAAATTTTTGCCTACTTTCTTCACTTTAAAATTCTGCCTCATTACTACTGGCATAATTTTCATTGTCCTCATTTTCATGATTTTCTTCATCTTCTTTTTCCTCATTCTTGCCTTTGAAAACAAAACCCTAATCTGCTTGGGATATGGAGAGGGCAAATGAGAGGTTAATGAAGAAGGCAAATATCTCTCAAAAATTTTCACAGCTGAAACAAAGAGAAATAGGAATGCAGCATGGGCCAACTGGGTGGCTTCTGCATGTCCTGTTGGGCAGCCTCTACACACCCAGGAGTGTAGCGTTGGGTGCCTCTGAACGAGTAGTCAGGTCTTCCTGGGCAGCACTGAATGGACATAACCGTAGCACAGCCTGTCGGGTCCTCCTGGGCAGCCCTCAATGGACAAGAGCATAGCATAGGCCGTTGGGTTCTCTTGGGTAGTCCTGAATAGACAGGAGTGTATCGTAGGCTTTCAGGTCCTCCTGGGAAGCCCTGAATGCACAGGAGCGCAGCACAGGCTGTCAGGTCCTCCTGGGCAGCCCTGAACATAGAGGAGCGCAACACCATTTTGTAGAGGGAATTTTGAGGCCTTCCCTGTGTCAGAATTGGGCTCCTGATAGATTTTTGGAAATATCAAACTGTCTAATTTCCAAATATACCATTTTTTTCCTAATTGAAGTATATTTTCCTTGTCAAAATTTGATTTTCCGAAGACTGGTCAAAAAGTGCTGAATGATGGTGCAAAAATGCAGAGTGCTGTTGCAGACCACTTGTGGATGCCTTCCTCAAATCAAAATTGAGCTCATGATAGTTCATTGGAAACAAATTCAAGTCTAGTTTTAATTTCCTCATCAACAAAGTCATTTTGGCACTCCATCTATGATAAAACCTAATTTTCCCAAGGTCACTCCAGTAGTGCAGAAATTCTCTTAGGACAACTGTATTTTTTACATTTATCCTAAACCATGATACCTGTGTAAAAAATGAAGGATTTTTTTCTTATTGGGCCTATTATGGACAAAAAACTCTCTCAATTATTTCAAATTAATCTCTGTGTGGTCAAAAACACAGTTTGAAGCAAAACTGGCCCTGGGTGTGACACATGGCTTGTCTCCTGGAAAAAGATGGAGGCATGATGTTTATGAGTTGGTATGGCCTCATGATTACTGATATGACCTACCATATGGATCCTTTTCTCTTATTCCTCCTTTTCATATCAAACCCTAGCTTATTTGGAAGAGGAAATTAGGGTTTGGTGTAGGGGATTTAGGGTTGCCTTGTAGAGGGAGGGGAATGAAGGGGTTAAGGGTTGTATAAATTCTTGGGGAAATTTTGGGGGATAGGGATAGACGTTATAGAGTAGGGGGAATTTTGATTTCAATAATTGAGTGAGGGGAAAGTGTCCAAAAGGGAAAAACACTGGCCTAGTCTTGAAAATCGTCAAAGTGTAGCAATAGGCTAGGTTTTGTAGAAAAAATATGAGTTTGAGGGATTAGGAGTGATGTTAAGTGTTTATGAAGGAATATTAAGGATAGGACGAGGTGTAAGAGCATCAATATACAAACCTTGTTGATTTTTTAACCATGGAGGTCGTGAAACTAAGAAAAATGCCCTCAAAATCCATAGATGGATAATGGAGGAGTTAGGCAAAACAAAACAGAGGGTTGAGGCCAAAGGTTGAAAAACATAGTGAAAATGAGTGGCATGAGCCCATGATGGGTCTTCTAGGAATGGTGGGTTGACCATGGTATGATAGGATAATGAAATATTGAAAAATTTATCCTAAGGATAATGAAGGCAGTGAGATTTCTAGAACTCACAATATTCATGAATTTTGTTTCTAAAAATCTGGGATAAACATTTAGTCATCTATACAAAGCAAAAAAATTACTGATGACTAAAAAATGGAAAATGGAGAGTTTGTGTTAACTATAGAGAAATTAACAAGGCCACTAAAAAATACCATTTTCTTTTACCATTCATTGATCAGGTCATCGACACTCTTTCTGGAAAAAAAAAAAAAAAAATCTCATTTCTAGATGGGTTTAGTGGCTATAATCAAATATAGATTGTTCCAGAAGACCAAGACAAGACAACCTTTACTTTTCCATGGGGTGATTTTTCATACAGGGTCCTTCCCTTTGGTCTCTACAATGCAACAACAAGCTTTCAAAGGGAAATATTAGGTATTTTTTCTGATCTTTTGAATGATTCTCTTGAAATATTTATGGATGATTTTACATCCTATGGGATGCCTTTGAGACACATTATCTAACTTGGAAAAAGTGTTGGAACCTTGTGAACAAACTAATGTTTCTCTGAGCATGGAAAAATGCCACATAATGACGATCGAGGGAATTGTGCTGGGACATTTCATTTCAGCAGATGGAATCAAGGTAGATCCTGCAAACATTGAGGTAATCTCGAAAATCCCAACCCCTAGGACTCTGAAAGAGGTACATAGTTTTTTTGGAAATGCATGATACAATAGGAGGTTTATAGAGAAATTTTCAAATATTTCATCTCCTTTGTTTTCATTACTTATGAAATATGCGGAATTTTTTTGGACAGGGAAGTGTGAGCAAGCCTTTTCAAAGTTGAAGAACTGTGTAACAGCAACACCTGTTTTATGAGGACCAAACTGCAAATTGTCGTTTCAAATTGCTACAGATGCATCTAACATGGTTGTGGGTGCTCTTTTGGGGTAGTTGGATGAGAAGAAACCTTATGCCATTTATTACATCAGCTTGAACTTAACTCCAAGAGAACTCAACTACATTGTTACTAAGAAGGAATTCCTAGCAGTAGTGCATGCTATCAACAAATTCCGGCACTACATCACCGGGTACCAAGTATTTGTACACACTGACCATGCTACAATTTTATTTTTAATGAATAAACCTATTACTAATGGTAGAGTTACACGATGGTTATAGCTACTACAAGAATTTCATATTACTATTTTGGATAAACCCGGAAAAGATAATGTAATTGTTGATTTCCTTTCTAGATTAACTATAAGTGATGACTGCACTGCCACTAAGGATTCTTTTCCAAACGAATATATTTTTTCCATCTCTACTCACTCACCATGTTATGTAGATATAGCTAATTACCTTGCTGCAGGAAACTTCCCACATCAGTTGTCTTCCAAGGAACGAAGGAGGATTATACAACAGAGTGCTATCTACTCCTAGATAGAAGGAAATCTCTATCACACCAGGCCAGATTTTCATATTAGGTGATGTGTTAGAGAAGATGAGGTATTTGAGATCTTGAAGGCTGGTCATGAGGAACCTTGTGGAGGACACTTCACTGACAAAAGGACAAGCATGCAGTACTCTCAAGAGGGTACTACTGGCAAACTATATTCCAGGATGCCAAGAAATTTGTGAAAGGATGTGATAGTTTCCAAAGGATGGGCTAGCCTCTAAAATCATATGAGATGTCGTTACAGCCTCATATAGCAATAGATCCATTCGAGAAATGGGCCCTAGATTTTTTGGGGCCAATTAATCCTTCATCACAACAAAAATCATACATATTGGTCTACACCGATTATGTCACAAAATGGGTCGAAGCAAAGGCACTAACTAGAGCAATAGAGCAGGTTGTTCCAGACTTCCTATTTTAAGATATTTTTGTTTGCTTCGGGATACCCAGAGAGATACTGATAGATGGGGAGCCTCAATTCACATCTGATTTGATCAAGAAGTTGGTTTAAAATTATGTAATTCATCCCATAGTCACTACACCATATCATACACCAGCAAATGGGAAAGTAGAAAGAACCAATAAAGTCATTGAGGGAATTTAACAAAGACAGTAGCCATCCACCAAAGAAACTGGGCCAAGAAACTTCTAGAGGTACTGTGGGCTTATAGGACAACAGGGAGGAATACTACAGGCTTCTCACCATATGAATTGGTATACGGTAAGAATCCCTTATTACCCATAGAATTTGAAATAAAAGAATTAAGAACAACATTACAGGTTGATCTAGATTTGAGTACAGTAGAGACTCAAAGATTGAACCAACTCAATGAGTTGGAAGAGAAAAAACTGGCTGCCATTCAATAAACAAAAATCATTGAGCAGCAAAGAACCAGATGGCATGATGGTTTTATTAAGAAGAAAAATTTCCATAAATGAGATTGGGCTCTTTTGTACGATTCAAGGTTTAAAGATTTCAAAGGCAAGCTCTGCACCAAATGGCTAGGTCCTTACGAAGTGGATATGGTCTTTGACAATGGTATTGTACAATTGGTCACCATTGACAGTGCTAAGACGTCGTTACTGGTTAATGGGCACCGTCTAAGGTTATACCATCAACCCGCTTCGAAGGAATCATTTGTCAACATTGTTGCGGACTCTAATCTTCATGTTATGACAACAGGGGAACATTCTCATGTGCAGCCTTAAAAACTGAAATTCCAATAATTGAAACAGTTGAAAACAACCTTTTTGGTAGTTGTTACACCTATTTAAAAAAATAAATAAATAGAAAATAAAATAAAATAACAAAGTAAAAACAAAAACAAAAATAAATCTAACTGTGAAAAACTCTTTCTGGGGCGCAGTCAGACAGCTAGTAATAGAGGAAAACCACTTTTATGGTGGTTTTTGCACTTTTATTCATGTAATTTCCCTTTCTGTACCAATTTCTTCTGATTATTATGTTTTTTTTTAGAATAATTTAAGGGTTGTCTTCATTGTTACACATGTAACATCCGGCAGCCACGAATACTATTCTTTATGATTCATTCTATAAACAATAATAACTGTGATGACCAAACACAACAACACGAGCGTTGCAAGCAGGACGACGCCAATTCAAAGTCTTCCTCCACGTCACCTCAGGTATGTCATTAAAAAGGTAAATTTTGTCATTAATGATTTGGTGATTAATTGGCAAAGTAATGATACTTCTGTGATAGCCATGGGCGGCTGTCACCATTAAGGTGGGGGAGGGGATATGACTTGGAATCATTGCAAAAATGCTGTAATCATAAATATCTATTAAATCTGCATGCAACTAATCAATAACAAAATTGCCAATGATGACTGAATCCGGTTGGAAAAGAGCGTGTGTACAAAATCCAATTACTTTCCATAATGAGCCATTTATGAATATTAGTGTAGGGTATGATTCGGTAAATCCATAAAAATCATCACCTCTGATCAACCTCCTCGACTGAAACCTTGCATTCTCATTGTAAACTCGTCGATTGGGATAAGTAGAGGCGCTGAGAAGTAACTAGTTCAGAAACACAGTGATGTTACAGTAAGGCTGAACAACAAAGAAGTGAATTCAGAAACTCAGTGATATTATAGTGTCGTTGAATAGTAAGAAGAAAATTTAGAAACAAACAACAGAGATGGGTGGAGCAGTGGTCAGGCACGAGCTGGATTCCATGGATGCCCTACAGAATTGTCCAGAATATTACCATATATTCAGAGATGCTGGATCGGTTGAATTTTTCCAGAAGCTTGAAGGCTCAGACGAGGCAGTGGCAATTGAATTTTCTCAGAACTTGAACAATAATCAAACCCAAGTAAGGGGCATGAAAGTGGAGGTTAATGAAGAGGTAATTTCCTGGGTAACTTCATTACTAGTAGAGGGGCGAAGGTGGTTTAATAGAAAAATAAATTACCCCTTCTTGAAAGAAGACTTCCTAGTAGGGGAGGAAAAACTAGAGAAGAAAATAAGAGGAATTGATAGATTGTCACTTCCTCATCCTTGGGAAGATGTTTCCCTGGGCCTTATTGTTGGGTGTGGGAATTACTCTTAAGTAAAAATCCTCAACACTTAATTGTCAACCCGGGGGATTCGTAAACTTAGAGACGAAGCACATGCAATGCCAGAGATGATATGAATATTTCCAATCTAAACTCCTACTTTTGAAAAGAATAATTGCAGAATCAATCTTTAGAGAATAAATATTAAAACTCAAATCATCAAAACAATCTGAGGCTAGAACAAGAATAAATGTACTTGCAAAAGAGTATCCAGAAATAAAGAGGAGTAATCACTCTATCCAAATATTGATTAGCTACTGAGAATGTATTTCCTTCAGCAAAGACACTTTAGCATTTTCCAACAAATGGGCCCCTTCAATCCTGCATATATAAAGATATCCATCTTACGAAAAATCAATCTTGCACTAGTGCAGTCTTCCTGTACTAGTGCAAGAATCAACGATTTATGCAGAAAGTGTAAAGTAATGTCTTTACTAAAAAGGTTTTTCTTCGTTCAAGGGCTTTGAACTTTCTCAAGTCCGCAGCACTCAGATCCAATACCAAGAAACTAGTTCTTGTGCTCGATCCAGGCTTCTTGCACCTTAACGTCTGATCCTTGGAATCAATAATTCATTACTGCAGTGTGATAAAAAAATAAAGATGAATATCTGTAGAGAATAAGAAAACAATATTTTTAATTAAGGTATGACTGAAAGCAAGAAATCCATTAGAAGTAAGCTAAAAAGGGTTGCTGCATTATATTATCTAACACTGGTGTGAGAACAGATCTCCTTCTTGCACCAGGGAGAAACCAAACCAATGTGCAGAAAATAAATAGCACACCAATGTGCACTGGTGTAGGTAACTCCTACTCGAACCAGGCAAGGGAAGTAAACCAGATTGTGTAGAAAATAAATAGCACACCAATGTGCACTGGTGTAGGTAACTCTTCCTGCTCGAACTAGGCAAGGGAAAGGAATCAACCATGCAAAAAAAAACTTAACTTCACACAATCTACTTTCCACTCAAACAGAAATTCAAAGACTTCAAATTAAATCACACTCAATGGTTTAATCATAAATTGCAAGAACAACAAGGAGGGAGAACGTCCTGGTTTGGTTGGGCCCTTGACCAACCAACGTGTTTCCCTTTCAAATGAAAATGCTACTCAGAATTAATTCATCAAATATTTAAGCCAAAGATAAAATGTACAGAACATGAGGCGGAGCTCTTCGTATTAGACTCTCAAAGAAATTACATGCATGATTACATATCCAGCCCAAATTTGGGCGATATCACAAAATATTCTTATTACTACCTCCTGGTTCTATTCAATTCTCAAAACATTGAACTGTTTGTCCTATTTACATTTCTTCTTATATAGATCCTTTTGTCCACATGCCAAAAGGATTTTTTACCATTATATATTCAATTACAGAAATCATTGCGACAAATTACATAACCGATTTGCAGAATAATCTTTCGGCCTTCAAAATTAAATTGCTTTTACAAAATAAGCCGCGGCTATCTCCGGCTATCCTTTTCTGTTAAGTCCAATCTCAGCTACTCTCGATTTTCCTGCTGTCATAGCTGGGACTCGGATGAATTCATATATATCCTTATTTATTGTATCCAAAATAGGCAGTCAACCCAAGTGATCCAGATTTGCTGCCAAGATTCACGGCGCTGGTGCTGGTGCGGGATCTATTCTGCACTAAAAATTAGCAATCAAGATAAGTGATCATATATTCATAGGAGGTAACGATAAGTTACGAAAGTAATTCTAAGAAATAAATCACGTAATAGATAGTTAATAAATGCTAAGATAATTTAAAAAATGTAAAATATGAAGTATATGAAAAATGTGTCATCGTTCTCGTACTAATGCAGGATGAGGGCGCATAAGATAAGTAAAAAAGGGTAATGATTATGATTTGGAAAGGGAAGAATGGTAAAAAAGAATTAAATTTAGGGAACTAACATCCTCCCATCCCTAAAATGTTGTGTGTCCTCACACAAATTTTTTACCTCTGCAAAAAACCAAAATTTTTGAATTTTCTAACTCAGTCCTGTTCCGACATGTTGTCTTCAGGCTGAACGGTTTCATCCTTCTTCCTCTTGATATGCCTTAACTTCTTCGAAACCTTTTTTAACTGCCTAAAACAAAATCTAGCTCGATATTTCCAGACTCTAACCTCAATTTTCTTTTGCTTGAGCTCTGCCATCAATTCTCCTCTGCTTTGTTCCTTCTCCTCTTGTGCTTTGGTCACAAGCTGCTCCAAGTTTCGTACTTGGAGTTCTAATTCTTCTATGTGAGAAATACGAGTCACTTCCTCTGTCTCAGCAGGGGCTGTCACTAGCTCCAGAACTTCTATATCTCCCATGGTCGTATCAAGGAACTCTGCCTCTTGTAGTCCTTCGTTTTCCGTTTCCTCTCTCTTAGGTTCTTCTTCTAGTTCATATTCATCTTCTGGGTTTTCTTCCTCAGTCTCTTCTTCTTCTTCCGGGTCTCCTTCCTCAGGTTCTTCCTCCTCTTTCGGGTCTTCTCCCTCAGGTTCTTCCTCAGGTTATTCTTCTTTTGGTTCTTCCCCCTCAGGTTCTTCCTCAGGTTCTTCTTCTTCTGGGTCTTCTGCCTCAGGTTCTTCTTCCAGTTTTTCTTCGTCTTCTTCCGGTTCTTCCTCACGGGCTGCAACTTATTCTTGTACTGGTGCAGGATGGGATTCCATATCTTGTGAGGTTTGTGCTTCTTATTCTACATCCGAAACCTTTTTCTTCTTTTGGGGCTTTCTCATAAGATTTACCAGTGGAACATCATCCCCAATTTGTGCAATATTCGCCGCATCTGCAAGAACCGACAGCCTGTCGTGATCCAAGGCCTGTGCCTGTTCACCAATTGTTTCCTCAGTGGAAGACGACACCTTCCCTTTTGCTAGCTTCTCTTTCAGCCTTCTTTTCACACTACTGCGAGAAGGAATTTCCTTTATGCTTCTCTTCAGGCCCTTACTTGTACTAGGGGCCTGATTTTTCTCTTCCTCTGTTGAATTCCCATGCAGCTGTTTTAACAGCTCTTCCCATGTCATACCTTTGCTTTCTAACTGCTTTAAGACTAGGATTTTTATTAGTTCATGGTGGTATAATTGTGCATCGACCTGGTCCTCCCTTCCATCTTGTACACTTCTGGCCATTTTCTCCAAAATTCTGAGCAAAAAGTAGGGGATTTCATTCTCCAATGAATGTGTCCGCCTCCTTCAAGATGTTGTAGCAATCTGAAATGATGCACTAGGGTAGAGGTGTATCTCCCTTCGCAGGTCACAAATTTCTACAAAACAAACAGGAGATCCTGCAATTGACCTAGCAGGGCTTTACGCGAGACTCCGCATCTCCAATTGACCTCCATCTTTTTATCCACAACAAAACACTTCCAGTGTTTACCTTCCAGCGTCTGGTTTTTGAACCATTCTACTTCTATATTCTCTAGACCTGTTGCTGCTGCTACAAATTTCTTTGTGACTTTGAATTTGAGCGACCCAATTCTCACCTGGAGGTTTTTAAAACTTCTTGCAAATTGTAAGGCGACGTCTCTGTCATACCCATCGAACTTCTGCAGGAACTGTAAAAATCCCGACTCCCGCAACAATGGAAGACAACTACGAAATTCAGTAGTTTTCTCAATCTTAATAAGGGACATGAGTTCATTTCGGATGGGCATTATTGCTGCTATCGGCTGTAAACGATGAGTTCTGAGGTTTGCATGCAACACCGAGGGATCAACTTCTTATAAATAGGAATTTAACCATTCATCCATCGTGTCTCCAGTTTATCTGCCGTAGGTAATCATTATTCCTGGTCAGGCTCAATTGGTATGCGTGATGGCGGTTTAACGGTCAGGTACATCGATGACGATATTTTTGGAATGAGGGTAGGAGCGGGGGAGTTATGAGTGAAGGAAATTTCACATTATGGCAGAATGGGGTGGATTGTATGCAAATAACGATTACACAATTTCACATTCCGTCATAGTTACAAAAAAACTTAGCATTCATTTAAAAAGATCATGATTCTTACTTAAAAAAACTTTGTACTTTCAACTAATTTCCTCCTAAGTAATATAATTGCATAACCACTTATCAATGATATAAATACCATCATATAACTTTTCATCATGAAAACATTCTTATGCCCTATCATAATCTATACTATTGTTGATGAGGTGTATGCCTATGTTGATCTTCACACCGCGTAAATCACATCATTCTACTAGTATTTTTCTGCTCATATCATATAGGACAATATGCTTGCACTAGTGCAAGCATAATGTTAAAACAGAGAATTAAAATATAGGCTGGATTTCACATGATTTCTTTAACTTATTCTGAATTTTGCTTCGCCCTTTGATGCTTCAAAGAACAACCTTCTGCTCTTTATATGTAGGATCCTGCAATGAACTTCATGAGAGAATAAAGGAGCGGGAAAAGGAAATTTTAGAATGGGAAGGAATTCTGTCACGGGGATTCCAGGAAAGTACCAAAAGAGGGAAAATAGAAGTGGGATAGGGGAAAAAATTTCAGGGTTAAAGTGGGATTTCTTCGAAGCGGATAGGGTGAATTAGAAGAATATGGGAAGGTTAATTATATTAGGATTCCGAGAATAAATCTGAGGGAAAATTAAAAAATGGAATATGAAGAAAGGAAAAAAAATTTCTGGAAGGTCTACCTGCACTGGTGCAAGAAAAATAACTACAGCAAGAATTAAGCATTACTTGGAAAAAATATCCATGCTAATTACCCCAATTGTACAAAGGTTATTTCTTGCTAAACTTGCTTTTACTTCGGTGGTCACTAGCATATCTAAAGGTCAAGCAACATTCTCTTTTTATTAGAAATTTTTGATCTTCCCACCAGCAAGCTAGTTTTCAGGTTGATCCTTCTGCAATCATGTCAGCGGATAGATTTTCACAATTACAGGAAATTATTTTTCTTAATTTTTTTCTTTTTATTTTATTTTTGTTAAGTTTTTCGAAGAAGAGGGATTCAAATTTTCAAGAGGTTGGTATTACCATTTACCACTACCATCCCAAATTACTATTGAACTTGTTGTGTAAAATATTTCCTAGCAAGTGGTTGAAAATATTTCTTTAATCTATGTCCATTTACCAAGAATATTGTATCCTGTCCATCAATAGTTTTGACTTCTATAGCTCCATTCCCAAATACTCAGATTACTTCATATGGTCCCATCCAATGTGTATGAAATTTCCCTTTAAAAATTTTAAATCTAGAATCATAAAGGAGTACCCAATCACCTGGTTGGAACTTCTTTTTCTGAATGGATTTGTCATGCCACCTTTTCCGTTGCTGTTGGATTAATATGTTTTGCTGAACAGCATCTCTATGAAATTCATATAACTCATTTCACTGAAGAAGACGTTGTTATTGTGCCTCAGAGAGATTGAGTCCTAGCTGAACTACAGTTCTGAAATTTTTGATCTGGAACTCAGTCGGTAACAAAACCTATTTTCCGTATACCAGCTCATATGGTGTGTGCCCCATATTATTTCTCCAAGTGGTTCTGTATGCCCACAAAGCTTCTGGTAATCTTTCAGCCCAATCTTTTCGATTCATATTCACCGTCTTTGTGAGAATGGAATCGATCACCTTATTTGTAGATTCCAGCTGGCCATTTGCTTGCGGGTGGTATGGTGTAGACTTTCGGTGTCGGATCTTGTATTACTCCATCACTCCTTGTACCAAATTAGAAATAAAATGCGGACCATTTTCAGAAATAATTTCTCTAGGCACATCAAATCTAGTAAATATTTCATAAAAGAGAAAATCAACAACAACTTTTTCTGTAGCAAAAGAAACAGCTTTAGCTTCCACCCATTTTGTAACAAAATTTGTACAAACCAAAATATGCTTTTTACCTAATGATGTTGGATTTATTGGCCCTACAAAATCAATAGCCCATTTTTCAAAAGGCTCAATCATAACTTGAGGGTACAAAGGCATTTCATTGGTTTGATTAGGTTGGCCCATTCGCTGACAACTATCACATCGCTTGACATACTACTTGGCATCCTTAAACAAGGAGGGCCAAAAGTAGCAAGAACGTAATATTTTATATGTAGTTCGCTTGTCAACGAAGTGGCCTCCACAAGGTTCATCATGAGCAGATTTCAATATGTCAAACACTTCCTCCTCTCTTACACATCTACGGATAATCAAATCTGGACCAGTGTAAAAGAGATATCCTTGAATCCAGGAGTATGCAACACTTTTCTGAATAATATTCCGCTTTTCACGAGCGGGCAAGTGAGATGGTGTTTTTCCAATAACCAAATAATTGGCGATGTCAACAAACCATGGAGAATCTATAGACATAGAAAAAATATGTTCATCTGGAAAATCATCATTAACAGGAGTTACATCACCAGGATTATCTAGTCTAGAAAGAAAATCTGCTACAACATTTGATTTTCCTGGTCTATCAACAATAGTAATATTGAATTCCTGCAACAATAGCAACCACCTAGTCACTCTACCACTAGTCAATGGTTTTTTCATCAATTATTTTATTGTGGAATGATCGGTATGAAAAAATACTTCATATCCTGTGATATAGTGTCTGAACTTATTAATTGCGAAAATTAAAGCTAAAAACTATTTCTATGTAACTGTATAATTTAATTCAGCAGAAGACAAATTCTTACTAATATAATAAATAGCATAGGATTTCTTGTCTTCCTCTTTTCCCAAAGCTGCACCAACAACCATATCTGAAGCATCGGAAGAAATATGAAAGGGCAGGGACCAGTTTGGACCTCTCAAGACTGGTGCCTGCACCAACTTTTCCTTCAATGCTTCAAAAGACTATTGGCCAGCCGTGGATGAAGAAAAATCACTATCCTTAGCTAGAAGTCGAAAAAGAGGAGTAGCTATCTTAGAAAAAATTTCAATGAATCTTCTATAGTAACCAGCATGTCCTAAAAAACCTCTTACTTCCCTTTGAGTTTTGGGTGCAGGAAGATGCAGAATGATTTCGATCTTTGCCAGATCAACCTGGATACCTTTATCAGAAATCATATGGTGAAGTACCACTCCTGCTTTGCACATTAATCTACATTTCTTGTCACTCAAAGCAAGGTGGGCTTCTTGGCAATGAAGAATTACTTTCTCCAAATTTTCAAGAGCTTCCTGAAAAGAATTACCAAACACAGAAAAATCATCCATATAAATTTCTACAAAATCAAGATCAGCAAAAATAGCCAAGACTGCCCTTTGAAAGGTAGCTGGAGCATTGCATAATCCAAAGGGAAGCACTTTATAATCAAATTTACCTGTTGGCGAAGATACAGGTCTCGTAGGCAAGACCCAGGTTCAAAGATTGGGGCCAACAAGGGATTCCGCTATAGTCTAGAACCATGTCGACATTGTCACCCTACTCCGGAGAGCAGAGAGTCTCACTTGAGGCATGTCACGACCACATGCAGAAGGGGAATAGATCGATAGTGGTGGAAGGATCCACAATTCAAGATTAATATAGAATTTCTTGCATAAATATCATCATATACATAAGAACATTCAGAAGATTGAGAAGATACTAAGAAAATAAAATTTTAAGACATCACAAACATCATGCATGCATGTAACTCATATAATAAGACAGCAACCTGCAAGTATATTGATAACTTTTAGCTAGATCCACAGTTACATCGCTTCCACCGGAAGAGTTTACAATTATGTTACATATGTCTCGTAGGACAGAAATATAGATAATAGAAGCCTAGGAACTACAAAGATATCATGCTTGGGATAGATCTCTTCTACAGCATCCGCTCAATCCTCTTCAATCCCTCTGCATCCGTGTGTCTTATTTGGGCTGGGTGACGGTTATTTATTCACCCACTATCGCAACTGCTAGTTCTTTTTGCGTTCTTCTTCTGCTGCTTTCGGCTTCTCTCTTGTTGTCTATGAGTTCTTCTCTTCGTCTTCTGCTGTATCTTCTCTTCGTCTAAACTTATCTGCATCAGCTTCTTCAACTATCTCCTGTTCCCTCGCAACCTTGGTAGCTCCGCTACTCACCGTAGTGGCGGCTTGGTTGTGGCTACCATATGTCAATCCACAACCCAAAAATATGTTCTTTATTCAAAATTAAAAACAAGGGCCCCAACAGGCCCCGACCACAGTTTCTTGACTCGTCTCAAGTCAATCACAAATCATTGTCTCTATTTCCATCACCCCACCAGACCCTATGCCCTGTTCTTATTGTGCACCTTCAGTCTGCTGCCAAAACAAGGGCCCCAACTCTGGGACCTTGCTAAATGCTGAAGCCTTAAGCTCGTTTAAGGTCATCACAACTTGTTTCCACCCCTGTAATAAAGCATCTATCTCTGCGGCGATCTTGGTGACAGCTGCCTCCCCGACGTGTGCCATATTTTGCATAATAATATGCATCTCCCGACTTCTTTGCTCATTTGAAAGTGGTCTGACATGCAGACAATACATCTGGGCCATTATGTGAAAGCCCTGTGAGCCAATGGATATCCTCGGCATGGATTGGAATTTCCTTATTCAACCACAATGACCCGTTCTGGATGCGGCTGAGTAAGAACTTGGTGCACTGCATGGCTAGTCCTGTTGTCCCGAATACTAGGAGATTTCTTAAATTCAAAATGGAGGATTGTTTTAGGCCTCAAAACTCTGGAAAAATCCTGTTTTCTGCACGCCTTGCTTCTGTGGTATAATATTACATATACACCGGGCGCTTAAGTGCTGGGAACTCGAACAAGTCCGTGAGGTCTACATCTATGAGGGCAGCACTGTCATATTTCCTGACGAGGGACTCTGTTTTATGAATTATGCTGTCAAGTTGCGGTTCTACGACTGCTGGGTTGACTCTTGTCATCTTCACTCGACGTTGATACACTTGCAGAATCAGTCTCGGTGTCTTCTCTTGGATCTATGATTTTGGATACTTCTGCTGCTCTGGTTCTGCTCCAATTTCTAATTCTAACTTCTCTCGCATTCTCGTGCTTTTTTCCATGCAGGTTATGTAATTAACTGGAATAAGTGAGGTTGATGAGATCCCATAATGAGTTAATTCCTAATGGAATTCTCCATGGCGATAATCGTGCGATCAATTGCCTACTAAGGTGTACTCTGACATCTACTGACGGTGGCATGGGGAAATGGGTGGACGTGGCAGCTAAGGTTCCTTCGAATTATGACAAAATTATTATTGCAAGGCTACTTCTAATTATGGCAATTTATGCTGCAAATCTAGGTGATCCTACGGACTGACACAAGTACTAACTGAAATGATATGGACTGACACTGACACGTTTACTGATCCTACAGGGATGACACGCTGGACAGACCCCCCCCTGACCACAATCGGTTGAGGTACGGTCCCAACAACATAGCGGTTATTGACGTCCTATGCATGGACAATGAACACTACCTATGCTCATCCTAGTTGTGGGAGATTTATTCAACTACGCTACTCTACAGCTTCTCTCGAGTGTGAGAGTTATTAATGAAAGGTGAAAGAAACTTAGTCATGGTAGAGCTTCAGGTGTGCGCCATTCACCCACCTAGGTAAAACAGTACCATCCAGTTGAGCCAACCGAACTGCTCTGAAATCCCTAATCTCGACGACAAAGTAAGGTCCTAACTAGTGCATCTACAGTTTTCCCGAAAACTTCTGAAACCGTCTATCATATAGGAGAACCTTCCCTCCAACCTAGAACATTTTTCTCTTGATGTGGTAGTTAGGCCATGCTTTCTGTCTATCCTTCTGAACCTTTTGGTGGAACTCGGCCAGGAACCAGGCCTCGTCCAGTTATTGTAAGTCATGTAGGCACTCCTACAGCGATTCCTCTTCCGAGAAATTTAGGGATGTGGCGATTAAAAGAATTGGTATGGTGAACTCGGTGGGAATCATAGCTTCACAGCCATACACCAGCTGAAATGGTGTTTGATTGGTCAAACGCTTCACCATAGTTCGGTAGGCTTATAGTGTAGCGGGCAACTGCTCGTCCTAATCATTCCGCTTGGAATTGCAGATCTTCCTCAAACCATTTTCGAGGATTTTGTTGAATGCTTCAATAGTACCATTGGCCTATGGGTGGTACAGGCTGATTTTGTGGTGTTGAATCATGAAGGTGTCCAGCAGTGATTTGACCATTTCATTAATGAAGTGCATACCTTGATCGTTGGTTAAGCTCCCTGAGCAGCCAAACCTGCTGATGATGTGTTCAAAGATGAACCGTGCTACTGTATCCATTGTATAGTCCCATACCACCGCCGCCTCAGCCCACCGGGTGAGGTAGTCGGTGGCGGAAATGATGTACCAGGCCTTGGAATGCCTGGCTACCGGGGCTATGGGACCTATGAAGTCGACAGCCGACTTCTCAAATGGTTGTAACACATGCACCGGGTGTAGCTGGAGCTTGTCTCTGTGAGAGGGCCTCCCTGTTCACTGATAGATATCGCATCTCTTAACAAATTTCTTACAATCGGCATGGACCGTCGGCCACCATAGTCTAGCTTGGAGCACTTTCTTGGTAGTGGGTTTCGCCCCCACATTCCCACCCGCAATGCCGCTATGGCACTCCCACATCACGACTTCGTGTTCATGGTCGAGTATACATCTGCGCAGAATCTCATCGAGGCCCAATTTACAAAACTACCCTGTAATCAGTTGGTATTCAGCGGTGCAGATGACCAAGCGTCGTTTCTAGAGTGGGGTGTAGTGCTGAGGGCACTGTCCCGTAGTCAAATAAGTTGCAATGTCGGCCAAATAATCTGGTATGGCTTCGACTTGGAAAATATCAGCATCTGGTAGCTAATCATCGAGAGAGCCATTGTTCTCCCCCGTTTCCAACCTGGATAAATGATCGGGCCTGACGTTCAACCTCCCAGGCTTGAAAATCACTTCGAAGGTGAATTCTTGGAAGAGTAGAAGCCATCGACAGATCCGTCCTTCCAAAATGAGCTTATTGACCAGGTACTTTAACGCGGAGTGATCCATAAAGAACTTGAACTTACCTCCAAGAAGATAGTAGCAGAAATTTTGGAGAAAGTACACCATTGCGAGGGCATCCCTCTCTGTGCTGGTGTAATTCTGCTCTGCATTAGACAATTTACGGCTGGCGAAGTAGACTGGGTGGTCAAATGTCGTCTCCCCTGGTTGCGCCAAGATAGCCCCAAGTGCAATACTGGAAGTGTCAATATGCACGTGGAACTTCTTATCCCAATCTGGGTGAACCAAAATGGGCGTCGTTGCCAGCTTCTCCTTCAAAGTGTCAAGGGCCATCCTGCACTCCTCCGTCCACTGGAACACTTCTGACTTCCGTAGGAACCTTTCCAGAGGAGCAGTGATCTTCGCATAATTTCAGATGAACCGTCTGTAATAACCTGTGTGCCCTAGCAGTGCCCGCAACTACTTCACCGTTTAAGGGGCTTCCATGTGGATGATCATGAATACCTTGTCGGGGGCGACACAGATCCCTTGCTTGCACACCACATGTCCTAATAGCGTTTCGAAAGGAACCACAAAGATGCATTTCTTCAATTTCAAGGAAATATGAAATTGTTGACATCGATCAAACATGATGCGTAACAGGGTGGCGTGGTCTTTCAGCAAACTGTAGACGATCCAATCATCCATGTAGACTTCCAGGAACTTATGAATGTACTCCCGGAAAGAAGCGATGATGATCCGGGAAAACACAGCGGGGGCATTCTTCAACCCGAATGGCATCACATGGTATGCAAAAGACCCCCACTTGGTGGTGAACGTTGTCTTCGTTTTGTCTTCTTTCACAATGCGCACCTGATGATAGCCCGAAAATCCATCAGTGAAGGAGTAGGCCTCATTCCCCGCAACATGGTCCAATACTTCGTCGCTGAATGGAGAGGGAAATGGGTCATGGATGCAAGCGTTGTTCAGACTGTGGTAGTCGACACAAACGCGGATTTCTGACTTGTCCTTCTTATTCTAAATGACGATAGGACTCACCCACTCTGCTTCTTCCACAAGAAAGATTAGACCGGCTGTCAGCATCTTATCGATCTCCAACTTGACCTTTTCTTTGATCCGCGGGTTCAACCAATAAGGTCGATGCTTCACAAGCCTGGTGTCTAGTTTCAACACAATATGCATTTCTCCGAGGTCCCCTTTGATGCCTTTTAAGTCTGCAACCGATGAAGGGAATAGGTCTTCGTATTCCTGGAGGAGGCTAAAAATTTCCTTTGTCGTCTCCTCATCCCAATAGTCCCCATTTGTAGCCAGTTTCAGTTTTTCCTTTGTGCCAATGTTTATCTTCTTTGTCTTCAGCGGGAGTAGATGGACGCCTTCAGTGGTCGGCTCTTCTTTGATGTTCTGCTCGCCTTCCTTCTCTTCAAAATATAGGTGCCTTAGGTCCTCTAGACTATCATCGTCTGGCTCACCGTCGACCCGTTAGCAAGCCAGCTCATGCCAACCCTCCGAATTTAGTGCTAATGTGCTCTTGTAGGTCCCTGGATCACAGAGAAACAGTACCCCCTTGATGGCTTGTAATTCCTGGGACACCAGCTCTGTCTCCCCTTCAAAGGAAAAGAACCAAACAAATTTGTTCACAACTTCCTGCTAGGATTTGGTCCCTCTTTTTCTCTCTTCCTCTAAGTACCAGGCATGGGGGATGGTATCTAAGGAGTAGACGAACCGATGTACCCATAGCTCTTTCAGGTACCCTATACTTTGCCACTGCTCCTCACAGGTTTTCAGGTGATCCCTCGGGTTGGAAATCCCTTGGTACCTGTGCCTGCTTCAAGGGCCTTCGCCTTCTTTGAACCGCGCCCTCAAAGCCTCCACCACACAACTCCACCTCGATAGGGTGTTGCAGGGATTTTTCCACCACCTGGTTGATGTGGATTGTAGTGCTACATCCAAAAGTGGTATCCTGCTTCCTTCTGGTACCGTGTCTTCTACCTTTGCAGTGAAGGTATTTACGACTTGCATGTTGGATAGGGTGGGGTACTCCCTGATATCAGCGCCAATCCAATGGACTCTGGCAATGTTGGCACATCGCCGCATGCTGGTCTCATACCCACCTTGTTGCCAGTCTTCCCAGGCTAGTTTCGATCCCAGCTCCGAGTTCTGGACACTGTGCCAACTCATGGAGCTGGTCGCTGTCGGGTTAATATAATCCTCCCACTTCCCCGTCGTCATCTGATAAAGGTTGCCCAACATCTGAGCATCCTCTCGATTATCCACAGTCCCTATATACCTCGGGCCTTGATACCGGTTGAGAGGCTGAGTGACTCTGACTTCTCCATCTTCAAAAATCATTAGCTCCTTCTTGAGGTCGATGATGGAGTAATTCTCAAAAGACCAATCAATTCCTAGTAGTGTAGGGTAAGGATCCTTGTCTCCCATAATATCAATGACCTCAAAGTCCATGTAACTCTTTACCCCTGCAATGTCAACCTCGACACCTTCGAGTCGGCCGATCGGCACAATGCAGTACTGGTTTTCCATCCTAATCTAGATAGGTGAGTAGGTCAGTTGGGGTTGCCCAAGAGCCTCCCACGTCTTCCACGGTAGGATATTGATGTCAGATCCTAAGTCAAGCATGGTGTTGCTGATCTGAAATCCTGTAACCTGCGTGTTGATCCGGAACTCTTTTCCCGTTCTTTTCTTGTTCCGTTTGACCCACTGTATGTACTGAGGTGTTGTGTTCAAAGGTCCCCTTGGCCGTGTATTCCCCTGTAGTACGTCCTCCAAGGTATGCTTGAGTTGCTCTCGCATCAAAGCATTGTCAACAATCTTGAGGAATAACTGGAGCCATTCCTCAATCAAGGCCCTCGTGGCACTCTATTCCCTGGTATCAGTTGTCATGGGTACCTCAAGGCCTTTGGATCCCCCCAACTGAGCAAATGTCTGCACCTCCTCGTGGAATTACTTCTTCTGTACATCCATCCGGATCATGTGTTTTGGGGAGGCAGGTCGGATCTCGTGTACCAACTCCTTCTCACAAGCATCCTCCCCCATCTTATTTCCTCCTCACGTCACAATAGCTACGTTCTGCATGGTCAGAGTCACGGTTCCCCAAGGTTAAGATTTTACCAGATTCGTGCCCCTTTGTCGTGCTCGTTCCACCCACTTCTTGATAAGTTCAAGGCAGTCCTTTGTCGCATGGGTGTTCACGCAGCACCGAGAACACCATGGGAATCTGGGAAGGGGACATTCCTTGGCTACGTGACCCTCCTGGTCATAGTTTTAGCATTTCATCAAACCCCGTCCCCCTGTGCGGCCTCCGCGCATACCGCCTCCTCTACCCCTGGAAGCCTCGTTCACCCTATAGGAGGGTCAGTCCAGTTCGCCAGTGTGTCAAGAGCTCTGCACTGCTCGGTGTTGTGAGTCATGGAAGCACAAAGATCACAGTATATGTTGTTTGGGACATTGGAATACTTCTACAATATTGGACATGTCTGAGGTTGATGACCCATCGTCCGACAAATTTCGCAATATTCTGTGGCGATTTGGTTTGGTTGAGGTGGGAACCTCGCGTAGGGTTGTTGCGGCTGATATACCCCCTACAGATTCATCGGCGCACGTCCCCCACTAGGTGGACCCCCTTGTATTTCCATGACTGAGGGCCCCACACCCGGACTACACAAGCGAGGACACTCAGTTGCCACTTGCCCTTCGACCAGGTAGTGAGTGCACCAAACATTTGGCCTAGCTGGTCTTATAGGCTGCATCTCCTTAATTTTTTCAGTTAGAATAGAAATATGATGTTGCAATCCTAATAAGGAAGGATCCTGTAGGGCCGGCCCTCCCTGATATTCCTGAGGATAGCCCGCCATTGCCTCTATCTTCATAGCCTACTCCAGAGCGTCCTGCAAGTTGTCAATCTTCTGCTGGGTGAGGGGGGTTCATGTCAAGGGAAGCAGAGCGTTGATGAATCAGTCCCTCTGATGGTTTGGGTCGATCGGGTAGTTGAGATTCCCGATCATGTCCTTGAACCTATGCATCAATTCCCATGTAGTATCTCCTTCTTTCTGCTTAATCTCCCAGAGCTTGGACAGACCCTACTAGTCTGTTTGGGGGAGCTTAAATTCTCGGACAAAATCTCGCTTGACTTCCACGATTGCTAGATTTGGGTGGGCCTAGGACCACTTTATGAACCATCGCAGAGCCCTTTCTCTGAGCGTGGTTTGGAATTCTATTAGCTTCGCTGCGTCTGGCATCTACAGATCCCTCCATATGGCTTCACAAAGATACCAGTGTTGCTCCACATAATCGTTACCTCGACCAAAAAATTTTGGATACTGGGTGAATGACCCAGCCATATTTACTTGCGAAGGTGTGACTAGAATAAACCCTCCAGGTCCTAGTTGCATGACTATAACACTAGGAACTGCAATAATACTAGTAACGCTGCTATTAATGTGTGTCGCTACCGACAGTGAACTTCTGTGCAATCAACTCAATGCTTGTAACTTAATGAAAATATTACTTAAAGGTTTATAGAGTACCAGGCAAAGGTAGGGATCCTTGCCATGCAAACTTTGGGAAGTAGGAATACCTAGAGAGATGAATGTCGTCCACTCTTGAAACAACTGCTGCATCACGATGTACCATTCGCCATCAGAACTTTCTTCGAGCTGCACACCTGCATCGTCTTCATCAGTCGTCATCTCCCTTTCTCTCCTAGCTGGGCTCCGATGCACCTGCCGCACTCCCACAGTGGTCCCTTCCCTCTCTAGGGTATTCTCCTGAGTGTCCATATTTCCTATCCTCTGAGGCACCTCCTCTTGATTCTTCCTATTTTTCCCCCATTGTTTCAACTCCCACATCACCCTTTCTCGCCACCTATCGGCGATCTGTGCCCTTTGATGTGCATGTCTCTCCCTCAACCTCCTCGTGGCCTCAGCATCCATTCCCCCACTCCCCTGCTTCACACTTCATGTAGCATTTGTCCCTTTGGCCCTTCCCCCAGCACTGGAGGTTTACGCTTCCATGCTCAATTTTTGGAATTCCATCAACCCTTCGTCCACCATCAGGGCCTTAATCCACAATGAAATATCCTTAAGCAGCTTCCCTCTTAGCCTAGATCGGAAGACAACCTCAGACTTAGATAAGGATTGGTAGAACTTTGTGGAAAAATCCATAATATATCCATCCAAAGTGGTCTCTACACAAAAATCCACCGCGATGGTCAACTCAGTATCCAGCTAATGCAGGGCCACCAAATCTCTGTGCACCCACTTGTGTTGTATCTTCCACAAGTTATCCATAGGCATCTTGGTCTGCAACCTCCGCAACCAATTACAGAGGTCGCTAGGGAATTTTCCCCAGAGGATCTCGTAGGTATCACCGGCAGAATTTGAGAAAAGGACGAGATCCTTGAGCACCCTCTCCTTTTGATTCATCAGCTCCGCTTGCTAAGAAATAAAATGGTCTAGATGTTTATCCCACCATCTCTGTATTTCTCCTTCGAAGACCCTTGATACCATGATGTAGTTCCCCTCATAACATGTAGTGTCCTGGCAATGGAACCATTTGTTGGTGAAGAAACAGGTATCACAGGCAAGACCCAGGTTTAGAGATTGGGGACAACAAGGGATTCTGTTGTAGTCTATAACCACGTCAGCATTTTCACCCTACTCTGGAGAGCAGCGAGTCTCACCCGAGGCATGCCGTGACCACATGCAGAAGGGGAATAGATCGATAGTGGTGGAAGGATCCACAATTCAAGATTAATATAGAATTGACTGCATAAATATCATCATATACACAAGAAAATTCAGAAGATTGAGTAGATACTAAGCAAATAAAATTTTAAGACATCACAGACATCATGCATGCATTTAACTCATATAATAAGACAGTAACATACAAGTATATTGATAACTTTCAGCCGGATCCACAGTTACATCGCTTCCACAGGAAGAGCTTACAATTCTGTTACAGACGTCTCATAGGACAGAAAGATAGATAATAGAAGCCTAGGAACTACAAAGATATCATGCTCGGGATAGATCTCTTCTGCAGCATCCGCTCGATCCTCTTCAATCCCTCTGAATCTGTGTGTCTTCTTTTGGCTGGTTGACAGCTATTTATTCACCTGCCATCACAACTGTTAGTTCTTCTTTCATTCTTCTTCTACTGCTTTCAGCTTCTCTCTTGTTGTCTATGAGTTCCGCTCTCCATCTTCTGCTATATCTTCTCTTCATCTGCACTTATCTGCATCATCTTCTTCAGTTATCTCCTGTTCCCCCGCAACCTCGGTAGCTCCGCTACTAACCATAGTTACGGCTTGGTTGCGGCTGCCATGTGTCGATCCGCAACCCAAAAATATGTTCTTTATTCAAAATTCAAAACAAGGGCCTCAACATTACCCCATGGGCATGTAAAATTAGTTTTATCCTGATCTTTGGGTGCAATATGTATCTGGTTATAGCCACTGAAACCATCCAAAAATGAGAAATATTTCTTTCCTGCAAGGGTATCAATTACCTGGTCAACAAAAGGGAGAGGGAATTAATATTTGAGAGTGGCTTTGTTTAATTCGTGATAATCAATACAAATACACCACCTTCCATCTTTCTTAGCCACTAGCGCTAATGGAGAGACCCACTAACTATCAGGAATAGGATAGATAAAACCAGCATCTGAAAGCTTTTGTATTTCTTCTTTCACGACATATCTTAGAGCTAGATACATTCATATTTGGGGTTGTCGGATAGGTCGGGTTCCTTCCTAAATATAGATATGATGTGTACAAGTTTCACGAGGGATACCCTTCATGTCTTCATAGCCTCAAGCAAATGCACTAAGATGGTTTTGCAACAAATTCACAAGCTGTTCTTGTTGAGATGGGTCTAAATCTGAACTGATATGCAAAGACTTACCAGGACTAATCTCAACAAGAGTAGTATCAGGCTCTGAAGTACTAAAAGGAGTGATCAAAGACAGTGGTATAGAAGAATGAGAATCATGGTTTTCTTGGAAATCTAGGCTAAAAATATAGCTCAAAGGCTCGAAGTTAGGCATGGTGTCTAGATTGTTCAAGAAATCTTGAATTTCATCTTCTTGTGAAGACCCAGTATAATGATGAATAAGAGAAATAGACTGAGTCTCCTCATCACTGCTTTGGTCCAACCATAAAATGTCTCGGAGATCCTGAATGGATCTGGCAGGGGGGGCATAAGGTAACTTTATTCCTAGAATCTCCATGTGAAATATACATATCTTCGGAACTACATCCAATATATGCATCGGTTGTAGCAAGCCATGGTCGACCCAAGATCAAGGGATGTCCTCCTACCAGGTTCTTTGGCTGAAGCACAATGAAATCAACAGGATATTCCCAAGAATCCAATGAGATGATCACATCATCCAATACTCCTTCAGGCTTAATTTTGGATCAATCTGCTAATTCAAGCACAGTGGGAGTAGGGCAAAGGTGAGATAATCGAAGTTGATCCATGGTTTGCTTAGTCACTACATTAATGGCTGCCCCCAGGTCTATAAGAACATTAGAGACAAGGACATTACCAATCTGAATTGTGACAATAGGGTTTCCAAGATCAGTATAATTTTCCACAAACACACATCCCATCATTAACTCTACTGCCCTACCAACAAATTGAATAGTTTGGGGTTCCAATCTCTTCCTCTCAGGTTTCTTGAGATAGATTTCCCTAATAATGTTGGTACAAATGGGGATATCTTTAATGGCTTGGAGAAATGGTATCTTAATGAAAATATTTCATAGTTCTGATGCCAAATGAGTCTCAGAAATAGGCTCTCTTATTTCCATTACTAGCCTCTCTGGGAAGGGAGGCTGGTTGGAAGAATATGGCAAGGACTCAGAGGGTAAGGGCTGCTTAGTGACAATTTTTAGAGAATGGTTAAGAGTTTCCTCTTCCCCCTTCTCTTCAACAATCACCATAGGTTGTTTCTGATTTTCTGGTATTACAGTCCTTCCTGATCTTAATTGAATATCATGAACTCCAACTGGAATACATTGGTATTTGAATGGCAAAGGTATATTTGTTACATGGATCATTTGTACTACCTTATTATTATTATTATTAGGAATGAGTGTGGGTTGAGTAGGAAATTGAGGAGGTTGGAAGGGTGGAGGTAAAGGTAATGGGGTAGTTTGACTCGGAAGTTGAGGTATTGGATAAGGTACATGTGTAGATGGGTATGGTTGTATAGGTGGCTGATAGGAATATGGAAAATGAATTGGGCCTTTCCAACCTTGTTGCCATGGTTGGGGAGGTTTCCCATGCTGATACTAATTTCCATACTGCCACTGCTGATGATAATTAGGATATGAATATGCATGTGGATTATAACCAAAATAGTGTGGAGGAAATTCAGGAGCCATACCTGCACCAACCTGAGGCCAGTGTCTTCTTGCTCCCATAGCATACAATTGTTCAGCTTCAGGCTGCCCCCCTGTAAATATTGCTTTAAGTCCAGGTATAGAGGGGCTTTTTTCTATGGTATGGTCTTCTGCACAAACAACAAACTTATTAGTTTCTTTCAAGTTAAGAGGGCATTCTTTATGGGGATGCTTGTCTCTACATTTAGGACAGAAAATACATAATGACTCTTGTTCCCTTATAAGTTTTTGTTGAAATTTTAAAGAGTCTAAATGTTTAGTGACAATTTTCATTATATCAATTTTCATGTTTTCCATTTTATTTTCCTGTCCAATAATCATAGCATCGGTAGATTCAGTTTTCGTATTTTTATTTCGAGTTCCTCTACCGGATCTATACTAATTCCTTGAAAATTTCTAGCATAATTCACAAATTTGATCAAAAGGCTGCTGAGAAATATCACCTTGTCCTAATAGATTCAAATTGTTTCTAGCATTATCATTAAGTCCTCTTAAGAACAAGGTTATAATAGTGTTGGTATCAAGCCTAAGTTTTGACCTTTGTAAAATATATAGAAATATTTCCAAATAATCTTCAAGCATTTCATCATCATCTTGTATGATTGTAAAAATTTCATCCTACATGTCCCGAGTTTTACAATATTCTTGATATTTAGACAAGAATACCCTCCTCATCTGATCCCGAGAAGTTATGGTGTTTCCTCCTAACCCCATAAACCAGCGCAAAGCTAAGTCCCTGACGGTAACAGGAAATAATCTTAGCTTATGGGCCTCAGTTGCATAATCATAACTTCTACACAAAATATCAAACTCAAATAGAAAAGAGTCAGGGTCTTCATGAACTTTACCATGGAAGTGAGGGAGAGCTGATGGTGGAATGTTCTTCATCTATGACACAATGTCAGGATCCACAATTGGAAACACAAAAGTAGATTGTCCTTCACTTACCTGTTTTTCACCAATCCCTTCCAGATGGTCTCCTTGGTCTGTCATTGTTTCCTTTTTTCTTGTACCATTTTCCACAGGCTAATCCACACATGAGCTGTTAGTACCAGAATCCAGGTGGATTGTTCCTGCATGATGGGTTTGGATTGAATTGGGCTTCCTGCTTGCAGAAGGAGACCCAATGTTAGAAAAATTCTTTTGGCCCTTAGTGGGCTTCGAACCCTTACCTTTCCTAGGCATTCATCTCAAAAAAGAAAGAAAAATATCAAAACAATTTCTACTAAAGAATCCTGTCAGAAATCAATCAACACCAATAAAATCTCCTTCAAAAATACTTGCAAAAAATAAAGGAAACTTACCTCTATTATACAATCAGAAAATTCTTACCAAATCAAATCGCCTCCCCAGCAATGATGCCAAAATGTTGGGTGCAGGAATTACTCTTAAGTAAAAATCCTCAACACTTAATTGTCAACCCGGGGGATTCGTAAACTTAGAGACGAATCACAGGCAATGCCAGAGATGGTATGAATATTTCCAATCTCAACTCCTACTTTTGAAAAGAATAATTGTAGAATCAATCTTTAGAAAAGAAAGATTAAAACTCAAATCATCAAAACAATCTGAGGCTAGAACAAGAAGAAATGTACTTGCAAAAGAGTATTCAGAAATAAAGAGGAGAAATAACTCTAGCCAAATATTGATTAGCTACTGAGAATGTATTTCCTTTAGCAAAGACACTTTAGTAGTTTCCAACAAATGGGCCCCTTCAATCATGCATATATAAAGATATCCTTCTTGCGAAAAATCAATCTTACACTAGTGCAGTCTTCCTGCACTAGTGCAGAAATGAACGATTTATGTAGAAAGTGTAAAGTAATGTCTTCACTAAAAAGGTTTTTCTTTGTGCAAGGGCCTTGAACTTTCTCAAGTCCGCAGCACTCAGATCCAATACCAAGAAACTAGTTCTTGTGCTCGATCCAAGCTTCTTGCACCTTAATGTCTAATCCTTGGAATCAATAATTCATTATTACATTGTGATAAAAAAAAAAATATGAACATCTGTAGAGAATAAGTAAACAATATTTTTAATTAAGGTATGACTGAAATAAATAAAGTTGTTAGAAGTAAGCTAAAAGGGTTGCTGCATTATATTATCTAACACTGGTGCAAGAACATATCTCCTTCTTGCACCAAGGAGAAACCAAACCAATGTGTAGAAAATAAATAGCACACTAATGTGAACTGGTGCAGGTAACTCCTTCTACTCAAACCAGGCAAGGGAAGTAAACCAGATCATGTAGAAAATAAATAGCACACCAACGTGCACTGGTGCAGGTAACTCTTCCTACTGGAACCAGGCAAGGGAAAGGAATCAACCATGAAAAAAACAACTTAACTACTTCACATAGCAGATCTGATTTCCACTCAAACAGGAATTCAAAGACTTCAAATTAAATCACACTCAATGGTTTAATCATAAATTGCAAGAACAACAAGGAGGGAGAACGTGTTGGTTTGGTTGGGCCCTTGACCAACCAGCGCGTTTCCCTTTCAAACGAAAATGCTACTCAGAATTAATTCATCAAATATTTAAGCCAAAGATAAAATGTACAGAACGTGAGGTAGAGCTCTTCGTATTAGACTCTCAAAGCAATTACATGCATGATTACATATCCAGCCCAGATTTGGCCAATAACGCAAAATAGTCTTGTTACCGCCTCCTGGTTCTATTCAATTATCAAAACATTGAACTGATTGTCCTATTTACATTTCTGCTTATATAGATCCTTTTGGCCACAGGCCAAAAGGATCTTTTACCATTACATAGTCAATTACAGAAATTGTTGCAACAAATTACATAATTGATTTGCAGAATAAGCTTTTGACCTTCAAAATTAAATCGCTTTTACAAAATAGGTTGCGGTTATCTCCAGCTATCTGTTTCTCTTAAGTCCGATCTCAGCTACTCTCGATTTTCCTGCTGTCATAGCTGGGACTCGGATGCCTTCAAATATATCCTCATTGATCATATCCAAAATAGGCAGTCAACCCAAGTGATCTGGATTTGCTGCCAAGATTCACGGCACTAGTGCTGGTGCGGGATCTATTCTGCACTAAAAATTAGCAATCAAGATAAGTGATCATCTATTAAATAGCATAGGAGGTAACGATAAGTTACGAAAGTAATTATAAGCAAGAAATCACATAATAGATAGTTAATAAATGCTAAGATAAGTTAAAAAAAGTAAAATATGAAGTATATGCAAAATGTGTCATTGTTCTCACACTAGTGCAGGATGAGGGTGCATAAGATAAGTAAAACAGGGTAATGATTATGATTTTGAAAGGGAATAATGGTAAAAGGAATGCTATTTAGGGAACTAACACTTATCAAATAGATCACTTGTGAGGGAAGATCCATGATCATGTTCAACTATTACTTTCCTCTGCTTAATCACCTTCGGCACCAACAAAGAATCAATATTCCATTCTATTTTCTTGGGAACATAAAACATATGGCGACATCAGTGAAAACATCAACACACCCGGAGGCATGCATGAATAATCACATAATTTTTAAGCTAATCGTGTTGGATTTCCTATGCCAGCAAGGAAAAACTTAGGAATAATTCAATAGAAAACGACCAAGGACAAGCTAGGGGAAACAGACCACGACTTCAGGAGGAAGTCAGGTAGAGGTGGAAACCCAAACTCAGCTTGCTAGTGTTAGGATTGGGAGTAAGCCTATTAAGGAGCCAATTGGGGATAGAAGACTGAAACAAAGAGTGAAGGTAAGTATACCTGCAGAACCTTTGCCTACGGCCGAGAAGCAGATGGAAGCAGAAGTTTTAGAAGAAGAAAAGAAACCCTCCTCATCAGGTAAGGACAAAACCAATGCCTTGTTTTTAGAAATTGAAAATCTAAGAAAGGAAAACAAGGAATTGAAGCGGAAATTATCTGAGGGGAAGGAGATTCTGGTGTCTGTATGCATGACATGTTTTCAAGACTTAACATCAAAGGGATATAAGGCCCGTAGAGAAAATATTATCCCAATGGAAACAGAAACAAAACAATAGGAGGATGTTACACAAGAACCTGCTGATGATACTAATGTTACACAAGAACCTGCAGTTAAAGCAGAGCCTCCTGTAAGAATTGACCTAGAAGCCGACCCACAAGAGACTGTGGAGGCCACTGTTATTGTAGAAGAAACAACAATGGACACAAAGGCTACTCTAGGTAAAAATAAAGGGGCTAACACACAAGAACCCACCGAAGAGGCTATTGTTACACAAGAACTAGCAGCCGAGGTGGATCAAGCCCATGTAGCAGAGGCTAGTAAACCCATTTTTGATGAAGATATTGAATGCAGGAGAACACTGAGCCCCATCTCAGGATGGAGTTCTGAGAAACTCCTATTGATTTCTAATTTACAAAAGTGGAAACAGGAAGCAATCTCCCTTCAGGATGGGACAATTTTTCTAAAGGAACATCAGAGAGAAATAGACACTTTACATGAAAGATGGATGAAAGTAGAGTTGAAGAGAGGATCGGATAATTACAAGAGGAAGGAAGCTCTGATGAAATAGGAAGAAAAGTTGTTGCTATTACAGAAATAGGTTCAGGACCTCACCATAGACAAGCAGAAACTTCATGACCTCGCCCTCAACTTGTTGGGTTGTAGGCGACCTTATCCATCCTATCCTATTTTTCTGTGGGAACGTTACTTCTTGTTTCAATTGAAAGCCATTATGGAGGATAGACCTTATTTATGTTCTTCTACTCATACGTTTCTAGATGTTTTCCGTGCCTCTGACTTTTATGAGCAAACCTTGTTGTGTGAGTTATTCTTACACAATATTGTTTGTGAACATGTGAGTATGCAGATGGTTGTGACATTATTCACCTATATGGGAGATCTTCAATTAAGGAATTTTGTGTCCTTCATGAATAATTAGATTGAATGCCATCTGGCCATTAAATCTATGGATACTAATGAGGAGAAGGCAACATTATGGGCTCGAGCAGAACTAGGATGGGTTGCCAATTTGAGAAGAGAATTCAAGAGAATTCTGAGTACCCTGGGATTAAAGAACCAACTGCCACTTATAGAAGCAGAATTGTGAACTTCTGCCTCAATCAGTTCTCAATGATGAATACCCAAGCTTTGATAGGGTGCTTGAAATGCACAGAAGCTAGCAGTTTTGAGCTATTGAAGGGGGATCCATTCTCCTTCCAGAATTTCGTGGTGGTTTTTACACATGTACTAGCATACACACATAATGTACAATCCACTGGTGCTTTGTGGCTGGGATTGAGGTTCAAGTTTCCTTTGATCTGGTTTCCCATTGAGGATTACCAAATCAATTATGAATTAAGCAAGTATGAGTCAGAATCCTGGGTATGACAGTTGATGGCCAATCAGGGATGTAGGTCTGTAGACGAAGACACAGTTGGTGCTTATGATATCATCGACCTGCATCGAAGATATTCCCATGAGATATGAGTTTGCATGAGGACATGCAAGTATTTCAGTTGGGGGGAGATTTTGAGTGCTAGTTTTGTACATTTTTCCTACACTTTTCTTCCTTATTTTTCCTCATAACCATAACCAATGGGAGAATATTTATCCTTTCTCCTACCTTTTTACTCTAACTTGTAATGTTTCACCTCGCTTTTGTTACTGTGCTAATTCACCATTTATTATGATATATCATACCTTTTTATGACTAATTTATGGTGAATGTTTGGAGAAGATTGATGGAATTTTCTTTGTCTTTTCAGATGTCATTTATAGCACCAAGGTCTCAAGCATGAAGTTTACAGGAGCAGTTAAGAGGGTGCTGATACAGCAAAGCGATGTTGTTACACCTTGTTTTTAGAGACCCGTCGGCAAACTGTTGTTACACTCTGTTGTTACAGACTCGTCAACGAACTACTGATACAGTTGTACCATTGACTTATCTCATCGCTAATTGTTGTTGATCTATCCTATGGTCATTACATTACAGTTGTGATTCCATTACTATAGTTGTAGAAGTTGTTTAAGAATTGTATTTTTGGGATAACAGCCTAAGGGCGGTTTCGATTGTAATATTTTATTTTCTAGTCAGAGCTTTATTAGGAAGTGATTATAAATATATGTGTTCTATTTTGATCAGCATGAGAATCATAAGATTCTCATGACTGATCAATTCTTGGATTTTCTGATGTAACCACTATATAGTTCTTAGCCCTAGAGGTCAAGAGGTTAGTGGAGAACAACATTATTTTGACTCTGTAATTGTGTTCATATTAATACATATTATCGTGTTATTGCTATTACATGCGTTATTATACTTATTTTCTATTAAAATTTCCTTCTATACCTGCACCCTGCTAGGGAGGAAGGGCCCTCCTCTTTAGTAGGGATTGCAGTGATTAAAGTAGTTGTGTGTGTGTGTGTAATTGTATTTATGTTTATGTATCAATAAGATTGTTGTTGCTGTTGTTTAGCTGAGAATATATCTGCTTCGATTTCAATACTTTATATGTTGTTACACATATGATAGTAGAGACACCGGCTGGGTACTTTTTGTGTGGTGAGATAGACAGATCAATTGAAGTGTGATTTCAATCTTGTAGATCCTTTTATTTCTGCATGAGTGATTTGTTTCCAGCATTTACTTCAGCAACAATTTCTTTTCTTTGGAATTGCTTCTGGTTTGTGTATCGGTATAGACAGTGCGACTATCATTGGAATAAGTAGACGTACCTAGATTGATAATTAAATGTGAAATTTTCAGTCATTTAACAGTGATTTATATAGCCCAAAAATGACCAAAATTTCTTCAACAAAAAATGGCCCAATTCACAACAGTTGGAACTTTGTGTTTTTACCTTTTTCTTTGTGGGGTTTATCCCACTTTAGTATTAGGTCACCCACATCAAATCTCTTTCCCCTTGCATATTTTTTTTCAATCCAACACTTTACACGAATTTGGTGAGCGACTCGTCTCTCCTTGGTTTGAGCCTTTCTTCCTCAAGTTTGATTAAAGTGTTTATCCTTCTATGAACCATAAGGCAAGGTTTACCTTGTGACTCTTGGGATAGTTGCAAGGCTAGAATATATAGGTTTGAGGGAAAGATAAATTATTTACCATAAACCAGAAAGTACAACAAGGTTTTCAAGCAATGTTTTGGAGTTACACAGCTATCCCAAAGTGCATTGGTCAAAGCTTTATGCCAATTCCTTTGTTCAGAGAAGATGGTTTTCTTTATTATGTGGATAAGATTCTTATTCATTGATTCATCCAAACCATTTCCTCGTGGATAATAATTGGATGCATGTTTCAATATAATTCCATTTTCTAATGTGAATTCATAAATTTTTAATGATGAAAATTAAGTCACATTATCAAATACAAGTGATGTAGGAACACCAAACCTAGTTATGATGTTTTTTTGTAAGAAGTGAATGACTTCTTGGTCATTTCCTTGTTTCAAGATAACTTCTTTTGACCACTAGGTAAAATAATCTATCGTTGTTAGGATATACTAGTGTTTCTTTGAAGAGTGAGAAAAAAATTCTCTAATAACCTCAAGGCCCCACTATTGGAATGGTTCCTCAACTGCTACTAGTAGCAGTGTGGTGGTTGACCTTTGATCGCAACAGATCCATCTCTAACAATATTGGCCCTTGATGAAATAGGTGTGAGCATACTTGAATAGAGTGGGCCAATAATAACGATCCCTCATAATTTTTTGTGTTGTAGTATCTCTCGGATAGTGTCCACATGTCGGTCCATCATGTAAATCTTTAAGGGCCTTCATTGTATCCTGCGACTCAAGGAACCTTAACAGGACACCATTTTGGTGCTTCCAGAAAAGCACTTCATGTAATAATTGATAATATATATATATTTAAATGTATTTCCCTCTGACATTTATTCAAAAAGTGTGTAGGAAAGGTGACATGCTCCATAAATTGCCACAAATTTGCATACCATAGCATTGTAGACATGGACTGAGGAACATGCTCAATGTTGTACATTTATATCTCCTACTCCCACCCTGAAAGATCTTTCCTAGTAGCATTAGATGCTAGCTTACATAGGCCATGACCCTTTATGGTATGGTATGGCTTGAACACGAGATCATATTCTTGTAGAAGGGTCATCCAATTAGCCCTCTTCTCACCCAGTTCTTGCTACACAAGTAGTTTTCTCACCACTGGATGAGGTAAAAATATGATTCTATGAGTTTTTAATAGATAGGGCCTTAAATGCTTCACTTCCTTATATACTACAGATGCTTGTTTTTCGATGGTAGGATAATTTAATTCTGGCCCTTGTAGATTAGCACTCACAAAAAAGATAGGCCGCTCATTTCTTTCAATATCCTTCTGAGTCAGTACAACCTCTATTGTGAAAATGAAATAAATGTATAGAGCAGGAAATATTTTCCATATTCTACACTAAATAACGTGGGTTCATCAACAATATCCTACTTCATCTAGTGAAAGTGTCCTTCTCCTATTTATCCCATTTGTTTACTGCATATTTCTTAACCATCTCCTGTATGGGCTTGACTATCTCAGCATAATCAGAGATGAATTTTCTTAGGAAAATAATTTTCCCTAAGAAATACTACATGGCTTTCTTTTTCATTGGGAATGGGATTTGTGTGATGCCTTTGATCCTCTCATGATAAATCTTAATTACACTCTTAGAAATGATGGGTGCTAGTATAATCCCTTCATACACATTGAGATGCTATTTTTTAGATTAAGAGAAATCTCATACTTTCGACACCGCTCAAATATATGTTTCAGCTGGCATACATGATTTGATCTTTTCTTGGAAAATAAAGTAAGATCGTCCAAATAAACAACGATACTCTAACCTACAAGGCCATGGAAGGCGATGTACATCATTCTTTGGAAAGTTGCGCTAGTGTTTATAAGTGCAAATGGAATCCTCTGGAAGGAAAATGTTCCCCATTTGGTCCTTAAGATAGTCTTCAATATGTTTGGTTCTGCTACTAGCCCTTGATTATAACCAAAGAAACCATCTAGTAGTGAAAACATTTTAGACCCAGATATTGTCTGAAGGATCTTTTCCATGGATGGAACTGGGTAATTTTCTTTATTAGAAGCTCGATTGAGATTCCAGATATCAACGCATAGACATATTTCACAAGACTTATTTCAAACTAGGACCAAGTTGGTGTTAGCCTCTCTCTCATAAACAATTATAAATCCAAAGTTACTTAAATTAATTAATCTTGAAAATTAGGATTTTATGCCTAATTTTGTAGATTATCTTAGTTCCTCTTGATTAGGATTTAGTTTAGGCCTACCTAACTTAGCTCCTATATTAATGTGTGTGGTTGAGATATTTTCTCAACCAAGTTGTTCAAGATAGATGCATTATCTTGAGACAACTTCCTCATCTGTTTATTTGTATTATTACATTCTTTTAATAATGAAGAATATGTGAGGAATGTCGTAAGGCTCTCAAACCTTTTCTTCTAGTTCTATGTCTCTAGTTTTTTATGTGTGTTTAATTATTTATTTAATTTTCTACATGCGGTATGAGAGCTGATGGATATTATGAGTGTATGTGATTTTTTTTTAAAGAATAAATTGTGCATTGTGTGAATTCAGGGAATTTTCATAGAACTATTTCCATGAGCGTGAATGTGTATATGAAGAGGTTGCCTATAAGTTCATCTATTTGGATCAATTTCCGTAGGAAAATTTGACCGATTATTAGATCTGATCTTGTAGAGAGTTTATCTGCCTGCCCATCCCATCTTCCATGTCCGGTGTTATACATATTTTTGAGATTCATCCTTCAGTAAATTTCTCAAATTTTTTCTATCAACATCTGCAACATGTTCCCTTAAGCATTTCCATTCCTTAGTTGCGGTGATAATATTAGAGCTTTCCATTGAAAGGCTTTCAGCTGTAGCTTCAGACAGATTGTACAATATTAATGCCCCTTTGGACAAAGGCAACCTGATCTTGAAATGATGAATACAGAGTGCAATTACTGATCCTCTTCCAGAATGATTTGAGTATTGTAATTTCTCATCACCGTTTCGGAGTTCTTCTGGCAGCAGGTGACTCCCTAGAGCTCAGGTGACTCCGTTTCGGTATTTGGCAGTCACATGAACACTTGTGTGTATCTTGAGATAGAGAACGAATCCAGAATATCGTGAAACTGGATCAATTTCAAAGTTTTATTTCCATTCCAGGAATTGCAAATTGGATCGATTCTTCACCATTTATGTACATATTATCTCTGCATTAACAAGTGTGGATATGTGTTATTATTTCATCAAGATCATATCCTATGCAGGGAAGGAAAGCCAGATCTACTGGCTTGCTTTATGGAAGCACGGTGGTTGCAAAGAGCATGAAAAATCCAATCGTCAAGCTAGAGTCTCACCCGGGATCTCAAACAGAAGCTACTGTGTTGTGAGCGGAATCCACCGTTTTTTCCTCTAGCATACAAAAATTTGACCGTGCTCGGGATTTAGAGTTTGATCCCTAGTGAGGTGAAGTGAAATGAAATTAAAGATACCTATATTGTATTTTCCTAACTTTTCATAACCCTCGACAGCCGTGAGCTACAAATCTTCCTCCTTTTCGGTCTCGACTTCTTTAAAACAACTGACTATTTTTTTTCCAGGTGGCATTGTGGGAATTTTGCAGAATGGTTGAAATATGGCAAGGGGTGGAGGTCCTGATGGTTTTTGCTCCACGACAGAGTTCTATCATATTACAAAATTCATGGCCCTCACAAGATTTCTACTAGCAGAGAAACAGAGAAGGGCATTAGAGTGACCAGCGAGGATTCACTGAAGTTTATCAGGAAGCCTAAGAATCAAGGGGTAGAGGCCAATCGTCGATGATAGCCTCTTGGAGAAGTGCATTTAAAGGTGTCTTCCATTCGAGAAAATAGATCATATGATAAAATATTTTCTATATTTACTGGTACAAAGAGACTTCATTTGAGAGCTGAATCCAGAGAATATCGAGTTGCATGGATTGAAGCATTGCAAGTTGCAAAGGATGTATTTCCTCACATTTCAATTAATGACCTTATGTCACCTGTAAAGAACATATCTATTTCAACTAAGAAGCTTAGATGTCGCTTGTTGGAGGAAGGGTTGAGTGAAGCAGCAATATAGAATAGTGAACTTATTTATTTATTTATTTTGAAGTGTTTAGATTATTTTGAAGCATGTGTGAAGTTTTAGAGTCAAATTTTCTTTTTCTTGATTTTCGATATATACACTGGATGTTTCGATATAGTCACAAACGAATCTATAAATGATGACAATAAAAATGTAGTTGTAGATTGTTGCATATTTCTTTACCATATCTTCAAATTAAATTCCTGCGACACAAGAAACAGCACAACACTTCTTTGTGGTTTAAATCTTTGATCCATCTTCAGTTCAAAATTTTTGGCACAGTAATTCTCAAGAGGAGTTGGGGTTGATAGCGGAAAAGCACATAAGTTGATTCAAAGCTCCATTTTTGGTTGTGTATGGAGACTAGACCTGTGTTCAAGTAGGAAAGTTTGCTAATGGGTATATTACAGAGACATGTGGGATTTTAAGAGGTCGATTCGTGTAGAAAGAGGTAAATTTGATGCACATTTCATCTATTTCATGCTATAATTAAATTAAAAGAATAACCAAAATCTACTTGTGACTTCCAAGCAAGGAAGAAAATTTAAATGATCTACATGGATTCTAGAACCTGGGTGTAAATAAAGCCCATTAAAAATCCTTTCATGAGGTCTCTGGAAGGTTCGTGCAAAACTGAGTTGAATTTTCTGTGTAAAAGTGTCCAGCGTGGACAAGAATCTGATGCATTGGAGTATACCGGGTTTTGGTGACACTCCGAGGATCTGTCACTTCAAGCTTCCACGAAAATCTGAATTAACACCCAAGAGAAACACTTTACAATCATTGCATGCAATTGTAGTTCTGGTATCAACATAAACTACGAAGTGATATGAAAGATGAAAGGTGGAGCCTCTGGAGAGTAGCTTATTCTGAAACAATAAACCCTGTTGACTGATGAAGATGGTTGATTGAAGTTGGCAGTGAAATGGCACAATGGTGACTTGTATTGTGTGACCATTACATACTGCGAATACCTCCTACAAATAAAACCTATGCTGCAGCAAGATTTTTGAAGATCTATACCATCTTGCATAACAAGCACGGAAGGAGCGATTCAAATTTTCAACCGTATCTCCAACAAATGTATGGTATGCTTATACATTCATAAATATTTCAACCTCAAATCACCTTTTTTTTTTAAATCACTTTTATAAAGTGATTTTAATATTTTATTTAAATTTTTTAAATAAGGTGTATGCAAAAAAAAAATTAAAGTGATCATTTGAAGAGGTAAATGACTCTTACGTTCGGAGTAAAAAGTTGATTTAGGTTATGTTTTGGAGAAATAAGGTGTGGAGTGATATGGTAAATTATTTTTTTAATTTAGGAGCGATAAGTGTTTTAATCATTGTTGTAATCCAAAGTAATGTTTTACTTTGAGAGAGATTGAGTCAGTGAACATCTAGTTTCTGAAAACAATTTGCTTTCGAATTTTGCAAGCATGGAATTCCCATTACTTGAGAAGTCTCAATGACGATGTTGTAAATATAAAATATTCATATGCTCAATGCTTAATAAAGACATTTTTTTTGTTCTTGTGTCCTAGATCCGCCCAGAATTGAATAAGGGGATCTTAGGTACACCATGTGTAGTGAATGTGTGTGCATGAATTGTGTCTGATTTTTTCAGTATCTTTGTAATATGGTACACAACAAATTAAAAAATTGCATGCACATAAGAAAAATTAAGTAATCAAGCCCCTGTAATCAAGCTTAAGTACACATGCACAAAAAATCACATGCATTTTTGAAACACATCATCAAGTTGATAAAGAGGCCTTCTACAACCATATTCCACATCCTGTAGTCAAAATAATCAAGTTAAAGATGCCAAAAAAATCAATAATTCCAAGACAAGATGACATCAACAACACTTATTGTATTATTTGTAGATAAACATTCTTGTAACTGAGTTGAATTATCAGGGTCCATTCTTGGTTGAAACCGACACCCCAGTTTTAATTGATAAGGTGGTCAACCTAAGAAAATTAAGTCAAGTAAGTCTTCAACTGAGTCATATTATTTGAACTTGTCATTTGTTTTTTGGGTGAATTTTTGACAATTTTCGACAACCTTTTCCAATAAGCACAATCAAGTCAGTACAAAGTTCACAACATCAAGCGAGCCAACGTGAAGTTCACTGAAGCAACAATCAAAGCAAGTGAGTGAGTTCAACTCTAACGAAATTAAATGTAATATTCAAACAACAATCAAGAAAGTTGAAATCTGCATCAAACAAGCACGAGTTCCAGTGAGCATGAAACAAGCAAAACAAGTTTCAACAAGTAAGATATCAAGTAAATCCCAAAGCAAATGAGTGTGTCATTCAAATCAAGTGAGAGAATTCAATCCAACAAGTTCAAATCAAGTGAGAAATTTCAAGACAAGCGAGCTTGAATTCAAGCGAGCAAGTTCACATGGTGCAACACATCTAGCTGTTTGAAGTTCTTCACAATTTGATCCTCTCAAGTGCTAAAGACTTGGTGCAAATCAGCAAAGAAACTATTGTTGATATTTCACGGCATATACAACATAAAAATGAAATGATTGAGTACCTTCAAATGGAGTCAAAACTATGAATAAATGAGTTGCAAGAGTAGAGTGATGCTTCCAAGTCTTTGAACCATACAGATAAAAATGACAATTCATTCATCCAAACAGCTTCAAGTGTCGAAGTTGTTCAAGTTCAACAATCTTCCAAGACAGTCATCAAGCCAGGGGAAGAAATTAAAAGCAACATAAATCAAAGAGGATTAGGATATGTCAAAGATGACAATAACTTACATATCCCAAATTATTCAAAGCCCATCAATTTTTTCATTCCAGGCTTTCTTGAACAAATCACATCAACAAATTCAGCGAAAGTTTCACGCAAACCAAAGTTGCAGTCAAACCAAAATGCTCACATTGTCAAAGAACGGGTCATATGGAATATCATTGTTTTGATCTACATCCTTGTCACCATTTTGGCAAGCTGAATCATTTATCAGAGAAATGCTGCAACCAAAACCAACCATCCAGATTAAAGATCAACTATGCCTGGATTGATCCTTGGGAATGGTCATCAATGGTCAATAGATTGTGTAAGTTTTACAACTAGATTCAACCATAGCTATTGCAACCGAAAGTCAAATGAAGATGGTATTCTCGTGCAAATGAATGAGGGAGTACACCAGTGAAAATCTCCTACACCTGGAGCAGTGGAGTTTAGAAATAATTTCTAGATGATTGTCTCTCCTTTCAGCTAACAAAGGGGTGGTTGTCAGACTGAAAGTCTCACCAACATCAGCAAAGAAGCTAGTGGGCATCTTCAGCAGCTAGTGGGTGTTCAAACATCCAAGAAGCCAGACAGAATCAACATTGAGAAGTTTCTAACAACAACAAAATAATACTGAGTTTTTTTTTTTACATCATCAACATCATCAGATAGTGGGCTATCATCACAAGCAAATTTTCCAGTGGGCATCTTAAAAATGTTGTCAGTGGAGAAGAAAATTTTCGAGTGGGCATCTTCACAATTTTGTCAATGGACAAAGGATGTTGATTGAAAAAAAAGGATATATGGATGGCACGTGATGAAGTTGTCAATCAAAATTCAAAGATGAATCAGTCATACAGCTAACTCGTGGTCTCTTCAGATTGCAGTTTTTTCAGCATCCAGCGTTGGCAGTTTTTTAGGCAATGTTTCTAAGGATCAACATGAGAACTTGGAAGATGGTTCCTCGTTCTATTTTAGATTTATCATTGAGGGAGACAATGTTAGCCTCTCTCTCATAAACAATTATATATCCAAAGTTAATTAAATTAATTAATCTTGAAAATTATGATTTTATGCCTGATTTTCTAGATTTTGTTAGTTCCTCTTTATTAGGAGCTAGTTTAGGCCTATCTAACATAGCTCCTATATTAGTGTGTGTGGTTGAGATATTTTCTCAACCAATTTTTCCAAGATAGACACGCTATATTGAGACAAATTCCTCATATATTTATTTGTATTATCATGTTCTTTTAATAATGAAGAATATGTGAGGAATGCCATAAGGCTCTCAAGCCTTTTTCGCCAGTTTTGTCTCTAGTTTTTTATGTGTGCTTTATTATTTATTTAAATTTTCTACAGTTAGAAACCCAAGCGGAATTTCTAACTTTAAATATTATTTGAGTTTTTTCTCAATTCCTTTTGGATAAGGGGTTCCAGTGTTTGATGAACTTTTCGTAATTTGTGTTGGAAAGGCTTTACCCCTTATTTTATAGGAACATTGTGATAGATAATATGAGTGTCATAAGTCTTTAAATCATCATATATCCATGCAAACACATCACAATATTATTTAAATAGGCATATAAATGTCTATCATTCTTGTGGAGAACAACACATACTGACGTTTATATACTTCGGATCTTCTTAGGTCTGAATATTGACTTGTTCAGATGATAACTTTGAGCTCCTTGTCTTCATGTTGGTTGGTCCTCTAAATTGGTTTTGAAATTCATAACTTATCTAGGGACACCACACCCTTAGGCATAGTGTTTCCTTTCACTACATTAGATGCATCCTGGAAACCCTGATCGTGCTCATCCTCATCTATGGAAACATCTTTGAATACATCTACATTATCCATAAAGTGCAGTATTTTTTGGTCCTCATTGAAAACACAAAAATTAGTGATGTCGTCTGGCACAGATGGTTTATATACAATTTCAATTGAAAAACCGCTTTTCAATGGTGACATTCTAGTAGTTGCATTTTCTAATGCATGTGTTGTAATGTTTCCAACTCTAGGAACAAAAATAATATTGAAAGCTTTGAAATGTTAAGTAAACACCATAACTCTTGTTGGTAGTTTTTAATATGCGGTGAGACACAATGGATAGTATCCCATACTTGATGAGTGACCACCGTTGATTCATCGAATACCTTAAGAATATCTACCTTCAATTCAATAGATTTCTTTTAATCTAATTACAAGTGCTTCATATTCGGCAGTGTTATTGGTACATTATAAATTTGAAAGTCATGAAAGAATATGCTTATTGTTAGATGGGTCTGTAAGTACACAACTAGCTCTAGAGTTGTCCTACGTCTTTGAACCATCAAAATATAGAGTCCATACATTATTAGATACTAATATACTTCATATACTTCTAGTACTATTATTATTATGTACATCTATATTACATAATTCAATGGCACTAGCTGGAGAACAAGGAAGGAGCTCCAGCTATGTATCTGGTGGAATGAGTGATGGTTGTGCCTAATAACACCCGAGGTTGGTTTCAAGGAAGAAATTCCTAAAAATTAGATCTGAAAAATTGAGAGACTCGTTGTGGCCCTCAAGTGGTGTCACAGTTTGTTTCATATATGGCTCGCTATTCACTCGAATAGGGAAGCCATAAATGTAACCAGTCTATTGCAAAATACCCTTGTAATTTTCTAGACCAGTCTCTGCTCAGGAGTACACCATAGTCTTCTAGGATTTCCACAATTACAATATTTATACATTGATGAACTTAATCATCTTTTGATAATCTAATAAGCACATTATTTAGTTCACTGATAGCTTGGACAAGAGATTTATCTAGCTAAATAATTTTTACATCAGTTTTGTCCCATTTTCTAATGGCATTACATTTACAGATGCACCAGAGTCTAATAAACAATTATGGACATTATAATTGAAAATTTTGAAATTCAATAAAAATGGAGGGCAGAGAGTGTTAGCTTCTAATGTTACAGTATTCACTACAGATTCAAGGGAACCAGAAAACTTACATGACACCATTTGAGAGGAAGAATATTTATCACCTAATGAAGGTTGTGAAAAGTTTTGGACAATAATCTCAGGCTACCATGTGATATTTTCAAGTTCATAAATAGAAATGTTGGTTCACATTTTCTTCATATCTTCCACTATGTTGTAATCAATCATTTCACCTATAGAAGGAAATGTTGAATGTCTATAGTAGCTTTATTTAGCACTTCCAGAGTAATATACTTACTCTTATTATTGGAGGAAATTTTCTTGGAATTAGTTGCATCTCCAGGCTTATTATGTGCATTCTAAATAGGATTTATAGGTGGTGAGATTCTTCTTAGCAACTTCTCTTTAATTTTTTTCTTGTCAACTCCTTATTAGAGATGGTCCCTTTACTCCTTAAACTATATCGATTAGTTTTCTTCTGAGGAGGGGCCTCACTTTGTGGTGGCTCTTCAACATTATTCTTGTCATCGTTGTAGATACAGTGAAATGCATTCACTGAATCTCCAATACTTTTTCTTTCTTCAACCATTGTAGGTTCTTTTTTTCTTTTTGTATATTTTGTCTTATCATGTGCTAATATAGTATCCACAATGGTTGTAGTGAGAGAATTCATGTTGTGGTTCCACTATGGTAATGTCTTTTCTGAGTGATATTCCTGATGGAAAGAACAATAATTATTCATGTCGATACTTTCTATTTTCATCACAACATTCGATCTCTAGACAGACTTGGTGTGTTAATTATTGTTTTTATTACTATTCCTTCAAAAAGGGAAGGATATTGGGAGGTTTGATGCTAGTAGAAGTATCACTTAGCCTTTTCTTTAATTATGAAATTCCATTGGAAAGTGTTTTTACGATCCTATTAAAGCTTTTGATGTCTGATGATTCATTTTATTTGGCCTTAATAGAAGAATATTGTGACTTCCTACTATTTTCCTTACTTTTGATTTCTTATCGTCCGTAATAACTCCAATAGTGAAAAATTCCTTCTCGACAATGATCGCTTCTGCAAATAGGGTCATTGTATCTTTCTGGAAGAAACATAATTGGGACCTCTCTGCTTCCTCTCGACTATGCGGTATGGCTCAAAAAGAGCGTAAATATCTCGCCTAGAATATGTGGTATCACTAAAAAAGAACCACCAAAATTAATGCTTCTCCTCATTATGTCAGGAAATCTATGATGTGGAGTTAGTTGGCCCTTCAAAAATCGGGTGAGAGTGGGTAGGTGGGAGTAGGTGGGACGAGGATCCTCGCTTGCACACTGAAAGTAGATATATGGACGAGGATCACGAATTTAATTATGGTGTTTACTTTACAGCTTTGTTCAAAAATTAGGAAATGTTGGTGGGCAAGGCAGATGTGTAACAATCAATAGTGATCGAATCATGTGGTTGTGTGCCTGGGGAAAACTTGTTCAATATTTTATTGAAATTTTTATTAAAATATTTCCCTTTCTCTTTTCCCCCCATCTTGATGTTTCTGAGCTCTTTTAGTAACATGGCGGGAGTCTTGTCATCAAAAAATTTCTTGAGAAATAACTTTTTAAACTCCCTCCAAGTGTGGATTGAATTGATGGGTAGATGATGGTACCATATTGCTTCTCTACCTTATAATGTATACAGGAAAATTCTCGAAGCAACATCATCATACCTCACCTCCAACATTTGTAGATGCATTTGAAAAATCATCAAGGTGATCTTCTGCCTTCATCTTCTTGTCTAGATCATACTTTGATAGAATATTTTTCAGATGCCTTGGAATCTTATGGATATTTTTCGGAAGAGCAAGAGGCCCTTGGGCCATCCAATGAAAATCCTAGTCAGTCAGGTTTTCATCTATGTGTTCCTCCTCCTTATCATAATCTGAGGAGTATTTTCCTTCACTATCTAATCCATCAAAAATTTTGTCTAAAAAAACAAATTCGTCCTTGTACCCCTCATTAGGAGGTGGAAGATGACCTTGATGTTTTGTATCATATGCAGATTCTTCCAACTCTTCAAGGGTGGAAAATACTAAATCTTCCACTATAGAATCTAATATACTAGTACGAGTTGTTTCTTTCTTTTTTATAAAATGTGAAATTTTTTTTGCTCCGGGAATTAATATGATATCCTTTACATACTAATAGGTTATAGGTCAAATTTACTAGATTTGTTCGTAGGTAACCTCGCAAGAAAATTACGGGCCAGGCTGAGAATATCCTCCAACTTCAGGAATAAGAGTGGATAGGTGCTCGAAATGTTCCTACCTTATCCAAAAGAAGAATTATTTGGATGTGCAGAGTTATCAGCCATAAAAAAATGGTTGCCCACCTTCTAGAGCCAGAATGTTCGCGGCATTGGAAATCAACAACAGACAAGGGATCTCCCTGATATAAGGTCCCAACTAGACCTCACATTTTTTGTTCTAAGTTCCCATCTGGAATATGACTGATTTTTCATTTACTTAGATATAGGGTCTTGGGTTTAGCTGTTAGCACAAGAGATAAGTGCAAATTTCCTTTTGAATGAGAAAGTAAGCGAGCCTTGCAAATGTTTAATTGAAAATGTATCAAGGTTCTCTTATTGCAGAGTGGGGAAATAAAGTGAGCCTATAAGAGAGAAGTAATAGTACTACCCTAATGGAGACACACATGAATAAGAAAGACTCACCTAATATCAAGTGAAATAGTTCACATAGATGTAACGATCATTATAAAAATTACAACACATTTCCAATAAGTAAGCACTAAAGTCACTGAAATAGTTCAATTACTCCAGTACATATGAAATAAAACATGAACCATAGACATTAAATGAATATTATTAGAAACATTGACAATCCATGTATGAAAATGTGTTGACCTGGAAGGCTTCAATATTAAGAAAAATTCCCAAGATACATAAATACAATGAACACCACTAGCTCCAATAGTGGAGCGTTAGAGCCACTACTTGCTCCCAAAAAGTAGTAACTCTGTGTCTCTAATTCCTTGTGGGAGAAGCCAAGGTTAAAATTCATTTACATGATAAATGAGGATCTATTTGTAACTTGAGTAATGATCTTTCACATCCTCATGACTCTAGACTTTCCAACTTCTAGTTACCTTTGGACTTACATGACTCTTGGAATTCCACTTATTTTTATTTACAATTATTACAATAATACATCATGAATTCCACATCATCATTTGATGAGAACGTGACATGTCAATATCTTTGATGACAGGGAATAATAGGGATTCCCCTAGTGGTGACATGGCTTCCACTTGTATCTTCGTTCTTCATGCATCTTCAATTGTTTATGTCCTCACCCTCCAATGGGTCTTTGACCTAATGGAGTCTACAGAGTGATTTGATCATCGAGATTCAATTTTGTTCTTCATTCTTCTTATGCTTCATTTGTTTGTTCTCTTTGACCAATATTCCTAACGTGTGATTGCTATGATGTTTCTGGAATAGATGTTTCTATAATCACTCATGACGAGAAAACATCAGCCTAACAATCTCCTATTCTATCATGTTTTATGCAGATTATTTTTTTGTGCCTTTTTAGTGTGCTCAAGAGGGATAAAAAGGGATTTTGGGTGCATGGGTGCAATTTGAAATGATAGAGGGCTAGAGGGGAAAAGCTTCATGGTTTAGGCATGCACTTATTTTCTCAAGGGAGGGAGACAATCAAGGCAGGGCACATGGCACAAGTATGAAGGATGAAGGGAAAGGCTTTGGGCTTCCCAGTGCATTTTGTGCTCAAGGGAGAGATGGAGGGTGCAGGTTGCACTTTTGAAGGCTGGAGGATGAAGGCTTTAGGTGTTCGGTGTGCGTTCATGTGCTCAAGAGGCCTAGGAGGGCACATTGCGTAAGTTTGAACGCTAAAGGGAAGAGCTTCATTCCTCCATAGTTCACTCATGTGCTCAAGGTGTATGGCGGGAACATGGTGCATCAGGGAAGGTTTAGGGGTGTAGCTTAAGGCCTTTAGGGCATGCCTATGTTCTCAAGGAGGGCGCACTTCTTTGAGTCAAAGAAGTGCACTAAAAGGAGTACTTAGTCTCTTGAAGGTCGCAGTTCAGAATAAGGAAGGGGAAATAGGTTTAAGGAGTGCACCTTGTGCTCTTAGAGGGTGGCTGGCGCACTTCTGAAAAATGAAGGATTCCCCATAAAGGCTTCATAGTGCGCTTATGTGCTCTTGACCTCAATGTGTTCTCTTTGAAACCAAATATTTGTCTAAGTCTGGAGTATAAGGCGAGGGGTGGAAAGGATTTTATAAATTAAATGATGTGCGACACATACCAACTCATCAAGAAAACTTAGCGAAACTTTAACAATGATAAATATACATCAAAACATTTCTTTATTCACGTTCCCCAAGTACAATGAGTGAAGTGTGTGTGATTGTAAACCAAAAGTTTTTTTTTACAACAAAAAAGATGTTACGACCATGAAATGCACCTAAAGGTATTCTAATCAATGCGACGACACTTGAGATTGTTCAAGGAAATTTGAAACACATATAAAAACATGAGAGTACATTTGATGATCAAAGAAACACTAGATATAATGGTGGTAGTAGGCTCCAAAATTTGAATGTAGTGAAATTTTGGAGGGTTTTGTGGCAGTGACAACAATTGGGGAGCCCCAATGTTACTTCTAAATAAAAAGGATAGAAAAATGTTGTTGTGCATTGATTATCAACATTCGAATAAGGAAACAATTAAGAACAATTACATGTTGTCCAGAGCTCATGAATTGCTTGATCAGTTGAGAGGGGTTGCAGTGTTCTCAAAAATAGACCTGAGATATGGTTATCATCAAGATAAAATTAAGGATGAATACATCCACAAGATAGCCTTCAGGAAAAGATACAAACACAATAAGTTTATGGTAGTGTCATTTGGGCTTACCAATGCCTTGACCACATGTATGTGTCTAATGAGAAATTTCCTCAACTTGTATTTGGAAAAGTTTGTATTGGTGATCTAAAAGGAGTGTATTAGTTCTGTTGTGCTAAGTGTCCTTTAAGTAATAAAAAGATGTACATTTTTTCTCCATTTGTTTGCTTAAGGAATGAGTGTTTTAACCATGAAACATAGATGAATTAGTGAACTTTACGCATGAAAATAATCCTTAAAAACATTGAACAACAGTGTATAATATAGAAATACAATCACACATAAGTTTTACATAGTAAGCATGATGAATTAGTTCACCCCTCTTGGGCTACATTTGCTGGTCCATATCCCAATGGCATGTCCCTATTTGTCATTATGCTCAAAATTGAAAATTACATGTGTTTACAGGCCTATAATGGTTGTTTTATCTACACCAATGGATCCATAATGCTAAAATTAGTCTAGGTAGACTCTTGTTTCACCCAAATTTGTGGAAAATTGACCTCCCAATGCATGTTTCCCAATGTCAGCTAGAGAAGCTCCACTAAAAGTGCAGACAGGTACTTAACTGGAGTTAAATTTAATGAGAACCCTAAAAATAGGGTGCCTCTACAGTCTTCGCCGAAATGACCGTTTGGATAGATTTTAAGGTTTGGGTGGGGTGGTCACATGTTGACCCCCCGCCGTTAACACCACACCGAATCGTTCAAAATTCCGCATAGAAGAGGAGTAGAACTCGAATTCTACGCCATGTTTCGAAGACCATTGCATTAACTGTCATTCAAAACCATGTGAGAGGTTTTAAATACTCCTTCGTTTAACCCGCCAAGGTTATGGTTCATCCAACCATCGCACTAAATGTTGTCTAGCCGCATATGTAACCACATTTGAAGCCACCGATTAGTGGTTTGTTTATCCGTCAGTTTTTGAAGTTTTATGCTTCGGTTTTGGATATGTCGTGTGAATACATCTTGGGGCTGCCAGCAGGTTGGGACCGTTGGTGGTACCCTCCCCCATATATAAAACTTAAACACCATAATACAATGAGGAGGTCTACACTTGTTAAGAAACACATGTAGGCAGACTGGTCAAATTTCTTTGCGACGGGCAGGAGGTCGCAGGGTCGACCCCCACTGACTCCAACAAAATTTTACAAGACCCTCCTGAGGACATGTGGTGGCCTCCGGGCTTTCCGCTTGTCGCTCATCCGATGACGTATAATAAAACCATTCAACGGTCAGTACACACCTCCATCCACCAAAAATCAACAGCCCACAACATGCCACATGGCGCAATCTGTTGGCAGTGAGAAAATGTACCTACATGTTGACTGGGCATCCAATAAAAAAAAATTGTTGTTTGGGAAAACAGATAGAATGTGATATCTTCCTCATAAGACATCGGGTTTTCAAACTATTCGCAACGCCAGAATCACAATGATGAGACATGTCCGGTCGCTCAAGTTTGATATTATTTTGAGCACTTTCAATTTTTTCCATAACACATGATCTCCTGATCAATTGGTATACTCAAAAACTAATGAAGAGCATGAATAACATTTAAAAGCAATATTTTATTTGCTGAGAGAAAAAAAGCTCTATGCCAAACGCAAGAAGTGTGTTTTATTCTGATCACAAGTTCAATACTTGGACATGTCATTTCAAGGGAAGGAGTGTCTATGGATTTGATGCAAGAGCATCCTACCTTCAAAGTCACACACATTTGACTATACCTAAGGTATTTTAATTTACCAAGCTAGTTAATTCCCTAATTGAAGTTTAATTGTTTTATTTGTAGGATTTTTTATGTTTCTATAGAATTCTAGAATGTCCATATGAGGGGATTAAATTAGTTAGATTATTTTAATCATATTTTCTCTTGAGATTTGAATGAATTTGAGAGATCTTGCTGGTCAGTTAGATCTCTAGAGAGATATGTGGATCTCGAGGATCTTAAAAATAGTAATGTTGTTGATACTATAATGGATCTAAACTAATTCTAGTTTATGAATTTCTTGTATAATATTGTAATCCTACAAGAAGCATAGAGGGCATAAAGGTAGAGCATGATTGTGGTGAAAAGAATAGAAAAGGGGCTACAGTAAGAATTCCCATCCTTCTATAATCATGCCAAACACTGGGAGTAGAAAAATAAATTGTACTTTGAAAATGGATTTAAAGAAGCTGTGGTGTATCTATTTCCATTGTTGTGATAATTTACTATCTATGTATTTACAATATGATGATTCTGCTTGTTGAATGTGAATGATGAATTATTTTTGTCAAACATTTGTAATTACATTGTATTCAGTGTATTAGAGACCTATTACAAGAAGCCTAGAAAGGAGTGTGCTTTAGAGAAGTGATGTTGGAATCAACGCAGAGGAGGAAAGAATCCATTACTTTAAAGACCAATTGAAGCCATCAATCATAGATTGATCATGGGGATAAACGATATTAACCCATTGTTAGAGAGGTCAATCAAGATAATTGTACTGCATTTATCGCATAATCCATAGAGTTACAATTGCATTCTTACTACAAAAAATCCTAAGGTTGTAGGGATGGAGAGAGTAGTAAAACCATGAGAAGCCAAACCAATCAATTATATCAAAGGTTGAGCTATATTTCCATTGAAATTTTTTAGAGTCATCAGGTAAAAAAATTCCCCAGGTATGACAGCAACCCAATGGAAGGAGCAACCAAAAGAGAAAAAAATTGGAAAATTTTAGGTTCTTAGACTTGAGTTTGGTCTCAAAGGTCAGAGTGAAAATCCAGATCTTAATGAAGGTAAAATTTCAACGATGAAGTAAAATATCCTCTTCGATTGTGGTGGTGGTTTTGGTACACACGTGTACCAATCCACCAGTGCATAGGAGGAGTGGTCGCTGCCTCCAAGCTATGGTCACAGGCAAAAAAGATGGATTGCAGGTTAGTGAACACATGCTAGTAAATATATAACAAACTATACCATGAAATATGGTATGCATATACGGAGAGAAAACACAACTAAACTAAACATAAAAACAAAAACTCACAAAGATTCAAATGTAACAATAATGCAAACAATGGAATCAAATTCCCCTCTTATTTATTGTTGTTAGGAATAAAGATACTGCGTTACACTCTTGCCAAAGGACCCTTAAACTATGGAGTTCTAAGACCTAGTACAAGAACGTTTTTACCCTTTAGCTGATGTCGCAAGGTCTCTCTCTCTAGTCCAAATGATTGAAGTTATTGGGTGGCCAACAACCAAATCCTCACTCTACTGCTACTCTAGATTGCACACTGCTGGATTGCTCATGAGCAATTTGGCCAACATAATAATTTTCTCTCCTTTTTATCATCTCTTGGTGTCCATTTAAAGGTGAATTAAAATTATCCTTCCCTCTCTTGGTACATTGGTGGATGGTGACCCAAGAGAGAGGGTTGATTCCTTTGTGTGCCACTTGATTCATTTGTGTTCTCCCTTTAGGTCCCAAGGTGGCTTATGCGGCTGTCATTGGGTAGCCTCAAGTGTAGGATCATTTCTTGAAGTGTGTCAAGTGGTCCCAGAAAGTGACTTCCGCAACTCCCAGGACCGCCCGAATTTTTGAGGGAGAGCCGCGCAGACTTGCACGCCTATAGAATGAAAATGCATGCAAGGTGCATTTTTCATGTGTTTTAGGTGCGCAATTTGATTTTTTCCTCTTGAACTTAGATATTTTTAAAAAATTTCAGATCCTCTAATGTTCCTCAGCCTTGTAAAAACTACTGCCTGACATTTAATAATGTGATCTTTGCTTGTCTGATTTTCTAGTGATAATAGTTTCCTCCTAATGTGTGAAGTCTAAGAACTGTATAGCTAAAATACATTATAGTTTCTTTTATGTGTACTGTGAGGAGAGACAGAGAGACTCGCATACAAATAAAGGTTGGAAACACCTTACAGTGGGTAGAAGAGTGACCATGTTCTATCAGAAACCTGTAAGAAATAGTATGATACAATAAATGCAATTTTTATACGAGGCGGGCATGTCCCATGCTCGTGATGCTTTGGCTAGATAAACAAAAATATTTGATAGATAAATGTTTTGTCTGTGTCACTGATATGGTAGTGATCTACTGATTTGGTTGATGATGATGATTGTTGACACCCTTAGGGGCATTTTTTCTTTGATAATAGGTGGAATGTGGTACCCACATGCATAATCTTGGTATGGCATATAAATGATCATTGTACACATGGGTGTATGACTGGGACCTTCCCATGTAAGAATTTTCGAAAGAGATGCTTATAATGGCACAGGTATTCAACAAATTTGAGCAAAGTGCAATGGTTGTAAAGTACGATATCTTCTTGACATGAAATCTTGTGTCGTAGTCGAATGTTAGGAGGATTGATGAAATCTGTTAGCCCCCCTATGAAATTTTTGACAAGCAAATAGGGGACTAAATTGTTTTTGAACCTTCAAGGAATGCATCTCCACTGAAGACACAGTCTCCTTGAAGCCTCTTTGTGCCCTTTATCCTTTGATGAATTCCCCTCTGCTGATTCCCCTTTTAAAGCCTCTCTGCTAGTGAAGAAATGCCCAAAGGCCCCTTTTTTCCTCTTTTTTCATCCCCCGAAGCCTTTGTTTTCTCTCCCCTTTATTCCCCCTTCTTTCCCCCATTTACCCTCCAGATCCCCTCAAAATCCCCTTAAAATTCTTTCCCTAACCTTTGTTGGCCTTTTTTCCCTTTTCCCCTCTATCGTTCCCCTTTAAATCCCTTAAAACCCATTAAAATGGGCAAAAAACCCATATTCCGACCTTAATTCAGGCCCTAGCCCCTTTCCCATTAAGCCCCTTCAACCACTTCCCCACATATGCCCGTCACCCAAGACCAAGCGCTTAAGTCTCGAGGCCAATCGCAATCGGAAGCCGGGCGGGTGAGAAAATCCTTTGTAACAACTGAAAAAGCCCGATGTGATTGTTTTATTACGATAAGTCCCGCGATCTGTTCCGCACCATTGATCTGCTTTGATCGAACGGCTGAGCGCTAATCGCAGGCCCCCCCCTCCCATCGCAATCGGAACATGTTAAGTCCGCCCCCCGATTGAAACCTTCCGATTTGATCACGGCCATCCATATGTTTCATGATCCAACGGTCCCGCGCTGATCGCACTGCCCCTCCGATGGTCCTCCCCACCGTCGATCTAGACCCGAGATCAACGGCCAGCGCTTAATCGCAAGCCTCCACCCAATCGCAATCGCAACGCTCAATGTGTACCTCCCGATTGCGATGCTCCGATTTAATCCGAACCGCCCATTCTCTCACATATCCGACGGTCATCGCTCCATCGCACCTGCCCCTCCGATTGTTGTCCCAACCGTTGATCTGTCGGTTGATCGGACGGTCTGCGATCAATCGCAAGCCCCTCTCCGATCGCGATCGCAAACCGTTTCTTCTGACCCCCGATTGCGATGGTGCGATTGGATCGTGGCCGTTCGTTCCTCCCAGATTGGACGGTTCAGGTTTAATCGCCCCCCGCCTCCGCTGGGTCCCACCTCCACGGCTCCGCTCCATTGTTTTTCATTCATTCCTTTGTATTTTGGCCCGACACTAAGTTTTGGGTTTTTACACTGTTCGTTTGTTTCTCCGCTCTTCCGCCACCATTCCTCCGCCTCTGCAGCATTTCTCCGTCGCCACTACCCGGTTTGTAACAGGTTTATTCTACGGAGCAGATAGTACAGAGATGGCCCGTTCAGCATTGCCAGCGACTAGCAGAAGGAATTCAAAGGGTTTGGTGCCTGTTATTAATGAAGTTAAATGTCTCACCCTGTATTCAAACGATCAAAGCACAGTTCGAAGACCAAGAGCACGCGGTAAAGTCTTATCTGTGTTTATATATCAGCAGCAGTACTCTTCTCCAGAAGTACACCTTCCTACAGCGCCTCCATATCTCCTCGAGCCCTGAAGAGATTAATTGCGCTGTCCAAAATCCATGTAGGACAGTCAAGCAGCAGTTATGAGGTATAGAGGGCCTTGCAGACTTGCCACCCAGTTCATTTATTCAGAATGGCAGCACATAGCTCCAAGCACCAGAAAGGACTCCAAAGAAATATCAGAGGCCGAGTTCGGCCTGACAGAGCCTCCCCATGCAGATTACAAAGTACCTACAGCGTTGCAGAAAGCCATTAAGCGGCATGGGCGTGGACACTTCCACCCATTCTGTCTTAATGAATCAGTTAATTTTCTATCTACCTCTGTTTCTTCCTCTTCTCCTATAAAAGATCCCCGAGAACATAATGTAAAGGTTGTTGTTGCCTTGCTGGGCATCCGCTGTTAGCAGGATTCATTTGACTGTTAGAACAATCTTGGGAGGGAATAACAGAGTAGTTTGTATGTAATAGGCTGGGAGGAGAAGTCTGGACTATAACAGACATTGAGCTTATTGTACATGACTGGTTTTGCATCAATTAATCAAAGCACATTTCACAAGATCCCAGTCTATTGCTATTGGTGATGTTTTTCTTAACTCTGTTATTTACATTTCCATATTGTTTCATGTTCTTCTGGTAGGCATCAGAATAATGGTATAGGATTCACCCTTGTTTGGTGCCCTATGTTGTCTGCTCTCCCTACCTTTATGTTTTCTGCTCTGTGTGCTATCTAAGAGCTGTTTTCAGTTGATTTAACCAGCGCAGCGGATGTTATTGCCTGCTGGCTGATGTATGAATTGGTTGAATCGGTGCTTAGATGTTCTTGTTGGGTTTTAGCTAGAAGGTTTTGGAACACTGGGGATAGGTGAAAGCCCTATCCACTAGGATCCTTGCACGACCAGCTTACCTTTCTAAGATCCCTTCATTTACCTTATCTTTGTTTTCCCTTGGAGTTGCTAAAGTAGGCCTGGAGTTAAATAACCTCTGGTCTGATCTATAAGCAGCCCCGTTGTCTCTTTGAGAGCTGCCTTTGAGTATGTCCAAGTAGGTATGGAGTTAAATGACCTCTGGCCTGATCTATAGACAGAAATTGGGTTGTTCTCCTTCTTTCACTTTTCTCCCTTAATGTTCCACCCCATCATCTAATCTAAAGATCCTCTAGTATTAGATGACTTGCCCTTTGGAAGCCTTGGCTAGTGGATGCATGTAATTTCCTCCCATGACTCCCTATCCCAATGGATGGCACGGTCTTGGCCCATTCTCCTTGCTGAAGCCTCCTGTTGTTCTGTTCCTTTCTTCCCATTGCTTTCCCAGTCTGTGATCTCCTAACCAACCCAGCAACCCTTCAACCAAATCATTTTAGAACCCCCCTTCTGCGCTTCATAACTAGCCTAACATCTCATTCTGAGCTTCAAAGATAAATCATTCTTTGTTTATTGGAGAGATCCCTCTCTGGGTCCAGGAGGGCTAGATCCTAGGGCCCCAAAGTGGTTCTGATGTTGTCTCATCTTTTGGTCTTGCCAATCTGGCCAAAACATGGGAACTCCAACATAATGGCGACTCCACTGGGGAAGGGACCGCTTTGCCTCTAGATTGGCTTTTAATTGCTAATGGTGGACAGCCTTCTGCTTCAAACAGTCAAATTTCTCCACCTGGCGACTCCACACTACCTATGATCCAAAGACCAAATGACTCCACTGGTGAAGAACACTGAACTGGTTGAGAAGAGATAGTAGCCTTCTTTGCATAAGCATGAATCCAAGCATGGACAGGGATGCAAAGTATAATGCTTTGTATAGTAAAGCATGTAGAATAACAGAAGTTCTTACCAAAATGCTGGAGACGCAGATGGCCAATACGAATACAGACGATGGTTATTTAGAGCAGGCCATGTCGTCTTCAGAACAAGAACAAACTCAAGATCTAGAAGATGAGCAGGACCTATATGATGCTCAAGAATCTGTAGAAGATGAAGAGGAAAGTGATCAGGAATTTTCTGATTGCTTACCTATGCCTTGTGTTACGCTGACCAAAGAACCTCAGAACCTATTAGCGCAGGCTGATAGCGAAAGCTGCCTTGAGGAAGCAGATGACTACATGGAAGAGGCAGAATCTGATGAAGAAGAATAGGCTCAAAGAAACATCCCGCCTCCAAATCAGCCTACACGAGAGCAAGAGGATTGCTGCTCTTCTGTCCATGATGAAAGGGAAACCCCTCTTTTGACAGAAGAAGAGATTGATCGGATATTAAACCAGCAGTCCACCCCAGAAATCTTCTATAGAACACAAGCTCCTGCTCAGTCATTAGTTGAGTTTGATGATTCTGAATCAGAAGACTCCTCTGTGGATCAGAACGAAGAAAGACCTGACGTGCGCTCAGAATGGTGGACTCGGTCAGGTCCGCCTATCTATGACACTAATGGGGAAAGTTACGAAAGCATCAGTGAAGAGTGTCATGAGATCAGAGGCCAGCAGTCTTTCCTTTTAGAAGATGAGGAGGAAATCAAAGAAGAGGTTCTTGAGCACGATGAAAGCAAGGAGCCTACTCTTGAAGAAGAGGAAGCAAAGGAGTACGCCCCTGCTCAAGAACACATGGATCTTTTCACGGAGCCCTGCACCTCAGAGCAGAACATATCAGAGCGCCGAGAGGACTCAACCCCAATATACGACGAGTCTTCCAGTTCAGAAGATGAGGGAGATTCTCTTTCTCAAGAGAGTCTCATTCTTGAGTCAGTGGAAGAAGAAGAGATCCTGGTTGAAGCCAGCCTGCCAGACATTTGTAGCCAGGTATCTTTTCATGATCCTTATGCACATTTTCTGCATACATTTGAAGAAGGATCTAAGGTTTGGATCAGCAACATGTTACAGACAGAGATAAAATGTTTCAAGGCTGCTGTTATTGAACAAAAATAGTGGGAGATGCCCTGCCTATCCAGCATGCTCAAGGAGTTGAGCAAGAAGGACCATCCATGGGATCACTTTATGGACTGGTTACATTGGAAGACCATGTTTGTAAGCTAGATTGTAAATACTCCAGTTAGAGTAGGGTAGGTAGGAAGCTCAATAAAGCTCAGTACATGAGCAAGTAGTTTAGTTGTTTAAATTTCTGTCTTAGAATGTAGAGAAGAAACCTGCTAGACAGTCTAATCCTAGCAGGTAGTAGTGTAGGTAGAGAAACATATGAGGCCAACATTCTAATCTGGTCTCATGGAGTAATAAGGGTAGAAGTAGATTAGGTTTATTTTTCCTGTTTGTAAAAGTTAATGATGTAAAGGGTCTGCAAGTCCAAATGCACCCAAGAAGAAAAATGTTAGGACTGTAGTGTGGGTAGGTAGTTGTATGGGAAGTGTTTCTGCTGATATGATGTCTTCATAGTTTGTGGTAGCAGATCAAAGAAAGAAATGGATGGTTCAAGCAGCAGGCACTTGGCCTACACCAAGAGATCAATTTCTGAATTCTTGACTTCTTCAAGAAGAATCCATCCCCATGTGGAGCCACTGTTAGCCCCCCTATGAAATTTTTGACAAGCAAATAGGGGCTAAATTGGTTTTGAGCCTTCAAGGAACGCATCTCCACTGAAGACACAGTCTCCTTGAAGCCTCTTTGTGCCCTTTATCCTTTGATGAATTCCCCTCTGCTGATTCCCCTTTTAAAGCCTCTCTGCTGGTGAAGAAATGCCCAAAGGCCCCTTTTTCCCTCTTTTTTCATCCCCCGAAGCCTTTGTTTTCTCTCCCCTTTATTCCCCCTTCTTTCCCCCATTTACCCTCCAGATCCCCTCAAAATCCCCTTAAAATTATTTCCCTAACCTTTGTTGGCCTTTTTTCCCTTTTCCCCTCTATCGTTCCCCTTTAAATCCCTTAAAACCCATTAAAATGGGCAAAAAACCCATATTCCGACATTAATTCAGGCCCTAGCCCCTTTCCCATTAAGCCCCTTCAACCACTTCCCCACATATGCCCGTCACCCAAGACCAAGCGCTTAAGTCCCGGGGCCAATCGCAATCGGAAGCCGGGCGGGTGCGAAAATCCTTTGTAACAACTGAAAAAGCCCGATGCGATTGTTTTATTACGATAAGTCCCGCGATCTATTCCGCACCGTTGATCTGCTTCGATCGAATGGCTGAGCGCTAATCACAGGCCCCCCCCTCCCATCACAATCGGAACATGTTAAGTCCGCCCCCCGATTGAAACCTTCCAATTTGATCACGACCATCCATATGTTTCATGATCCAACGGTCCCGCGCTGATCGCACTGCCCCTCCGATGGTCCTCCCCACCGTCGATCTGGACCCGAGATCAACGGACAACGCTTAATCGCAAGCCTCCGCCCAATCGCAATCGCAATGCTCAATGTGTACCTCCCGATTGCGATGCTCCGATTTAATCTGGACCGCCCATTCTCTCACAGATCCGACGGTCATCGCTCCATCGCACCTGCCCCTCCGATTGTTGTCCCAACCGTTGATCTGTCGGTTGATCGGATGGTCTGCGCTCAATCGAAAGCCCCTCTCCGATCACGATCGCAAACTGTTTCTTCTCACCCCTGATTGTGATGGTGTGATTGGATCGTGGCCGTTCGTTCCTCCCAGATCGGATGGTTCAAGTTTAATCACCCCCCGCCTTCGTTGGGTCCCACCTCCACGGCTCCGCTCCATTGTTTTTCATTCATTCCTTTGTATTTCGGCCCGACACTAAGTTTTGTGTTTTTACACTGTTCGTTTGTTTCTCCACTCTTCCGCCACCATTCCTCTGCCTCTGTAGCATTTCTCGGTCGCCACTACCCGGTTTGTAACAGGTTTATTCTACGGAGCAGATAGTACAGAGATGGCCCGTTCAGCATTGCCAGCGACCAGGAGAAGGAATTCAAAGGGTTTGGTGCCCGTTATTAATGAAGTTAAATGTCTCGCCCCGTATTCAAAGGATCAAAGCACAGTTCGAAGACCAAGAGCACGTGGTAAAGTCTTATCTGTGTTTATATATCAGCAGCAGTACTCTTCTCCAGAAGTACACCATCCTACAGCGCCTCCATATCTCCTCGAGCCCTGAAGAGATTAATTGCACTGTCCAAAATCCATGTAGGACAGTCAAGCAGCAGTTATGAGGTATAGAGGGCCTTGCAGACTTGCCACCCAGTTCATTTATTCAGAATAGCAGCACAGAGCTCCAAGCACCAGAAAGGACTCCAAAGAAATATCAGAGGCCGATTTCGGCCTGACAGAGCCTCCCCATGCAGATTACAAAGTACCTACAGCGCTGCAGAAAGCCATTAAGTGGCATGGGCATGGACACTTCCGCCCATTCTGTCTTAATGAATCAGTTAATTGTCTATTTACCTCTGTTTCTTCCTCTTCTCCTATAAAAGATCCCCGAGAACATAATGTAAAGGTTGTTGTTGCCTTGCTGGGCATCCGCTGTTAGCGGGATTCATTTGACTGTTAGAACAGTCTTGGGAGGGAATAACAGAGTAGTTTGTATGTAATAGGCTGGGAGGAGAAGTCTGGACTATAACAGCCATTTAGCTTATTGTACATGACTATTTTTGCATCAATTAATCAAAGCACATTTCACAGGATCCCGGTCTATTGCTATTGGTGATGTTTTTCTTAACTCTGTTATTTACATTTCCATATTGTTTCATGTTCTTCTGGTAGGCATCAGAATAATGGTGTAGGATTCACCCTTGTTTGGTGCCCTATGCTGTCTTCTCTCCCTACCTTTATGTTTTCTGCTCTGTGTGCTATCTAAGAGCTGTTTTCAGTTGATTTAACCAGTGCAGCGGATGCTATTGCCTGCTGGCTGATGTATGAATTGGTTGAATCGGTGCTTAGATGTTCTTGCTGGGTTTCAGCTGGAAGGTTTGGGAACACTGGGTATAGGTGAAAGCCCTGTCCACTAGGATCCTTGCACGACCAGCTTACCTTTCTAAGATCCCTTCATTTACCTTATCTTTTTTTTCCCTTGGAGTTGCTAAAGCAGGCCTGGAGTTAAATGACCTCTGGTCTGATCTATAAGCAGCCCCGTTGTCTCTTTGAGAGCTGCCTTTGAGTATGTCCAAGCAGGTCTAGAGTTAAATGACCTCTGGCCTGATCTATAGACAGAAATTGGGTTGTTCTCCTTCTTTCACTTTTCTCCCTTAATGTTCCACCCCATCATCTAATCTAAAGATCCTCTAGTATTAGATGACTTGCCCTTTGGAAGCCTTGGCTAGTGGATGCAAGTAATTTCCTCTCATGACTCCATAGCCCAATGGATGGCACGGTCTTGGCCCATTCTCCTTGCTGAAACATCCTGCTGCTTTGTTCCTTTTCTCCCATTGCTTTCCCAGTCCATGATCTCCTAACCAACCCAGCAACCTTCCAACCAAATTATTTAAATCCTCCTCTGTGCTTCATAACTAGCCTAACATCTCATTTTGAGCTTCAAAGATAAATCATTCTTTGTTTATTGGAGAGATCCCTCTCCGGGTCCAGGAGGGCTAGATCCTAGGGCCCCAAAGTGGTTCTGATGTTGTCTCATCTTTTGGTCTTGCCAATCTGGCCAAAACATGGGAACTCCAACAAAATCTATGGACAATGCTGACTCCCATAGTGCCACCTGAGGATGCCCTTATTGTAATGAGGAACCATCCAAGGTACTGCTTCCTTTTTGGATAATCAGTGTTGAATTTGAAAAAAAAGAAGCCTCAACTGAACGATAGAGTTATCGATGCAAGGGACCAGGGTCTCATATTTTATAGGTTTAACATAGGCATGATGGAGAAGGGTGATTGAAAACTGATGATGGGATTTCAGTGGCCCAAGGTGAGAGCATAAAAAAGCATCTTAGCAGCAATCATAAATATTTCTAATGAGGAAATCCCCGGAGTCAGTAGGACATCCAGGGTGGGAACATGTTGGTTATTAATGTTGTGGTGGCTTTGCGTGAAAGGTGTTATGCTCTAACCAAGGGTGACTAGGGACTGTTGCCATGGGATAAAAATGGATGGATGAGTGGGGGATTGTTATTCATTTGAGGTCCTTGTACACTTACCAAAAGAATGAAACAATGGGATTGGATTGTACAAAACATAGAGACAGGTGCCCCAAAACATGAAAATGTTCGCTCACTGATGTTGTGAGGAGGGTGTTTTTGTTGAGGGTGGGAGCCCCAATGGTTGGTCCCTTGTGTGGGGGTGATGAAGCGGATGGAAAATATTGCATATGGACTATGATTATGGAGGGATGGTAGGCCAAATGTGAGACTCGTTGGTGCGTATTCGATCTGCTTGAAAAAAATGGTAGTCCGGGAAAGGGGTTTTATTTCGATATGGTAAAACTTGACTTGATGCATGGTGGTTGAATAGGCATGAAGTGCTTCCCAGACTGAGGTGGTATGGCCATGGCATCATAATTTTTTTGATGTGTGGTCTACTTTGACTAATAGACGCCATGGAGGGGAGGCTCTAACAACCAACAAGAATGTTTACCATGTGCAAGGTGGCGAGATGATAAACATGGTCGGGTGTTTGGAACCCATGGTTAATTTCTTGTGGAGAAATGATGTCAGGATATGCAGATTTTTTTTGGGACTCTATCATGCTGAGGGTAGAATGATACCTACTCTAGAACCTTCGGTGCATGGGGCGGTGGATGGTTTGTACAATTCCTGTAACAAAATTCCCCGAGTGAAAGCATATTTTTCATTCAAATATTATTGAAAACGTGTGCTAGATGAACAAAATATAAGAGAGGGCATACTTGTCGGCACTAAAAAATTATTTTTCGAAGGTGTGTATGTGTGGAGCCTCCTTTGGGAGTTATTAGGTGTTGATCACTTTTTTTCTTTAGGTTCTGCAATTGGGCCCTCTAAGCTCTCATTATGGTCCTCTAAACATTCTGAAAAGGGTGACATATAGGCCAATATGGCTCATTTCAGCTCATTTGTGATATTTGAGTGTTTGAGAGTTGTGAGAGGTCAGAGACTGTTGCGGAGCTTTTCCTGCCATTACGGTCAACCTGTGCACTCGGGACTCGTGCTACAAGAGACAGGTAGGCCCCATAACATCCTACATTTAATTTTTTTCAGCATGACTGGATCAGGGTCCATACAAACAAGGTTTTTACGGAACCAAGGCGCGCTAAAAGGCCAAAGCTGACTTTTAAAATTTTTGGGAAATTTTTCAATTTTCTAGTGTTTTTTTATGTCACTGATGTGTGTCTATTTGGTGATAGGATACTGTGGAGGGAAAGGGAGTGGCTTGACCTTCGGGTAGCTGTGGCAGGAGATGCCAATGCCCTCCAACAACTGACATGATGGGGTCTTCTCAAGTTTCTTGAGAATGACCTCCTGTTATTGTAGGATCGGCTACTACATTACCTGGTCTGCTTATGGAACAGGTGACATAGATTTATGCTACTAAGGGGGCAAGAATTGAATATCTATTCGGAGATGGATATATACTTCATGATAGGGCTACTTCCATAGTTTAAGGTGCTTCCATACCCGTTTCCTCCATGGGGGGTCGACCTCTGACGGTTTTCCCAGATTCATTGTGGTGGGGCGCCTCTCACATAGGGGTGCATTTTGATTGATTTGGTGACAGATTTGGCTAAGAAATGTGCTCTAGCCATGATTATGTGATTGACGGGGTCGTTTTCACCACACAGGGTGTCGAGGCTACAGCTAGGTGTCCTGCACCGGCTGAGGGTTGGGCATTTCTTGGATTTTTCCTATCACTACTCTGATGGGATGGTGGCTCAACTATCTAAGGTCCATGATGGATCTAAGGTATTTTCTTATGCCAACATCCTCTATAGTATCATGCATGAGAGGGCAGTGCTGCTTCGAACCATGGTGGTTGTACCTGCGGGGGGTCCTCTAGATCCTCGCATGAAGAGGTGGGATCCTGTTATACCTCGCAGTGGGGGAGGTTGGGTAGGGCATTACTGGAACACTACTACCAAGGCTTATTTTGAGGCCAAACCTCATATGTTCCTCCCCTACCCATACGCAAGGATGGACTTCTGCGAAGACCTAAACATGGGTCTTCTTGCTAGATACGAATGGGGGCCATCAGGTATGATCTTTGTGTTTTATTCTACATTTGTTGAGTATTTATGTTTTATATGTGTATTATGATGACACTGACATAGGTTTTTTTCTCTTGTAGATGTTGGCGAGGTTGGGTGTCCTATCACTTAGTTGGTAGGAAATCATTTTTCCCAAAGATTTTGAGGGTCTTCACTCCCGGTCGCGGGGCAGGGAGGAGGTTTGGAGCAGCCCCAGGGTGGAGCTCCTAGTGATGGGGCTAGTCCATCTGGGCAGGGTTTCATTTTTGCTGCTACAGATTGTGCTACAGCGATTGTTGGCACCAAGGCAGTGGAGGGTCGTGTGGCAGTGATAAAGGAGCAGATGGCTACTTTAGAGGTTTGAGTTGTAGATTTGGAGGATGCATGAGGCCGTGTGGACCCCCTGACCCAAGGTATGCCTACCCATGGGTTTTTTTATGACCTTGATGAAATATAGTTAGAGACACTGATGGCCCGAGAGAGGGGCTATCGGCCGACCTTGCTCCACGTGGCTACCTCAGTTTTGACAGTTGCACTAGTACTGGTACTGGGAGCAGCCATAGGTCCAAGTGCCCAACCTAGAGGGGCACAACCCTAGAGGCTTTTTGTACACAGGTAAAGCACCCATTATGAGGACGCTTCTGTTACTTTTATCGATATGTGTATATGTATTTTTGGATGACTTAAGGGTCAGATACAAGACTCATCATTTGTACACAGACATACATTTTTTGATATATATATATATATATATATATATGGATGATGTGTATTGCTAATGGATATCTATGTCTTTTATGTTTTTTGTTTTTATGTATGATGGTTTCTCTGAGATGCATTCTAGTTTAGGATATGGTTAGTTATGCGATCTATTGTCTGGTTTTGATTTCTTGGCATGTGTGTGAATGTAATGTGATCAAATTGATGGCTTAATATTTTTTAATGCAAATATTTCCTAAACAAATGCGAATATCGTACCTCAAACTCTTGGTTTAACTGTGAAACCACTAACTGGGGATCTAAGTAGATATGCAAGTGGCGAATTCTGTGATTGAAGGCATCACACATGAGCCAAATGACGACGTCATATTCTACTTGATTTTTTGTTATTTATCTGATGCATACTCTGTTGGTGAAGAATGGTGATCAGTCAGGGTGGTAAATGACCCAGGTGGCTGCTGCTATTCTTTGAGACCATCGTGATTCTCCATCAGCGAATCCAAGGTAATGGTTGGGCTAAAAATCCATTTGTGACACTAGAGCGTTTTTTGTGACAAGTATGTGATCAAAAATAAAGTTTTGGTGTGTGTACGTTAACTCTAGGGTTAAGACTTCTTGGCCCTTATGGGTAGAATTTCTTGAGGTAAAGATCGTTGACGGGGTTGCTCAGGCATGATCTATCAGGCTCTGTCAAGATGGATTGCCCCTTTAGGAGACAATTTTTTATGATAGAGGGTCCTTTCCACAAGGTTACAAACTTTCCTGGCCCTAGGGCTTCTTCTGCGACATCATAGTAGAGGACTAACTCTCCCTCGATAAATGATCGAGGGGTGATGTTGCGATCGAATGATGCTTTCACCTACTTTTTATGGGCCTTGTTGTGCTGGAGTGACTATCATCGACTTTCATCGACGAACTCTAGTTGTACTAAGTGTTTCTCTAGAGGATGGGTGTCATCGAGGAGTTCAATGGCAGCATGTAAATTCAGGATCTCGCGTTCTATGGAAATCACGACTTCGACCCCGTATCAAGTGGAAGGGTGTGAAACCTGTTGATGTTTTAATTATCATGCGGTATGCCCACAGGGCAAAGAAAATCGTGTGATGCTAGTTTTTTTTTTGTTATTCACCATGCACTATAACATTGTTTTGAGTACTTTGTTCATAGCCTCTACCTATCCATTCGATTTGGGGTAGTATAGTGATGCAAATTCATGTGTGAATCTGAGATGGTGAGATAGCTCCTAGAAAATTTCATTTTCGAAGTGTTTTCCATGGTTGGAGACTAACTCCTTCGGTACACCGAAACAGGAAATGACGTGGTTAAACAAAAATCGTGCAACGGTTTCTGCGGTGTTTTTGTATATGGGCATAGCTTTTTCCCACTTGGTGAAATAATCGATGGCCACAATAACTTATTTGTGATTTCCCAATGATGTTGGGTTGAAATTCATGAAGTTGATTCCCCATTTTCATAAGAGACCATCGACGATGACGGGGTGTAGGGGAGCGGGAGGGGCTCTTGACTTGTAAGTGAAACTTTGACATAGATCGCACCTTTTGACTGCTGAAATTTAATCAAAAAATTAAGTGGGCCAAAAATTTCCTACCCGTAGGAATTTTTGGGCAGTGGAAATTCTGGAAAGATGGCCACCACAAGCCTCAATGTGGCATTCATTAAGGGCTTTCTCCTCTTGGTCGTGGGTGAGGCATCGACGTAAGATGGTGTCGATGCCTCGTCGGTATAAGACATCTCCTATGAGGAGGTATTAGAGGGTCTGGTGCCGAATGCACCGACAGTCATCACGAGTGAGATGGGGTCTGAAGTTTTGGGTTTGTAAAAAGAGGAGAATATATTCGTACCAATGGTCGTCAGTCGCTACGAGGAAGAGATGTTTGTCTGGTAGCGAATTGTTGACTGGTGATCCTTTTGTATGACTTGGGAGGTCTATAATGAACTCAGCTAAGATTAACACCTTCTTGCTCTTAGGGGAGCGAAACTGTAAGTCGTATTCTTGTAGAATGATTATCTAGTGGGTGTACTTGTGGCTCATTAAACAACGCATGAGTAGATATTTGATGGGGTTAATATTTGAGACAACGGTTGTGGTCTTTAAGATGATGTAGTGGCGAAGTTTTTAGACTACGTGAATTAATTCTAGGGCAGTATTTTCTTCGAGCTCATATCTTGATGCAGGGCCTAATAAAGCTTTGATAATGTAATAAATTATGTGTTCCTTCCCAACTGGGCCCTCCTAGATCAATACTCCAGCCAAAGCGGTCTCAGATGCTGATTGATACAGGATGTAGTCTTTGTTGTAGTCTAGGGGATTGATCAGTTGTGCTGAAGACAATGTGTCTTTCAGTGCATCAAATTATTGTTGGGCTTGATCATCCCATTTGAATGGGATGTCCTGACGAAGGAGGTACAAGAATCCTTGAGCGCAAGTGGCGTAATTTGGGACAAAACTTCATAGAAATTTGGCCTTTCCTTACAAGATTTGTAGTTGCTTAAGGGTTCGAGGTGGAGGTACCTCTTTGATAGCTTGGACCTTGAGGGGGCCAACTCTAATTCCTTGCTGGGACACAATGAACCCTAAAATTATTCCTATTGTGACGCAGAATACACACTTGAGGGGGTTCAAGTGTAGATTTTATTGTTGGCATCTTTGGAATACTAGTCACAGATCCTTGAGGTGGTCTAATTGCTTCTTGGATCAGATGGTGATGTCATCCAAGTAGGCGAGGATAAGGTGTGAAAAGTCATGAAAGATATAATTCATGGCCCGCTCAAAGGTGGCTTTAGAATTCTTTAGGCCAAAAGACATTACCTAGTATGCAAATGTGCCCCAGGGGGTAGCGAATGCAGTATTGTACCATTCGATGTGGTAGATTTGGATTTGACTGTACCTAGAGAATCCATCCATGAAAGAGAGGGTCTTCTGACCTTCACAAGCATCAATGACTTGGTCGATGAATGGGGTAGGGTAATTATCCTTGGGACACACTTTTTTCAAATCACGAAAATCAATGAAAACCCGTATGGTGCCCTTTTTTTTCATGATGGGAATAGGGTTGGAAACCCTAGACGTGTAAGTGATAGGGTAGATAAACCCAGCTTTGTGAAGCTTGTCGATTTATTGTTTTATTTATTTTTCCTTGGGTGTGTGCAGTTCACGCTGTTTCTGGCATATTGGTGGTACGTCAGCATAAGTGTCAATATGGTGCTCTACAATAGTGGGACTAAGCCTAGGCATTTCCGAGTAGTCCCACACAAAGATATCTCGATACTCTTACAACAACTGGGTGTAAGAGGTTATCTTTTTTGGTGAACATGGTACCCACAGTGAGATTTCTTCGACTTTTTCAAGATTTCAAGAGATATTCACCTTGATGGTAGGTGAAATGTTTAACATGTTCTCTTCCTTGAACACATCGAGTGCCAGAGTGGGATTCTTGAACCAATCAAATTTCCCTAATGGGGGGGAGTGTTTTGATTCAATCGCATAAATATCTTGGTTTCCTATCTTTTTAGGGCTAAATGTTTTTTCAGGAAGAAAAAATGAGCGGTGATGCATTTCATCCCATGGATAATCTAGCTCCTTCATGGCCTCAAGGATATCCTCATTTGAGTGGAATAAGGATATTAAGGGGGGTTGAGTCTGCACAAAGCCGTGAGGAAGAGGTTCAGTCATAATGGAGATGGTCGAAATACATGAAAAAAATTTCATCGTAGATGTGGTGGAATTGAATGCGGTCAACAGGGTGCATGCAAATTGGGTTTACACCATCATTGGTACATCTACTCTCGTAGTTGCAACTGACTAGACACCTATGACTGAGGATCAAACACCTGATTCATGGTTCCAATACATGATGATATGAATTGTATATGGTGTATTGTGTCGTCGGCGTTTGGTGGGGGAGGAATTTCCATTGTGGGAGCTTGCATGGGAGCAAGGCTAGATTCCTCATTAGGCTGAGCACTTTTCGAGATTTGGAAGTTGTGCCTGGTGCAGAGGTGCCTCGATGTTTCCATCAATGGACATGCCTCTGTTTCATGGTTATGGACAATGAAAATGGTGCACAATACCACTATGCCTACTGAGTATATTGTGTGGGAACCAATACTACTCTTTGTCCCTGAAGTGGACGCTCGAAAGGGATCAGGCGTAGGGGAGAGGGTCCTCTACTGCCATTTCCAATTTTTTGGCTTGGGTATGTCTAACTCTTTTGGGGAGTGTAGACTTAATGCTACTCTTTCTGTAGGAAGCTTGGGGAGGCGTTCACATTTCATAGTATGGTGAAAAAGTGAGTAGATCCGACCATATCAGTGTGTGATATTCTCCTGGTTAGAGAGATGCGTCTGAGGGAGGGAAGAGACCATGTGAAAGCTGTTCATGAGGTGCTTTAGTTCATTGAGGGATTTTTGAGGTCTAAAATGGGCCTCCTAGGAAAAGTTTACAACCAAAATATACTTTATAATAACCAATAGGATTCAAGATGATGATGTCAACCATGGGGGATGATTCACCATTTTTGGAGTAAAAAAATTAAAAGAATAAAAAATAATAAAATAATAAAACTACTTTTTCAACTCATATTTTCAACTTATCTCCCTAAGTTTTTACTCAAATTTCTAGCGGGAGTACTCCTTGGATGCAAAATTTAATTTCTCATCCAAGGAGTACCCATGTTGCATACTTTCGATGAACCCTCCTACACAAAAAGGGAGAAATACATGAAAAAACGTGATTGCAATCACGTTTTTCATGTATTTAGCATTTTTTGTGTAGCAAAGTCCATCAAAAGTATGAAACATGGGTACTCCTTGGATGATAAATTAAATTATGCATCCAACGAGTGTTTCCTCTCGAAATTTGAGTTAAAACTTAGGGACATAAGTTGAAAATACGAGCTGAAAACATAGTTTCATTATTTTATTATTATTTTATTCTTTTTTCCCTCTAAAATTTGATGATGTAATCTACTATTATTTTATTATTTCCACTATTATTTTATAATTTCTTTAGGAGGCCTATTTTAGACCTCAAAACTCCCCTAATTCTTTGCATTGATTAACCTCGTGAAGGATTCTCGTTGCATATCTCCGTATGCCCCAGGCTAGACATGGGTCGTTTTAGGTCAATGTGCCTTTATAACTTGCCCGACGTGTCGTTGTGGAAATGGGGTAGGTTTCCTGGGGGGAATCTTCCTTCCATTACATTTTCTAATCTCTGGATTGATGATATCTCGACAATATGTTTCTAATGTATGAATAATTTTGATTAGTGGATGCACCTAAGAGATATAAGTGCATTGTTGATCATGATGGTTGACCTGACATACTAGACAAGAACGTTGTTCTTAGATGTTCCTGTCCTGTTCATTTGGTGACATGATCAGGTACCAGCAGTGTAGCACTTCTAGGTCAGGGCATGTAGCAACCACATGGTTGTGTGTGTTGCATAATGCACATGTTTCTCTTCTCCATGGAGGGCGGTTGGGATGACTAAGGGTTCCTCGACCGTCTGCTTTTCAGTTAATAGGAAGAGGATGGATCTACTTGTCACATATTCCTACGTTGTTGAGCTATCCATGGATTTTCTATTAGATTCATCTTCAAGGGAGAGGCGTACTATGGCCGTACATAAACTAGTTAGTGCTAAGAGAAACTGAGGGATGTAATGGCACTGTTCTAAAGTGTGGTTGCCAGAACATATCAGACATGAAAATTGAGTTTCTTGTAAGCCAACATAATACACTCGTTCAACTAGATACCACCTTCAGATGAGTTCCAAGGTTGCGCATTATTCGATGCAATGGTCACGTTCATCGTAAAGTGCACATCATATGATAGGAGGGAAGATGAATAGGAGTATTTTTAGTGACCGCCGTGCTTCCTGCAGTTATAATATGACACAAGGTTCTTCTCCATTCGACGGGATGGAGGGATCCATGATTGCTCGATGGCATGTAAGGCATCCCTGTATCATGGTATTTATTGGCAATAATGGGTGTAATGCCCATAATTGCTACAGATAGAGCATGTGTGGTTGGTAAGCAATGCCTTGCCTCGATTTTTGGTGGCTGGTTCCTTTCTACGGGAACTTGTTGTTGAGATATTTACCTCAAAGCTAAGGAGAGATTTTAGTTCGTCCAGCTCTTGGCAGATGTGGGTAGGGTGGCTGAATATGTCACATATGCTGCAAGGTTGTAATTCCCATTGTATGGTGGGATTTTCTACCTTCCTCCCATTTTTATTGGTTTTCTTGGTTTAATAATCAGTTTGGCAACAAAATTTCCTTAGATGGGATGATTGTGACAGTCTCCTTAGCAGGTGTGGCCTCCTTAGGAGTGAGGGGGATTAACCTTATAGAGGTAACGTATATGACTCCCGTTGTGGTAGGTGGGACCAAGTACCAAACTGGAATTGTAAAAGATAATTTTGGCAACACCACTATTACCAAGACTTGTTGTGACACAAAACCAGATGGCGGGTAGATGAAAGGATTTTGGGAGGAAGCATAGGCTAGAGAGGTTGTCATGGCCTAGGTCTTGGTGTCATTACTGCTTGTCTCTGTCTCTTGGTTGGCTTCGGTGCTTGATGTAGACATCATGCACATTGGAGCCTCTACGATATCAGATGATGATTCTGGTATAACAGGGGGATCTCCTAGGAATGACCCAAGGATATATGATGGTTTGAATTGGTTGGGGCCATATTCTTGGTACCATGTAAGCATCTCAGCAGATGTCTCTACATAGGGTAGAACTACATCAGCATTTTTTAGGGATCACTTATCGTGGTATGTTAATTGGTCGACAGTAATGATGTAATCCTCATGGGGAAACATCACGGTTCGGAAGATGGAGGAGGCTATGGCAGACATGGCGTACATATAAATCTACCTAAGGAGTATATTGTAATCCATTTGAGCATCCAAGACTTCAATTTCTATAGGGAACATATTTCCAACCAAGCAGACTGGGACATTTGGATAGAGACTGATGGGAGCATATGGGCGCCTGTCATGTGCTCTGAGGGTGATGTTTGATGACTTATGCCAGACATTATTTAACATGATGCATGTGGATGCACCCTCTTCAATGATACAACAGTGGATAGTGGTGTTTTGCACTGACACCATTATCTGGAAGGCAACCAATGAAGGAAGCCTAGGAGTGGATTTATCTAAATCAAAAGCTATCAGGCGCGAATCGGTGGGGTCAATGGTAGCTAAAGCGGAAATTAAGGCTTTCCTTTTCTTTGGGCATGATTGTAATACTTCCAAAGTTGACATGGTGGAAATATATTGGACTAAATAATCCACAATGCTATAGTTATGGGTCGCTTTGGAGTGGTTTCCTGCATGCCTAGTTGGTCCCTTATCCATCTTTGGAAAGGGTTCAATAGTATCTTCGATATATTCAATGCTTCTTTTGGTGCACTCATGCTAGCCCCTAACAAATTGGTGCCTAGTGGGGTATCGTAATTTTGGTTCCATGTCTGAAAAAACATTTCTTCGTCAATCATGTAGATTTCATGGTTGTTTTTTCTGAAATTTTCATGAGTTGTTTGCTGCATTCGGTATTAACTATCCCTTGGTGGGGGAAGGGCTCCTGCATGATAGTTGTCTACTGTGAGGGTCCCCCTTGTCCTTGGTTACCCTAAAGTTTCTTCAGTTCAAGGAGATTGGGACAGTGATGAGCGTAATGGACATATTCACCACAGATTGCACGAGAGTGGTTAGTCCAAATATTCGCTCTCTTGTTCTACCCTTGGGAGTTACTTGGCTCTTGGTTATGATTTCAGTTGGAGTCTCCCCCAGCCTGAGATCATGGGTGGAATTGTTGCTTATTGCCCCCTAATCCATGATTTCCCTTTTGTTTTTTTTTTTGTTTTTTCCTTTCCACGTTAAGCGGATAGCTAGGATTCTCCTGATTATATGACTAGCACGGTTGTTCCTAAGAAGGTTGCACAAATTTCACCTTTGCTTTATTCTGCATGGGTGGGTTTTGTGCTAGGAATTGGGAATATTGGGGTCCCTCTCCCTATTTTATGAATGGTTGTTGGGGGAAATCTCTTTCGTCAGTATTTCTAGTTGTGTACTGGGTCCCCTCAACCGGAGGGTATGGTCCTCCCTGCTGATGATGGTACAATTGTGCCCTATTGGTGATGTTCTGCAAAGGTGCATGATGACTTTGGTAGGTGAGTTGCGGGATCCTCTGGTTGGGATAATATGTGTAACTGGGGTACTGACTACTGCTGTCTAGGTGATTTTGGGTCAGTAATCCAATCAATCCATCTGTAGTGTTCGACGCACCTAGAAATTATTTATAAGATTTTAGGCATGTGGCATTAGGTAAGATGTTATAAATGTATCCTAACTGCGTGTAAATCAGCTCGAGCTACTGGGATTTACTAAGGGAATCCTCTTCGGCTGTAGGTTTTTTAATTGCTACATATTTTGAAATCACTACAGTGAGAGTTTTCAGAAATAGGTCCAACAGAACTCAATCTCCGAGTTTGGCTTTGCACAAATTGCAACGTCATCACCATTCATGGAGATGGTCTGAGATATCGGCGGCTAGTGTCTGTCTAAAATGTGTCATTAATTCCATCCCGGAATCATGGTGGATGGGTAACTGAAAATATGTGAGGAATGCAATAGTGAGGGCACTAAATGTTCCATGTGTGGCAGAAGGTTGCTCCACATACCATTTCGCAACTAGGCCAGTTAGGGTGCGCTGAAATAGTCTCAGCTAAATAGTATCATCAATGATGCTATTTGACGAAAACCACAACTAGAAAGTAATTATATGATTTCCTAGGTCTTCTATTTTCTTCCCTTCGAAATTTTGGCATGGGGGGCCATGTAGGGTTGTGTGCAATAGGGTCATTTGTTAACTTGGTTACATCAGGTAAGTTCAATGATGCTAAGAACGGTGACTAAGGGTTGAGTGCCATTGCAGAATGTGAAAAAACAGTGTTCTGGATAGATATGGGGTTTTTCTGTGACGTACTCGGCTGTGTGCTCACTTGGCTCCCTGAATGGGTAGCACTCCTCTGCCCCCTAGGGGTTGTGGGAGGAGTGGTATGTGGTGACCCTATGGCAGTTTCAACTGGTGTGGCATTGGGTGACCTGCGGGGGTTCCTAACTAAATATGCCCTGATAAAGGATGAACCAATAAGGGTGGCGGTGTTTCATCTTTGATGCCTCAATGGTGAAATACCTGGAACTCCTCCCACTAATGGGGGGAGGTCCAAAAGATTTCTATATCGACGAGGTCCTGTTGGGTCCGTTATGGTGTCGATAGGTATGGTTTTGGAAAATTCTTCAGTTCTATGAGAGGGGAGATATCAAAGAAAAATTAATGACCACATACATAAAGCAAAGAGAAAACAAAATTTAATTTTCCTTTAAATTATTTCTCTGTGATCAAGCAATGAAAAAATGGTTATGGTTTTTTTTGCGCATGATACTAAAAATTTTAGAGACCTAAACGTCCTCACACTCTCAATTGTAACTAGGCCTTGTGAAGATATATTCTAGTGGGTACTGAGGCTAACCTCCCGAAATAACAGGCGACGTCTTACAACATCTGAAGAATTGACCAAGGTAATGGGTATAGGATCTAGTGCTTCCTGCACTGTCACCTATAGGGAAGGATGCCCTATATTTGGCCACTAATTACCAGTGTCCCATGTGAGCGTTCGATTCTTGAGCTTCTTGGTAAATTAGCTACCATTACCAAGCATTAGATGGGTTAGGTAGCCCCAAATAATATCGCACGCACTGGGCATACGCTTAACCCCCTCTGAATCGAGTCTCTATGGTGCTTGGGTTTTCTTTTCCATGGGCGGATAGATGGATTTAAAGCTCCCTATTCAGTAAAATTCTATGTCCCAAGATGTAAACTAACCAAGGTGGCTTATTGGATGCCTACCCCCATGGTCCTAACCTAAACTATATTTTTTCTTGTGGCCCCTGTGGGGAAATTTAGTGAGTTCGTTTAGGTTAGTTTTAAGGAGTCTTTACTTCACTTATGGTTTGGAAGTGTGTGAGAAAAAAGTGAAAAATCACATAGTTTTAAGATGTGGATATGCGGTGATCCTTTACACATCCCCTATTAATCTATGTTTTGATTGTTCCTTGCTATAAGAAAATCATGTGCGAGTAGTGGGTTGCCTACAACTTTGTCTAATTAATTTGAACTATTAACCAAAGGGAGATGGAAAATTATCGAAGAGAGATTTCATATGCTTTCCTAGGGTCACCAAAAGGTGCAAGGGCAACAGATATTACTTGCTTCTCTTAAGATTATTAAGTCATGGTCCCAACTCCTAGTACAAAAATTTAAACTAAGATTAATGATCTAACTAGCAAAAATTAAAACTAGCTAAGCATATGTGGATTAAGGCCACTTACTCCAGCTAATTTATCTATGTGTTTTTGGTGTCTATTTTCATAAAATGATTTAATTCAAATTGCAACTTAATTACCCCCCTACTTAAACTGTATGAGTTTGTGAATATAAACTTTAAAATTTAAAACTAGCAACTAGCAATACTAAAACACAGCCAAAATCAAGTTCTAAACAGTCATGGAACACCACACACAGTGCTGGAAATTTTTCTATGGTCTTACAATCACTTTAAAATTAGGAAATTGAATGAAATCACATAGAAAATTGGTCTCTGATTTCTGTGCGGAAATTTTCCACACATGTGCGTGATTCTGCACGCAGGTCAACGTTGAACTCATGTGAATTGTCGCGTCTGTCTGTGTAAACTACACATGTTTTTCCTGTAAATGAAATTTCTGGAACTTTTGAACTTCAAACTTTCACTGTGGGTGAATGAGTAGAGAAGAGGAGAAGGGGAGTTGTCCCAGAAACACTCTAGAGTAGACAGAAGGTCCCTCCAGTAAGCGCAACCACTGAACTAAAAAGTAAAGCTAGTGGAGTCTCCAATCCTGTAGTGGTGGTTTTGGTGCAAAAGTGTACCAATCCACCGGTGCTTAGGAGGAGTGTTCGCTGCCTCCAAGATGTGGTAATAGGAAGAAAATATGGTTAGCAGGTTAGTGAACACATGCTCGTAGATATAAAAAACACTAAATAATAGAATATAGTATGCATATACGGAGAGAAAAAACAACTAAACTAAACACAATAAAAAAATCTCACAAATATTCAAACATAACAATAATGAAAATGGTGGAATCAAAGTCCCCTCTTATTTCTCATTGTTAGGAAGAAAGATATTATGTTACACTCTTTCCAAAGGACCCTTAGAACTATGGAGTTCTAAGACCCGGTGCAAGAATGTTTTTACCCTTTAACTGATGTCGCAAGGTCTCTCTCTCTACTCCAAAGGATTGAAGTTGTTGGGTGGCCAACAACCAATTCCTCACTCTACTACTGCTCTAGATTGCACACTACTCGATTGCTCATCAGCAATTTGGCCAGCATAACAATGTGATCTCCTTTTTCTCATCTCTTTATGGCCATTTATAGGTGAATTCAAATTATATACTCCCTTGGTTATATATACTCCCTCATTATATGAGAAAAGTACTTTTTCACCTTAGCTCCACCAAAAAAGCATTAGAGAGATTATATAACAATTATTTTGTGGAGAAAGGGGTGGCTCTTCTTGGGTGGTAATATTACCTCTCTCTTACAATCTCAATTTTCTCTCTCCCCCCATAGTAGAAAAACCTTGACATACTTGAAATTGGATATTCACCAGGCACACCCCCTTTTCTTTTCGAAAGTACATATGCATCCCTCTCTCTTACCGACAATCAAAGCCGAGGAAAATATTTAATAATATGGAAACCAGATTGATATTTCAGATAGGGCTACTACTCCAAATAGTTTGAGGTATAATTTGGACTTCACGTCGAGGAGACCCCTTTTTTAACATATTTGTAGTACCGTCAACAGTACAATGGAGAAATGCAACCATGGAAGAATCATTTTCAAAACTTGTTATTGTAGAATACTAGGAAGAGTTTCCTTATGAAGATAGCCAAAAGAAAAATAAAAAGGAAGAGAAACATTCATATCTAATGCTGAAATATTTTGATGAAGAACATCATTTGGATGATACGCTCATACATTTTGACGAGGAAATGAAACTTCTGGAAGTATGAGGGAGAAAAAATATATATATTTTTGGAAGAGATGCCTAAAATAGAGAATTTTTTCTTCTTTGAAGAGGTGTCTAAGGTTGATAATATTTTAATTGAGAATTTTCATACAGACATTGAATATTGTAAATTTGAAAAGGAACCTACTACAATGAAGAAAGCAAATAAATATTTGATGAATGACTTCAATATTTCACTGTTACATGAGGAAAGGGTGTTGGAAACATCTACAAAGACTCTAAAGTCTCATGTTTTTAAAGATAATAAGTAGTTTGTGGCTATAGATATCAAGGAATTTAAAAATATACAGTCATAAATTTTCCATATCAGTAGACAAGAGAACATTATTTCATCTAATTAGTAAAAATATAAGATATGCATATTCAAGGAGTGCAAGTATTGGAAACTACAAAGAGGATGAATATGTGTAGGGAAAAATGATCTGGCTTGGATATACTTCAGTTGATTTAAGTACAATAAATCTTGGGAGAGATCATATAGGACTATTTTTAAGCCTCGGTTTTCCATTGCAACAACATGGGGGAAAACCACCCAGTCCAGACCTTAGAGCAAGTCCTTTTATATTTGGTGTAGTGGCTCCAACTAGATATAAAGGAACCAGTTTTATAATAAGGATAATGAGGGTGTGTTTGTTTATAACATGCAAATGGAAAAATGATTTAATCTATCATATGCAGTGACTAAATATCTATTCTGCTATATACCCGAGAGTATTCATTCTTTCATGCGATCTAAAAGGATATCTTTCAACAATTGGCAATAAGGATTATTCAATAGTTGAAAGAGATGAAAATTATGTAAAAATGATTATTTTGACAAATTAGTTTAATCAAAACAATTGTGAGATATATATCTCATTCATAAGTTTGATCATACATGAGATAAGTAACCATAAACATCAGTAAAAAAGTGCATTTAACATTTACCTATAATAATAGCTTTCATATATAATACAGATAAAATATGGTTCTCAATTCAAGAAGTAAAAATGAAAATAATGTGTATAAATACCATATATGTGAGGTTCTACTCATTCAAATAGATAGTAGTATCTACTCCTCTTCACGTCAAAGCAATTCAATGAGTACAAAAGTCCAACTTTAGTTAAACAACATCAATATCAAAAAAAAATAGATTATGTTCCATTAATTCATCAAGGCATTCACAAACATACATAAGTGCATTCCTTTGCAAGTGTCTTTGAATCACCTTCTTTGATTAAGTTGGTTGTATGGAGTGTATGCAGCACTGCCTCTGTAATATTCCTCGTTTCTCCTGCTGCTCTTGTCACTGCCCGTTCTACTTGTTTAATCTATACATCCCAATTAGTAAACATGGTTTCTTTGAGAGTCTCCTCAATTTTAGGAAGATTTGCATTTCTTCCTTCATCTAACTCTTGCCATATGATCTGATCTGAAATTATAGTGTTTAAATCTTCATATTTAGTCCTCTGATCAATTGCCTAATTTGTTAATTTCTCACTGGTATCTAAATAAGGGCTAATAGTAAACATCCTTTGACAGAATAGACCTTGTTGTACAGACAGTTGGGAGTTTAGCTCTAAATCCTCCTTGATAAATTCATCTTTGCTTGGTACATATTTGAATTTGGTAATTGATTCCTGCATTTCACCAATTTTTAGATTCTTCACAGTGATATCTGCTTCATACTTTATTTTCATTGCTTCCATGTCTTTTTGTAATTGAGATAGTTGTAATTTGGCTTGTTTATTAACATTAAGTTTCTCCATCTCTAATTGTCGCTCTAGCTGCTAGATTTTTTTTTCTTTCCCTTTCAAAAAAACTAAGACTTTGGTTGCCTTATCAACTGTAGCTATGGCGTAGGCTCTTGCCAATTGTGACAAAGTTGTCATATTTTTTGTTGGATCAGCGGTTGTGTCTTTCCAAACCACTCCCATTGATTCATTTCCTGGTAATATTTCAGAATGATTTTTCACTCTCCTTCTCTTTCTTTGTTTTCTTACTATGACCTTATGTTTAGGACTGTAGAATACATCTAGAGGAGGAATTTATTCTATTTTTAAGGTGATATCAGTTGTAGGGAATGCAGGGATAATCTCTACTTCCTGCGAGCCTATTTCAAGAGTATCTCTCGTCTCTGTATTTGATATCCTCTGAGTTTGCTAAGGTGTATAACATTCTAAAGTTCCTTGAACTTTCATTATCTCTTTTCTATTCTTGAGGCCTTGACTAAATTCATCCCATTTTTTTTCCATATCATTGCCCTTTTCTCTATCAATAGCACTTTGATTTGGGTCAATTTTCATCTGCTTTTCTGTTGATTTCTGACTAGTCTCGGTCGTGGCTTATGTTTCATTCTGTGATTGATTTGCATTGTGAATTGATCCTGCTTTAGAATTGTGCTCATCAATATTGATATTGACACTGGGTGTAGCCTTGTGTTGGGTGCTTAAAAAATTCAATGGAATTTGTTCAAGTATTTTGCTTCTAAATTCTTGAAATTTGTTAAAATGAATTGGCTCCAATTTCATCTTTGCCCAATTTATAACTTTCTCAAATGACTGAGAAGATTCGAATAAATCTTAAAATTTATTAGGTTCATGAATAAATGCTCTAACTTTCATTGACACAGTAAAATTTTAAGCTACCTTATCAGGATCATATTGTCTGCATGACATGGTGGCTAGTTTCAAAATTTCTATATTCTAAATCTCTTTTATCGCATGACCAATATAATTTAGAGTAAAAACACCACATTGTACTAGGAAAACTGGCCATAAAGCTTTATTTGAATCTTTGAGGCTCTTCGCAAGGCCATATCCTACTTTCTGATAAGCAATTTCCTTTGCTAGCAGTTTATCAGGGACATATAGAGGAAGTGCATGGGGCTTGGAAATATTGCCAAAAATTGTGATATAGGTGAAAATATGTTTAGTGAAAATTTTCCCAATTGGGAGCAGGTCTACACTAGCTTCTTTGGAAAACCTTGGGGCTTTCTTGTCAAAAATGAATTGGTGCATGGGCAAGATAACACCATGACAAATTTTGTAAAAATGGGATGCAAAATAGGAATGCCAAAACTCTTTGTGACTAAGATGAATGCGGTTTGGGTCTTGACTTGTCCATTTCCAGCCCATGATTGGAAATTTAGTACAGAAACATATAGCGTCCATAACATATGCACTCATATAAAATGGGGGGAAAATTCTTTGGGAGGAATTTCTTTTATGATGATAGTCTAAGATAGCCATAGAAAGGTTATCATATAGGATGGTGGCCTAGTTCATTATAATGGAATTTACACATGCATCTATTAGAGGTACCCATTGTATTGAAAACTTCGTACTGTCAGGTTTTTCATACAACCTACATTACATAGCGGTCGCATAGTTATGGGGAGTTGATAACGGATCAATAGGGTACATGCCAGTTTTTTCTTGTTTGAATTTGTTACCCCCGGACCTCCAACTCTAAATCATTTTGAATAGTTCATCATTTTCTTTGGTGAATTTTGATATGAATGTCGAGTCATAAGTTTTCTAATGCTCTGGAAGATGGTACATTTTCCTTATGTCTTCCACTATGAAATATCCCATGAGTTCCATCTTTGAATTTCTGAATTATCTATCTGCAATGTTGACATTGTCAATTACCCATTTGATCATATTTTTATATGGTAAAATTTTAGGCCTTGTTGCTATCCTATGCAGGAAAGAGTAGGTTGCATCACTCATTTGAGCTTTCGATGGCATTGAGGAACCATTTGTTGGTTTGATTTCAGTAATTAGAGGTTGTTCATCTTCGAGGAGATTGAAAATAACCTCCCATATCATCGCTCATGCATCTTTGTTGCATTTGGTGTCTGAGAATAGGGGTAGCATTTTTGTAGTCTCAGATTCAATAGTATTATGTTTTCTTGTTCTTCTGCATTATCTTCCTGAGAGAAATTTCGCTGGAAGACCTCCTGAAATTTAGAGATGTGAGAATAGAGTGAAAACTACAAAGTAGAGAGACAAGAGAATTAAAAAAACAATTAACGATAACAAAATATTTTCAAAGATATGTTTCTTAACTCATCATAAGTGAAATTAGTTATTTATTTTCCCAAGCCACTAAAACAAAGAAATTCCTTTAAGTTTCGTTTGATGATTCATTTAAGTCTTATCAATTCCGCGTACTTTATGTCTAATCGAGAAATATCGCATCGCAGAAATTAGATTGCGTAAAATAGTTCTATTAAACATTGATGTGATAATGTGATTGCGAAATTACAATATCGCATGTCGGGATTTAACTTTTCTTTTCATTTCAATGGTTAACCTCGACCTTTATTGTGATATGATTGTTGCGGGGAAATCTTATTTGCTACATTTATGCATTTCACATTTTGCATTTCACATTTGAAAATGAATTATAGTTATTAATTCTTTCACTTTTCACAATCTACGATGTGCGGTAGCTTATAAGTGCTTTTAATATTAGCCTTATAACTAAGTTTTCTAAGGTAAATTTTTTAACCATTATAAAAAGGGTCGGATATCACATTTCGGGGTTGGTTTATGATATTTAACATTTGTTCAAAACGGTTTGCGATATGCGATTTGCGAGATTACTGAAGTGGAAAGGGTGTTGAACTTAGTATTTCTTCATTTTTCAGTTTTTATGATACGTTTTTAGAGTTAAGATTCATTTCTTTAAAGGAAATAAAATTTAAAAGGGTCCCCATATATTAAAATAAATGGGGGTTGTTGTATAGTACAACATACTACAAAGAAGAAAGCTTACTAAAGAAGAAATGACAAAAAAGAGTATTGAAGGTCAATGGACTAGAACTTTGGGGGAAGCCTTGTATAAAGGTATAGATTTTTTCAGGAAAATTTGTCATTTGAACCAAATCCAAGAACACATTTAATTCAAATAGTCATGTAAATTAATTTGTAGCTTAAGGATATATAACATTGGGTACACAATTTTGTTGAAGATAAGAAAAGGTATGAAGATCTAGAAATGGTAGTGTACATACAAAATTTTATGAAAATATGCAATAGAAAATTTATGTCAGTGATTTATACTAGAAAATCACAGAGATGGAAGGCATCGATGATATATGGGAACTAATGGAGGAGGTAATTGGAGAGATTTTCCATGAGATTGGAAGAGCAATCAGTCACAAGCTATTGTGGACTGAAATTGATTGCATCAGCAAGGTTTTGATCAAGCAACAAAGAAAAACATGGGATGCTAGAAATAATAATGTACAATAGATTGTGGACCGGGATAGTGGAGGAGGATAATGTTGCAGTAGAACAAGTGGATAGAAAAAACACAATATATCGAATCTAGAAGGACTTCAATAAATGAACTCATCATCAATAGATCATGAATAATTTTTTCCTTGGGAGTCTATTATGGGAACATCCTGCCTTCAAAGTAAAATAAATTTGACTAGACCTAAGGGGTTTTCATTTACCAAGGGAGTTGGTTCCCTAATTGAATTTTAATTATTTGATTTATATATATTCCTATGTTGCTAAGGGATTCTAGAATGTTTATATGAGTGGATTGAATTATTTAAATGATTTTAGTGAGCTTCTATCTTGAGATTTGAATGAGTTTGAGATATCTTGGAGGTCATATAGATATCTTGAGAGATATGTTGATCTAGAGGACCCTAAAAATATGAATTTTGTTGAGACTATAATGGATCTAAGCTAATTCAAGTTGAGGAATTTCTTGAATAATATTTTAAGTCTAAGAGTATCATAGAGAGAATAAATTTAGAGCGTGAGTATGGTGAAAAGAATACAAAAAGGGCCAGGTCTGAGAATTCCCATCCTTGTTGTTATCACTAGAAAATCAGACAAGCAAAGATGACATTATTAAATGTCAGGCAGAAGGATTTACAGGGTTGAGGAACATTAGAGGATCTAAAAAATTTTAAAAATCTCTAAGTTGAAGAGGTAAAAATCAAATTGTGCACCATAAACACATGTGAAATGCACCTTTGCGAGCATTTTCCTTTGATAGGTGCGCTGGTCTGCATGGCTTTCCCTCAAAAATTCGTGCGGTCCTCGGATTGGTGGAACTCACTTTCCGAGACCACTTGACACACTTGAAGAAATGATCCTACACTTGAGGCTGCCAAAGGAAAACCACCTAAGCCACCTTGGGACCTCAAGGGAGCACAAAAATGAATCAACCCTCTCTCCTGGGTCACCATCCACCAATGTACCAAGAGAGGGAAGGATAATCTGAATTCACCTATAAATGACAACCAAGAGATGAGAAAAATGAGAGCATGTTGTTATGCTGGCCAAATTTCTCATAAGAAATCCAGTAGTGTACAATCCAGAGTGGCAATAGAGTGAGTATTCGATTGAGGCTTCCTTTTTGTCGACTCCAATTCACATTCTCCAAAAAGGAAGCAGTACCTTGGATGGCTCCTCACCACAATAGGGGCATTCTCGGGTGGCACTGTGGGAATCATCATTGCCCATAGATGTAATCGTTACTCCTAACATTTGACTATGACACAAGCTTTCATGTTAATATGGTATCGTACTTTACAACCATTTCACTTGGCACAAATTCGTCGAAGACCCATGCCATTATAAGCATCTATGTCTGCAATTCTTACACGGGGAGGTCCCAGTCTATGATATCCCAAAAGGGAGAATGCATTAATACTAAAACACAATATAAGAACTGCAGAAAATTAAACAATAAATCTAAATGCACCATACAAATGTAAATAATAGCTGAGCCATTTTATTATATCGGAGGTGGATAAACAGTACAACAGTGCTCAAAATATGATACACTCAAGCCAAACAGATGGCCTAGAATGACCCTGAAATGAACCCACAAGAGGGACTACGTAATTGCTAGAATACTGGAAGGAATATTGCATTGTCCCTGCTGCAACTGCTAGGACTGCAACTTCTGGAAAAAAATTAAAGTTAAATCTAAGTAGTTCTGGAGCTCTGATGATGCTGAAAATGTAGATTCGGGCTCTATGATGGATACCCAAGATAACCCAGAAATGATTTTCCAGATATATCAATCTAAGAAAATCACCCTCTTAGGGCTTACACATATAACTATTGGGTGTGAAAATCTGAAGCAAGATCTGAAAAAATATGGCTGCAATAGGGTGTACAATCATATCTATGAAAGAAGGGTTGATCCCTTCACTATATCCTCAAGCTATAAGCTCAAGATCTAGCTCCTCCAACCTTCTCCACTGAATGCTATTGTTGCTACACAACTGCTACAAAAATTGTGCTGTCAAGGAGGGAGGCTCTCTAGCCTATTGCTGGATATGTCAAATCAGCTCAAAAATTGTGGAAACAGTGAATGCAAAGTGAGGAGATGGTCCCTCACAGGATTTCCAGCTGAAATACTGGAAACTTCCTTCCTCCTTTAGATCTGCAAGACTGGACTGTGAAATCCTTGAGGGGACTGTTGTTACATGGAGGTAAAATAAAATGGCTTGAATGCCAAATATAGATAGGCTTCTCCTGAAAGTCCGAACATGAAGAACAAGGTGAAAGGATTAATCATCCACTGGTTTCCTATCTGAAGTGCTAGAAACAACCTCCACCTCTCAAACCCTGATGCAATAATGCGTTATTCCTATGGCTAAATGAGCATATGAGAGTGGTATGAAGATGGCACCAATGCCTGATGATGAATGGAGCTGAATAGAAACCTTCCTAGAGTAGGCACTCGAAGTCCCCCATGGGCAAGGGTGGGATTTCTGCTTGGAAACACCATGTGCTAAACAACACTACAGACTTAGCTAAACAACAATAAGCATGCATAAAAATTTCAACTGAAAAATCTATATCTAAACAAATCATAAATAATAATCTAAAACTTGCCTTCTATAGTGCCTTCATCTTCATTATATAGATTATGAGCCTTCCATAGCCTAGGCCCACCTCATAACTATGTTACCTATGCGGCCACTAGCCTCCATGAAGACTGTGTTGTCTCTCCATGATCTCCATCATGTCTGCATTTAATTCCCACTCTCTCCATCATGTGCGCATTGGATGCACCACTTCCTCCATTATCTCATTATAAGTACTTTATGATCTTACTTTGAATACACTATGATCTTAGTTGGCCTCCTCCAAGATCCTCATGATTTTACATTTAAGATCCATGATCTCCACTCTTCCTTCATTTAATAAGTTGCTCCACTACTCCATAATGTAGATCTAGATCTTAAATATACACATTCATACATAAAAAATGGATTTTATTTTTCTTTGGGGTTGTGGGTCCCTCCACCCTCTTATTTACTTAACTAATTATGAAAATTAAGAACTCTAATATTCCAATTATCTTGTGGAAAATTAGGAATATTACAGTCCTCCCCGTCAAAATGTTGTGTGTCCTCAAGCAACTACAAAAGTAGATTCTACAGCAAACATCCTCCCTCCAAATGGAATCATCATATGGAAGGCCTCCCCATCTGTCACAATGTGTCATGCATGTACAGCTCTAAAGTTTCCTCTGTAGAATTTCTATAATGGCCTCTAACTGAAAAGTTAGATACCCATCCTCATCAATCAATATCCAAGTGGAAACCATATGATGTCCAAAGATCTCCTCTATACATGAAATACATGAAATGAAGTGGTTTCTTCCCAAAGTGGAAAGTCCCAACTCATGAACTATCTCTCCAAACTATGATACATATAGTAGATGGCATCTATTAGCCCTATTGGCCATGTAGGAACCAAACATAACATCAACATAGTGAAAAACAAGAAGTAGAGAAATATGGATGATCATGAACAATGTCAAACCATATTCTCCCAATAACAACCACCGCAACAAAGCCTTCTATTGCCATGCAAGATCATTATGAAAATAATCAAGATATCCATACTCTCTCAAAAGAAGCCATTCCAACAATTCTTATTGATGCCATTCCAAATTAGCATCAATATAAATGTGAGAGCCATACTCTGTCAAAAGAAGCCACCGCAACAATACCTCTTACTGCCACACCACATCATCATTGTACAAAATGTAGTGTCCATATTATCTCAAGAGAAGCCACAGTAGTAAGGCATATTGCTATCCCATCACATCATCATCATACCAAGTACAATGACCATAATCCCCCAACAGAAGCCAATGTTGTAAGGCCTACTGTTGCCATCCTCCATCAATTTCATGTAATGTATGGGGAAAAATTAGCCCATATTCTCCCAATAGTAACCAAAGCAAAAAATAGTATTGCTTCCTCCTTACATCATCATGATGCAATTCATGGAGCAACAACATACTAATGGACATGTGGAATGTCCCATCAGAAAAATACAAATAATCTCCCTTATGCCACATCATGTGAGAGTTATGCTTTGTCCCAAACCCATATACATAGATGAACATGAGATATATCCCAAAAATAAGTACATGTAAATACATGAGACATATCCAAAACAAAAGCAAATACATATACATAAGATATATCATGAGATGTCCAAACTCTCTCATCAATAGCTAGCACAACCATGCCTCCTGCTGCTGCATGTCATCAGTGATATACATGGCATGGATCTTGCAAATGTGAGTTGTTGGGTAGTATCCATACTCACCCAAAAGCAACCAACGCAGCCATGCTTCTTGTTTCCTGGTATCATAGATCTGCAAGAAGGTTGGAAACCTCCTACTCCTCATCCGGATAAATTCATCCCAATGTGGATGATGAATCATGTCAAGATCAATCTTGGTATCCTCCCAATGTATTATACCAACTTCCTCCATTTGAATAGCTTTGCACTCCATGAAATTTTGAAGTGCCCCTCCATTGAGGTCTCTCCATGAGATCCTCTCATCAATGACCCATTGGAACCCATAAGGCTCCATACATGTTGTAGGTATAATATCCTCTCTGAGCTATGAAGATCTCATCAAGAAAACTTCATCTTGATAATGGAAAGTACTCTCCATCACAAGATGTCTACCATCTATCATTTGGCCCTCCAATGCTTCATGAGTGAAGCCACCTTTAGAATGCTCCAAGAATAATGGGACCCTCTCATCATCACTGCTACTAAGTGACAGCACTGCATATCTGCAGGATGATACATGTGCTATCTCATGGCCACATACAATGCTAAACTCATAGCCTGGAGTTGTACTAAATAGGACTATGCTCCTTCCATCTTATACAACTCCACACTTCAACACAGAGTGTTGGGTGTAGCTCAACCATAACAAAATGGGATAGCTATACATCTTCTCCTTGATCAAATCAATGGTCCTTTGTACATTGATAATTTGCTACTCCAAATTAGCAAGGTGCTCTAATCCTTGGTTATGCACTTGCCCTAATAGCATGGTCTCACATATCTCAATATGAGGTACTAAAATAATATGAGAAGAAATTATGTGAAATCCTTCGATAAGTTGAATCTCTGGAACATATTGCACATCTACAAGAGTTCCTCCAACCGGTGCAATAGTCTCTCCAACTACTAGTAATGATGATGGTTGCTCTTCTAAAACTCTACCAGTGCTAGTATATGTCTCCTCATCATCATGCATCTCATGAATCATGCATGGGGCTCCAAATTTCAAGAACTTAAGACCATCTTGCAAAGTTGCAAGTGATCCTCCTCTTGATGTAAGTACATCTACACATGATGGTGGCGGTAGAGGCTCCTCCTCCTAAGTGATAATGAGGACATCTTCCTTGGGCTCTTCATGTACTATCTCCTCAATGATGGGAGATGTCTCTGGTTTCTTTCTACCAAACTTCTTCTTTAGTATTTTAATAAAATCTGCATAAGCAAACACAATCATGTCTAACAAGTGCCTAAACCACCAATCTATTTCTTCACCTTCTAGGTGCAGCGCTTCAATCTCCACAGCCTCTCTTTCATCTAAAGGATATTGTAGAAAAAAGGTATCCAAATATTCCCTCCAAGCCCTCAATGTGCTTGTGGGATATCCATCAAATGTAGGTAAGAAGAATCTATGCCTAATTCTTCTATTGATGCTTCGGGATCTCCTCTCCTCTTTGAGTTGCAAAAATTGTTGGAGAGTTAGATTCTCCTTGAGAGCTCTATTCTGTGATTTGTACTCAGACAGATATTTACTTAAGGTCTCATGCCCCAAATCTCCTTCATATTCAGACCAGTCCTATCTCTTATCAAAGAAGGTGGATCTAGTAGAATGATGTGAAGCTCTTTTCTTCTCCGGTTGCTTCTCATGCTGATAGGAAGTGTTGGGACCTTCCTCTTCAAATCTTCTTCTTAGATCCTTCCTTTTCCTTTCTCTCTTCATTTTATTGACCTCTGTGGAGAGATATTGCAAGGATCTAAAAGGAAGAGTGGAAAAACTGAAATCCTCCTTCATGTTAGTTCTCCACTATCTGCTTCTTCTTTTGATGCAAAATATGAAGTGTCCACAAGCTGAGCCAAAGATCATGCTTTGATACCACTGTAATGTCCCAAAAGGGAGAATGCAGTAATAATAAAAGACAATATAAGAACTACAACAAAGTAAGAAATAAATCTAAATGCACCATACAAATGTACAGAATATCTGAGCCATTTTATTATATGGTTGGTGGATAAACAGTACAACAGTGCTCAAAATATGAGACACGCAAGCCAAAGAGATGGCCTAGAATAACCCTACAATGATCCCACAAGAGGGACAGTGTAACTGCTAGACTGTTGGAAGGAATAATGCATTGTCCCTGTTGCAACTGCTGGGACTAAAACTGTCATCAAATTCTAAAGCTAGATCTACGCAATTCTGGAGCTCCGATGATGCTAAAAATTTAGATCCGGGCTCTATGATGGATACCCAAGATATCCCAAAAAGGATTTTCCAGATTTATCAATCTAATAAAATCACCCTCTTAGGGATTTCACGTATAACCGTTGGGTGTGCATATCTGAAGCAATATCTAACAAAATATGGCTGCAAAAAGGTGTAAAATTATATCTATATAAGAAGGGTTGATCCCTTCACTAGATCCTCAAGCTAGAAGCTCAAGATCTAGCTCCTCCAACCTTATCCACTAAATGCAACTACTGCTACACAACTGCTACCAAAAATTGTGCTGTCAAGGAGGGAGCCTCTCTATCCTATTGCTAGATATGTCAAATCAGCTCAACAATGGTGGAAGCAGTGAATCCAAAGTGAGGAGATGGTACCTCATAGGATTTCCAATTGAAGTACTGGAAACTTCCTTCCTCCTTTAGATCTACAAGAATAGACTGTGCAATCCTTGAGGGGATGTTATTGCATGGAGGTAAACTGCAATGGACTGAATGCTAGATATAGATATGCTGCTTCTGAAATGATGAACATGAAGAACAAGGTGAAAGGATGAATCGTCCATTGGCTTCCTAGCTGAAGTGCTAGAAAAAACCTCCACCTCTCAAACCCTGATGCTGGAATGTGTTATTCCTATGGCTAAATGAGAATATTAGAGTGGTATGAATATGGCACCAATGCCTGACGATGAATGGATCTTAATAGAAACCTTCCTAGAGTAGGCACTCGAAGTCCCCCATGGGTAAGGGTGGGATTTTCACTTGGAAACACCCTGTGCTAAACAACACTGCAAACTTAGCTAAACAACATAAGCGTGCATAGAAATGTCAACCAACAAATCTAGATCTAAACAAATTAGAAATAATAATATAAATATTTCCTTCTATTGTGCCTTCATCTTCATTATATATATTATGAACCTTCCATAGCCTAGGCCCACATCATAACTACGCTACCTATGTGGCCACTAGCCTCCATGAAGATTGCATTGTCTCTCCATGATCTCCATCATGTCTACATTTAATTCCCACTCTCTCCATCATGTGTGCATTAGATGCACCACTTCCTCCACTATCTCATCATAAGTGCTTTATGATATTACTTTGAATCCACTATGATCTTAGTTGACCTCCTCCAAGATCCTTATGATTTTACATTTAAGATCCATGATCTCCACTCTTCCTTCATTTAAGAAGATTCTCCACTACTCGATAATATAGATCTAGATCTGAAATATCCACCTTCATACATCAAAAGTGGATTGTATTCATCTTTGGGGTTTGTGGGTCCCTCCACCCTCTTATTTACTTAATTAATTATGAAAATTAAGAACTCTAATATTCCAATTATCTTGTGGAAAATTGGGAATATTACACAGTCATACACCCATGTGTACAATGAGAATTTATATGCCATACCAAGAGTACGCATGTGGGCACTACATTCCACCTATTGTCAAAGAAAAAGCACCCCTGAGGGCATCAACAATCGTCGTCATCAACCAAACTAGTAGATCACTACCATATTAGTGATAGAGATAGAACCTTTATCTGTTAGATAGATTTTTTTAGCTAGCTGCCAAAGCATCACGAGCATGGGAGATGTCCTTCTAGTAGAAAAATTATATTTATTGTATCATACTATTTCTTGCAGGTTTCCCACAGAACATGGTCACTCTTCTACTAATTGTAAGAGATTTCCAACCATCAGTTGTACACGGATCTCTCTCTCTCTCTCCACACAGTACATAGAAAAGAAACTGTAATTTATTTTGGCTATGCAGTTCTTCCTAGACCTCACACATTAGGGGGCAACTATTATCACTAGAAAATTGGACAAGAAAATATGACAGCATTAAATGTCAGGCATAAGGATTTACAGGGTTGAGGAACATTAGAGGATCTGAAAAATTTTAAAAATATCTAAGGTCGAGAGGTCAAAATCAAATTGCGCACCAGAAACACAGGTGAAATGTGCCTTTGCACACATTTTCCTTCGATAGGCGTGCTGGTATATGCAGCTTTCCCTCAAAAAGTTGTGTGGTCCTAGGAGTGGCGGAATTCACTTTCTGGGACCACTTGACACACTTAAGAAAATTATCCTACACTTGAGCCCACCCAAGGACAGTTTCCTAAGCTACCTTGGGACCTCAAGGAAGCACACAAAGGAATCAACCCTCTCTATTGGGTCACCATCCACCAAAGTACCAAGGGAGGGAAGGAGAATTTTAATTCACCTATAAATGGCCACCAAGAGATGAGAAAAATAAGAGCACATTGTTATGTTGGCAAAATTGCACATAAGAAATCTAACAATGTGCAATCCAAAGCAGTAGTAGAGTGAGGATTCAGTTTTTGGCCACCCAATAACTTCAATCCTTTGGAGAAGAGAGAGATACCTTGCGACAACAGCTAAAGGGTAAAAATGTCCTTTCACTGGGTCTTAGAAATCCATAGTTCTAAGGGTCCTTTGGCAAGAGTGTAACATAGTATCTTTCTTCGTAATAGCGATCAATAAGAGGGGACTTTAATTCCACCATTTGAATTTTTGTTGCATTTGACTCTTTGTGAGATTTTGTTTTTATGTTTAGTTTAGTTGTGTTTTCTCTCCATATATGCATACTATATTCCATGATTAAGTGTGTTTCATATTTACTAGCATGTGTTCACTAACCTGCTAGCCATCTTTTCTTCCTGTAACCATAGCTTGGATGCAATGACCACTCCTCCTAAGCACCAATGGATTAGTACACTTGTGCACCAAAACCACGACTACAGGATTGGTGACTCCACTAGCTTTACTTTTTTAGTTAAATGGTTGTTCTTGTTACGGGGACCTTCTCTTTGCTCTGGAGTATTGTTGGGACAAATCCCCTTATTTTCTTCTCTGCTCATTCACCCATAGTGAAAATTTGAAGTTAAAAAGTTTCGAAAATTCTATTTACTGGAAAATCTTTCACTGTTTTCTAAGACATATGCGGCGAGTTGCACGAGTTCAGCTTTGACCTGTGTGCAGAGTCGCATGCTTATGTGAAAATTTTCCGCGCGAAAACAAGAGACCAAAATTATTTATTATTTTCTTCATTTTCCCGATTGTAAAGTGGTTGGTAGCCCAAAGAAAAACTTCCAACACTGTGTTTGGTGTCCCATGACTATTTATAAATTTCTTTTGGCTGCGTTTTAGTATTTCTAGCTGCTAGTTTTAAATTTTAAAGTTTATCTTCACAAAAAATCACATATTTTTTGTAGGGGGCAATTTACTTGCAATCTGAAATAACTCATTTTTGTGAAAATAGACACCAAAACACACATAGATAATTATCTGGAGTAAGTGGCCCTAATCCACATTTGCATAGCTAGTTTTCATTTTTCCTAGTTAGATCATTAATTTTAGTTTAAATTTTTGCACTAGGAGTTGGGACCAGGAATTAATTATCTTAAGAGAAGAAAGTAATCTTAGCTACCCTTGCACCTTTTTGTGACCCTGGGCAAGCATATGAAATATCTCTTCTAATAATTTTCCATCTCCATTTAGTTAATCACTTAGATTAATTAGGCAAATTTGTAAGCAGTCCACTATCTGCACATGATTTTCTTATATAAAGGAACAATCAAACATAGATTAATAAGGGACAAGTAAAGGATCATGTCATATCCACATATTAAATTTTTTTGATTTTTCACTTTTTTCTCACACACTTCCACACCATAAGTGAAGTAAAGACACGTTAAAACAAACCTAACAGAACTCACTAAATTTCCCCACATGGGCCACAAGAAAAATTATAGTTCAGTATAGGACCGTGGGGGTAGGCATCCAATAAGCCGCCATGTTCAGCTTACATCTTGAGACATATAATTTGACTGAATAGGGAGCTTTAAATCCATCTATCCACCCATGTAAAAGAAAACTCGAGCACCACAGAGACCCAATTCAGAGGGGGTTAAGATTAGGCCTTATGCATGTGGTATTATTTGGGGCTACCTGACCCATCCAATGCTCGGTACTGGTAGTTGATTTACCAAGAATCTCAAGACTCAAATGCTCATGTGGGACGATGGTACTTAGTGGAAAAATCTAAGGCATCCTTCCCTATAGGTGATGGTGCAGGCGACACTAGATCCTCTACCATTACCCTAGTTGATTCTTCGGCTGTTGGAAGGCGTCGCTAGTTCTTTCAGTACATTATCCCCAGTACCCACCAGAAGATATCTTCGCAAGGCCCAGTTGCAATTGAGAGTGTGAGGATGTTTAGGTCTCCATGATTTTGAGTATCACGTGCAAAAACAACCAAAACCACTTTTTGGTTGATTTATCACATAGAAATAATTTAAAGGAAAATTTACTTTTGTTTTCGCTTTGTTTTATGTATGTGGTCACCATTTTTTCTTTGATATTTCACCTCTCATAGAACTGAAGAATTTTTCCAAAACCATACCTAGTCGACACCATAACGGACCCAACGAGACCTCGTCGATGTAGACGTCTTTTGGACCTCCCCCCATTAGCGGGAGGAGTTCCAGGTCCTTCGCCATTTAGGCATCAAAGATGGAACACCGCCACCCTTATTGGTTCATCCTTTATTGGGGTATATTTAGTTGGGAACCCCCAAGGGTCACCCAACTCCACACCAGTGGAAACCCCCATAGGTTCAGCACATACCACTCCTCCCACAACTCCTAGGGGGCAAAGGAGCATTACCCATTCGAGGAGCCAATTTAACTCACAGCCGAGTACGTCACACACAAACCCCATATCTAATCAGAACATTGTTTCTTCACAATCTGCAATGGCTCTCAACCCATAGTCACTGCTCTTAGCATCGTTGAACTTACCCGATCTAACCAAGTTAACAAACGACCCTATTGCACACAACCCTACATGGTCCCCCATGCCCATGAAGCTCCCTTCATACATTCCAAAATTTGAAGGGATGAAAATGGAAGACCCAATAAATCACATAATGACTTTCCACTGGTGGTGTTCGTCAAACAACATCATTGATGATACTATTCAGCTGAGACTATTTTAGTGCACCCTAACCAGACTAGCTACAAAATGGTATGTGGAGAAACCTTCTGCTACACATGAAACCTTTAGCACCCTCGCTACCGCGTTCCTCATGTATTTTCAATTACCCATCCACCACGATTTCGGGATGGAATTACTAACACATTTTAGACATACACTAGTCATCCATATCTCGAACCATCTCCATGAATGGCAATGATGTCGCAATTTGTGCAAAGCCAAATTTGACGATCGAGTCCTGCTAGAACTATTCCTAAAAACTCTCACTGCATAGGTTTAAAAATATGTAGCAACTCAAAAACCTACATCCGAAGAGGATGACATTAGTAAATCCCAACAGCTTGAGTTGATTTATACACAGTAAGGATACATCTATAACATCCTGCCTAACGCCTCGCACCTACAAACTTATAAAGAATTGATAGGTGTGTCAAACACTATAAATGGATTGATTGGGTCACTGACCCAAAATCACCTAGGCGTAAGTATTCAATACCCTAGTTATGCATATGATCCTAACCAGAACATCCCGCAACCTGCCTACCAAAGTCATCATGCACCTTTGTGGAACATGACCAATAGGGCACATTCGTACCATCATCAGCAAGGAGGACCATACCCTCCAGCTTAGGGGATGTAGTACAAAGCTATAAATATTGACAAAAGATATCCCCCCCAACATCCATCAACAAACCAAGGACAGGGACCCCAATATTCCCAATCCTAGAACAAAAGCCACCCATGCAGAATAATGCACAGGTGAAATTCTTGCAACCTTCCCAATAACAATCGTGCCAATCATATAGTCAAGAGAATCCTATCTATCCTCCTAATGTGGCTAGGAAAAAAATAAAAATAAAAAACAAAAGGGAAATCCTAGACAAGGGGGCAACAATCAACAACGCCCTTCGCGATCTCTGGGTGGAGCCAACTCCAACCAAAATAAAAACTAGGAGACAAAAAACTCCCAAAGGTAAAACAAGAGGGAAAATATTCGGACCAACCACTCTTGCACAATCAGTGGTGAATATGGCCATTACACTCACCACTGTCCCTATCTCCCTGAGCTGAAGAAGCTTCAGGGTAACTGAGGACAAGGGGGATCCTCACAACAAACAACTGTCATGCAGGAGCCCTTCCCCCACCAAGCGACAGTTAACACCCAACAACAGCAAACAACTCCTAACGATTCCAGAAAAGGCAGCCATTAAATATACATGAATAGTGAAGAAATGTTTTTCATACATGGTACCAAAATTATAATACCCCACCAAACACCAATTCGTCAGGCGGTAGCACAAGTGCAGCATCAACACCGTTGACTATATGAAAGATACCTATTGAACCTTTGTCAAATATAGCTAAGGGACCAACTATGCGAGCATGAAACCATTCAAAATCAGCCCATAACTATAGCATTGTGGATGATTTAGCCCAATCTCCCGCCACCATGTCAGATTTGGAGGTATTAATCATGACCAAAGCAAAGGAAAGCCTTACTTTCCGCGTTAGGTGCCATCAACCCTGCCAATTCACACCTAATGGATTTCGATTTAGATAAAGCCACCCTTAGGATTCCTTCGTTGGTCGCCTTCTAGATACTGTTGTCAGTCCAAAACATCACTATTCACCGTTGTATCATTGACGAGGGTGCATCCACATGCATCATGTCAAAGAACGTCTCACAGAAGTTAGGGTCTCCCGAACTAAAGCCATTAGAGATCACACTCAAAGCATACGACAGGTGCCCATCTTCTCCCGTCAGTCTCTACCAAAATGTCTCGATCTTCTTAGCTGAAAAGACGATCCTTATAGACATTGAAGTCTTGGAAGCTCAACTAGATTAAAATATAATCCTTGGGCAAAGTTATATGTACACCATGTCAGCCATAACCTCCTATGTTTTCCGAACAATGATGTTCCCCCATGAAGATTTCATCATTACTATCGACCAAATGACATACCACAACAAGAAATCCCTAAAAAATGTCGTTTTTTTCCTACCCTATGTAGACACATCTGCTGAGATGCTTACATGGTACCAAGAATATGGCCCTGGCCAATTCAAACTGTTGTCTATCCTCGGGTCATTCATAGGATATACCCCTGTTATACCAAAATCATCATCTGATATCGCAGAGGCTCTGGTGTGCATGATGTCTGCATCAAGCACCAAAGCCATCCAGGAGATGAAGATGAGAAGTAATGACACCGAGACCTCATCCACGACAGCCTCTCTAGACTACGCCACCTCCCAAACTCCTTTTCTCTACCCCCCATCTGGTTTTGTGTCACAACAACTCTTGGCCACAGTATTGTTTCCAAATCTATCATTTGCAATTCCAGTTTGGTACTTGGTCCCACCTACCACGACGGGAGTCACAAACGTCACATAAGGGGCACCCAATTCCCCCCGCATCGAGGAGGCCCTATCCGTCCAAGAGACTATTGTGGAGCGATAAAAAGGGTCTCTTTCACCTCTAATTACCTTCACATTAATTATCAACCCAGGGACGACTTTTTGTTTCAAGAGTGTACTCAGTCTGAGGCGGCTATTTACTCAAGAGTAATGTTTTGCAGTATAGTGCTCAAAATCCAAAAGTAAATGAAATCTGGAAATAAAATCTACTTACAACAAAGCACTTTAAGACTTAAATCATGCATTCGGAAAAATAAACAATGTATCAGTCAAGGGTTTGACAACAATAGCCCATCCCTTTGGAAACTGATGTAAAGGAAATTAGAGCATAGACCACGGGTCTGAGAGCTAAACAGTGAATGCCAAAGCTCACTACAGCCTTAGATCGTCTCTCACACCAAAACAACAAATGCGAGTAAATAGAACAACAAATAAAGAATTGAATAAAGAACTGGAATGGAACAAAGAATTGAATAACTAAGTCCCGCGGGCTATAATCAAACTCAATCTATACACTCCTTGCAATCAAAGAACATTCTGTTACGCTAAAGGCGATTTACACAGATCACGCTAATGGAACAGCAATACAACGAATGAATGGTAGAACAGTATTGATAAATCATAAACGCACACCACACATACGTTTAGTATAACAGCTCTGTAACATAACAGTAAGGATATGCGATTAACTCTTGAACGGATAAATAACTTGATGCAGAGTTAACATACAATTCGATCTGTAGAAACCTCAATGATTCAAATCAATCGCAGCATATAATATGAACTTGTAAAGCATATCAAATAATCAACAACAATAATGAACAAACCACGCAAAATCAAACCAAGGGGATAATATACAGCAGCGTAAAATGAACAGTAACTACAATTCATAACCAAGCAATTCTTTAATTCTGTCGACAGTCACACAGCAATCACTAAACTAATTTATAAATGAAAGAGACAGCAACTGAAATCAGATACAGAACAATAGAAATACAAACAGCAGATCGCTCCACCTGGGGCCGGGCCCTCAACCACCGGTGAAGCGTTGCTGTGCTTTACTCCAGCGCTTGAGAAATGGAATAACAATGAAATCTCTTATTAATCAGGCATTAATAATGTTACAAACAGCTCTCACTCTCTTAACAAGAGCCGATGCACAGTTCTGCAAATTACAATAAGGAAAATCTCTCCGTTTTCATACATAATACATGCTTCTCCTTTTATAATCAAAAGGAGGAGAAATTGAATAGTAAATACAATCTCCCATAACAATATTGGATTTCTTCCAACCAATTGATCAACAAGAAAATAGATTTACATCCATCTTTCAACAACAACAAGTCGAATTTGGCTTTTTAGTTGAGATTTGGAGGACGGCCGCAACCACAGATCTGAGAAAATCGTGCTCAAAGAACTCTGCGAATCTCTCAACATAGGCCGAATTTAGGCAAACTGTTCTTTACTAAAGTTAATTGGGTCCGTTCTGGACAAAACCCATGTTTCGGATTTTCCAGATTCGTCTTCATTTGCTCAGAATCTCAACCGCAAAACTGTCACTCCTTATTCCAGCGCGTTTCTGAGTTGGCACTTTTAATGATCAAATCTTCAATCTAAAATTATCTTGGAGGCTAAAAATGGTGAATAATGTTATAACCAACTTATTAAAACTATCATTGATAAAATAATTCATAATAATCAATTTATTAGAAATAAAGGAAGATAAATAATTTTCATCCATAAGAGCATAAATCATTTATAAAATGGATTTAAATGATAAATTATAACAAATGATATAATAGAGAATGGTAAGAATGGATGAAATAAATGTTACAAAGTGGTTGTATTCACGGCCCAACACACCCCCACACTCAATATGTTGCATGTCCTCATGCAACGAAAACCTGAATATATTGCATGTCTTCATGCAACCCCAAGACAAAACCCATGTGTTAACCAAGCAATAAAAATTTGAGAACAAATGAATGCTTCCTTAATTAATGAATATTCAATTTTAGCAATCTTAATGAAGGCATAACAATTTTTACATTGACATTCAACTATATGTATGAAGTTGCAACAAAATATGATATAGATAACAGCAAACTTCATTAACCACTTTCTCAAAAACTACAAACCAGCTTTTGTTGAAATTTGGCAAGTAGATTTATAATATATGAATGCCTTTATGATCCAAAAATCAGACTGTTTTGATGCATGGATCATGAGATATAAACAAAATGACTGTAGCTGAGAGTGCATGATTTCCAAAATTTTATGAACCAATTTATCTTGAAATTATCTGGGTTTGTATTAATGATACGTCTGTGTTTGCCAGAAATCACAAGAATTGAGTTCATAGTTTTAAAAATATTATGGAAATCAATTTCTGCATTGTGTAAAAATGAAATTGTATGCCTTAAATGAGAAAGAAGATTGAAAACATCCATCATGCGTAGAAATTCCTCCCCCGCTCTGAAAAATTAGCATGCCCTCATGCGATGCTAGAAAAAATTGAGGTGGTTGCTACCAGCTGTTGAATTCTATGCTTGGTGTAAAACAACATGGAATAATGGAGGTGTTGAGAATGAATAAGAATAACAATGGATGATAAAGAATATGGATGACATGGTCATAAGAAAGAAATGAATGAAAGGAACACTCCCCCATACTCGAAAATGATATGCCGCTGAAAAAGGGAAAGTGGTAAAGATGTGGAATGAAGGATGATAAATAATGCTCAAAATGGATTTGCATGAAATTCTCCTAAATTCGTAATAAATCAGAAAATTATGCTATTTTACCTCAAGTTTTACCTCCAAAAAAAAAAAAATGTGGAATGACATATATGCACTGGCAGTTGTTGAAGCTGATGTAGGCAGAGTTGGTGCTGAAAGTGATGCAAAAGGTGGAATCCAGGTAAGCACATCATGTCTGAAGAATTGTTCACGTTCGAGAGTTGCTCGAGCCTCTTCTGTAAGTTGCAATAATGTGGTCATGCTATGAATATAATTCTGCCCATACTTGTTGTTTTCCTGCAAACAAAACACTATTTGGCATACAATGTTCTTGAATCCATAGTGTAAGCAATAGATAAGGTGCATGCAAAAATTTCAATCAGAAAAACTTATGTATACATGCAATACTAATATTTTGGCAAATCAACAAGTGATGGCAGAGTGCATGAATCATATCGCATGCAATCCCATAATGCATACATTCCCCCCTCCAATTGGAAAAGGAATTCCATGACCATAAATCATATGAAAGGTGTTGTGCTGATGGCAAGGCAAGGGAATGAACAATACAGCAGTAGAGTACACAAATCAATGATAGGACAACGAGAGTTATGGTTATAATGAAAGCAGAGTGTGTAAGGATAGTTATGAATAAGAGATAGGACGCTTTGGATTGATGATAAGTTATGAAAAAGAGAAAAAGAACAACAATATGCCAAAAAGATGCTTTACTGATGGTATTCTAGCTGAAAAATGATGTGATTGATTATAAAACAATTTCTCATGCATAAAGGTTCAAAATAGGGAAAAGTAAGGAAATAACTTCTCTGATAAAAAGAAAAAATAAGAAAAGGGTATTATAATAATAATTGACGATAAGATATAACTTCAATACCATAAGCAGAGCCGCTGCTGCCAGCAGGCGTCCATAGCCTCGGCAAGGTTGCTTTTTAACCCATATGAGCCAGGATCCTCAATTTATAACTAGAGAGTTACAGTGATGTTCTACAGAAGAGATCAGTGTGCTGGCGTGGTAACCAGATAACCACACTGCCATTCATTGGGATGTAGCAAAAGTGATCAGGCCGGCTCGTGATGAGACCTCCTGTTCCAAGGATAATTGGGCTATCCAATGGATCATAACCCTGGTGTGGTGACCATAATGGGAATGTCACTTTGTTACAGCCTTATGAACATGGTAGGTTGGCTCGTACTTAGACCCCCTATCCTCCATCTGCGAACAAAATTTTGTTATTATTACACATTTTTATGATAAAAAGAGGGAGGCTCAGTACTCCTTAAGAGCATGGATGGTGGAAGAAGTTGAACATGTCAATAGAAAAATATACCCATAATCTCATTTATTACAGACAGAGAAGATTATAATCCAGAAGGGTGGAACCAGCATGGTATTAAGATGATCAATCAACATCATGTTCAATAGAAAACAATGCAGTAAAGTAGTATATAAATAATTGTGTCTCTTTTGAAAATATTCTATCATCAAGGAGCTGTCTCGTTAAAGATCATAACGTGAATGATATTAACTCGCTTCAATAGAATCCATAATTCTTGTCCTCATAAAAATAGTGTACTTCATGCCATGAAGGGGAATCAGTAAAATGTGGTTGAGATGAACTAAGAACAATTCCACAAGAGGAAGGAAGGGTTGCTTTCGAAAATACTCCCAAAGTGTTGCTTTTTTGAATGAACAGCAAAAACACGCAAAAAGAGTGTTGTTCCTTGTAGGGAACAACAAAGGAAATGCACACAAAAAACAAAAATACACACAAAAAAGTGTGAAAATGCAAATGTCGTTCCTTTGAAGAAAGGAACAGCAAAAACTAAAAGTGTCGTTCCTTTAGAAAAGGAACAGCAAAAACGCAAGTGCCGTTCCATTCGAAAAGGAACAGCAAAACGCAGAAGTGCTGTTCCATTTCAAAAAGGAACAGCAAAACGTGAAAAAGGAACAGCAAACGTGAAAGTGCAGAAGTGATGTTCCAAAAAGGAACAGCAAAACGTGAAAAAGGAACAGCAAACGTGAAAGTGCAGAAGTGCTGTTCCATTTCGAAAAGGAACAGCAAAACGTGAAAAAGGAACAGCAAACGTGAAAGTGCAGAAGTGCTGTTCCATTTCGAAAAGGAACAGCAAAACGTGAAAAAGGAACAGCAAACGTGAAAGTGCAGAAGTGCTGTTCCATTTTGAAAAGGAACAGCAAAACGTGAAAAAGGAACAGCAAAAAGAGTCATGGAAAAGGAATGGCAAAATGACCCGTGACAATTGAATTGCTGACCAAAAAGGTGTTGTTCCTTTGGAAAAGAAATAATAAAACGAAATTGATGTCCCTTTGAACAAGGAACAGCAAAAAAGGACAAAAGTGCACACAAACGCTGTCCTTTCAGAAAAAGAACAGCAAAAATGCACAAGCATGAAATGCAAGTACGCAAAGAATGAATTAGCTGTTCACTGTATTGATGCTGAGGATGGGTCACAGTTTGAATGAAGCAACACCTGAAACACAAAATATAAAAAAATATCAGAAAAGAAACAAGGTTTTATTTAAAAACAATATGTAAATAACTAAATTAAGTTACAACAGCTATGATGTTATGTAAAAAAAATGATCTCTTTGAAAAATGTTTTGGCAGCAGTGATAAGACATGAATCTTCAGATTGAAATCAATTCTTCATTTGTTCTATTATGAATCCGTTGGGTAATGAGTTGGATGAAATTCCTTTGTTTTATTAAAATTTGTTTCAAGAATCACTCGTCCATAAATTGACCTTCTTTTTCTCCTAGGACCTGCAAAAACCGAGTATCTACCTGCAATAAAACATTAAATCATGGAGAAAGAGAGGTGATCGGGCTCCCCTAATCCAAGAATTATGCAAAAAACAACAAGTAGTTACTTTGTAGAACAAATCCATTGAGAAAATAACAAAGTAAAATTTATCTGTCACCTGCGGGAGAGCAGTGGCCAATCATGCTAACCTGCAGTGTTTTAATCACAACTTCTTTGTTTTTCATCGAAATTGAGTGATTCCAAAGCCAAATGAGAGCTAATTCAAAGGTTTATCTCCAGTAGCAATAGGTTTTAGAAATTCAATGATATGATATGTCAATTTTAGTTAGAACAGCCTGCATAACATAGTCATTTTCAATTACCCAATCTAGACCAACGATTGATATTTCAAGCATAGATTCTTCGTTTGATGTCGGATTCAAATGATTCAAATTGAAAATGAAAGTAGATTCATTTATTTATCTCCAATAGAAACAGGTTTTGAAGAAAAGAAGAATTGATAAGTCAAACACCGTAAGGAACATCCGGAAAAACAGAGTTTTAAGGGTGCTGATTTACGATAGACAGTCAGTATTTTGATCATAAATTCCCCATACGATATCTAAAATGAGTGATTCCAATTGCATTGTAAACTAGATTCATAGGGGAATCTACCATAGAAACAGGTTTTAAAAATTCATTCATTTAGGCCTCCAAAAACTGACTGTCCCAACTCTGTTCCTGAGCTTCCCATTAGACATCCGGTCAATGTTTTGGTTCTAACTTTTTCGTTTCAAATCCAAATTGACTGATTCAAATTGAGTTAGAAAGTAGACATCAAGGGCTACCTAGGGTAGAAACAGGTTTTAAAAATATTCATTTTTGGTCCCTCAAAACATGACTGTCCCGACTGTTTTTCCAGAAAATTCATCAAGCCCGCAAGCCAAAAAAATGATATTCAAGAATTTTTTCAAATTGGTGATAAAAGTGAATATGAGTGTTTGTAGAACTATTATTTCCATTATAAGTCATCTACAAACACAAATGAATTAAAAAATTATCACCAATGTTGATTTGCATAGCATGTTGCAACAAAAAAACAACTAGTTTTACATAAAAAAAACAAAATGCATTTATTTATTCCCTTAGTTATTTTATTTTATTTTCTCCACTATCCTACTCTTCCTTGAGAATCGAATATGTTTATGTATAAGAGTATTTCCAGTGGAACCATTTTAGAAATAAGGCTTCACATATACACATACCCAAATTTGAAAAATGCATATTAATGAAAATCAGGGTATGAGAAGCCAACTTCCCTTGAAAAGATGGAGTCAAAAATTGTTGAAGTGTGGAGCAATGTTGCGAACAAGTGATGGAGTGAAACCAATCTTCAATATATCCGTCATTTTCTTGATTTCCCATATCCATCATATCATTAAGTTCTTGAGCTGTTAAAATGGTTTGTTGATGCAAACTAGAAGTAAGCTCATTTTCCTCCATAACTTCTACAATTTTTTAATTTAAAACATTCTGAATCTCATTGTAAGTTTTCTCTAATGGCATATGTGAGATAGAATGGGTGGGAAGGGTGCGTAAATTTGGCAGTTCAACACTGTAAGTATGTTGTACTGGTTTATTGCGGTGAGGGTGTGGAATTAGTTGAGCAGGAAATTCAAAAGTAAAAATGTTGGACAGTTTCTTACCATAACAGAAGATGTCCTTCATGTGTTCCTTCAAAGCTCCTTCTTCAAATGTTCCTGTCAATTAGTTAGTGAAATGGGTGGTGCTTACATCACCACTTGAATGAAATCATGTGATTCATTTTTCAAAATTTCTATTTTTTCCCTAGTCATTCACACAAAAATTCAAACATCTATTTCTACCCAACAAAGCAACAACAAATCTGTTAGGAAAGCGGACAGTGGAGCAGGGCTTTCACATGCTCCGCACGTAGGTTCTTACCTTCCGTTTTTAAGATCCAACTCTTCCCTAGCAGGCACTCATCAGATTCACACTACTCTTTAGAAATGGCTACACTCTCCCCGGCAACCGCGCCAAAATGTGGAGCGATAAAAAGGTGTCTTTGTAACTCCTAATTACCTCACATTAATTGTCAACCCAGGGACGACTTTTTGTTTCAAGAGTGTACTCAGTCTGAGGCGGCTATTTACTCAAGAGTAATGTTTTGCAGTATAGTGCTTAAAATCAAAAAGTAAATGAAAGCTGGAAATAAAATCTACTTACAACAAAGCACTTTAAGACTTAAATCATGCATTCGGAAAAATAAGCAATGTATCAGTCAAGGGTTTGACAACAATAGCCCATCCCTTTGGAAACCGATGTAAAGGAAATTAGAGCATAGACCACGGGTCTGGGAGCTATACAGTGAATGCCAAAGCTCACTACAGCCTTAGGTCGTCTCTCACACAAATGCGAGTAAATAGAACAACAAATAAAGAATTGAACAACAAATAAAGAATTGAATAGCAAATCTGGAATGGAACAGCAATTGAATAACTAAGTCCCGCGGGCTATAATCAAACTCAATCTATACACTCCTTGCAATCAAAGAACATTCTGTTACTCTAAAGGCGATTTACACAGATCACGTTAATGGAACAGCAATACAACGAATGAATGGTAGAACAGTATTGATAAATCATAAACGCACACCACACAAACGTTTAGTATAACAGCTCTGTAACATAACAGTAAGGATATGCGATTAACTCTTGAAAGGATAAATAACTTGATGCAGAGTTAACATACAATTTGATCTGTAGAAACCTCAATGATTCAAACTTCGAACAGAGCATATAATATGAACTTGTAAAGCATATCAAATAATCAAATAACAATAATGAACAAACCACGCAGAAATCAAACCAAGGGGATAATATACAACAGCGTAAAATGAACAGTAACTACAATTCATAACCAAGCAATGCTTTAATTCTGTCGACAGTCACACAGCAATCACTAAACTAATTTATAAATGAAAGAGACAGCAACTGAAATCAGATACAGAACAATAGAAATAAAGTAATAGAAATACAAACAGCAGATCGCTCCACCTGGGGCCGGGCCCTCAACCACCGGTGAAGCGTTGCTGTGCTTTACTCCAGCGCTTGAGAAATGGAATAACAGTGAAATCTCTTATTAATCAGGCATTAATAATGTTACAAATAGCTCTCACTCTCTTAACAAGAGCCGATGCACAGTTCTGCAAATTACAATAAGGAAAATCTCTCCGTTCCCATACATAATACATGCTTCTCCTTTTATAATCAGAAGGAGGAGAAATTGAATAGTAAATACAATCTCCCATAACAATATTGGATTTCTTCCAACCAATTGATCAACAAGAAAATAGATTTACATCCATCTTTCCACAACAGCAAGTCGAATTTGGCTTTTTAGCTGAGATTTGGAGGACGGCCGCAACCACAGATCTGAGAAAATCGTGCTCAAAGAACTCTTCGAATCTCTCAACAAAGGCCGAATTTAGGCAAACCGTTCTTTAATAAAGTTAATTGGGTCCGTTCTGGACAAAACCCATGTTCCGGATTTTCCAGATTCGTCTTCATTTGCTCAGAATCTCAACCGCAAAACTGTCACTCCTTATTCCAGCGCGTTTCTGAGTTGGCACTTTTAATGATCAAATCTTCAATCTGAAATTACCTTGGAGGCTAAAATGGTGAATAATGTTATAACCAACTTATTAAAACTATCATTGATAAAATAATTCATAATTATCAATTTATTAGAAATAAAGGAAGATAAATAATTTTCATCCATAAGAGCATAAATCATTTATAAAATGGATTTAAATGATAAATTATAACAAATGATATAATAGAGAAGAGTAAAAATGGATGAAAAAAGTGTTACAAAGTGGTTGTATTCACGGCCAACAACCTGCATGACCATCCCATCTAAGGAAATTTCCATTGCAAAACCGATTGTTACGACCAATAAAACCGGTAAAAATGGGAATAAGGTAGAAAATCCCACCATACAATTGGATTTACAACCTTGTGCCATATGCGACATAGTAGGCCACCCTACCCACATCTTCCTAAAGCTAGACAAACTAAAAACGCTCCTTAGCTCTGAGGTAAATATCGTGGCAACAAGTTTTCGTAAAAAGGAACTAGCCACCAAAAATCAAGGCAAGGCATTGTGTACCAACCACGCATGCGCTAGCAGTGGCCATTATGCACATTACACCCATCATTGCCCAGAAATTACGTGATATAGGGACACCTTACATGCCATCAAACAATCCTATCAAGAAAATACCTCCATCCAGTCAACTGGAGAAGAACCTCACATCATTTTATACATGTAGGAGGCACGGAAATCACTGGAAAGACTCCCAGTTATCCCTCATCCCCCTATCGAGCGTTGTGCACTCTACAACGAATGAGATCATTCCATCGCCGAATGTGTAGCCCTCGAACTATTTCAATGATGGTACCCAATTCATGTAGTATACCATGCTGACCTTCTATCCATCCAACATTCGTGTCAGATATGTTGTGGCAATCACCCATTACACCATTGTCACTATATCCCTAGATTCTCTGCAGCGCTAACTATTTTATGCACGGGAATAGTACACCTCTCCCAAGAAGATGGCTCTAATACAGACTCCATGGATAGCAAAATGATGCAAGAGGATGTGACAAGTATATCCATCCTCTTCCTATCAGCTTAAAATCGGTCGGTCCGAGAACCCTTAGTCACCCCAAACTACCCTCCACATAGAATTCCAACATGTGCGTTATGTAACACAGGCAATCATGTGGTCGCCACATGCCCAGACCTAGAAGCGCTACGCCACTGGTACCAGAACACGTGACCAAATGAACAAGATGGAAATATCCAAGAATGATGTTCTTTTCTAGTCTATTAGGGCAACCATCATGATCGTCGTTGAACTTATATCCCTCGAGTGCGCCCCCTAATCGACATCATCCATTCAAATAAGGCGCCATATGCGTTTGCACAAATTTCTCAATTTGAACAAAGTCTGTCCCAAGGAAAATTTCCCTACCCCATTCATCAACCAAGTCATCAATGCTTGTGCAGGTTACAAGGCCCTCTCCTTCATGGATGGATTCTCTAGGTATAATCAAATTCAAATCTATCACACCGACTAGTACAAGACCGCGTTCACTACCCCTTGAGGCACATTTTCATATCGGATAATGTCATTTGGCCTAAAGAATGCTGGAGCCACCTTCCAGAGGGACATGAATTATATCTTTCATGACTTGGCACACCCTAAAACACTTCGAAAATGAAGTTTTCCGGGAGCTATCTCACCATCTCGGATTCACACAAGAATTTGCGTCACCATACTACCCCTAATCCAATGGACAGGTAGAGGCTGGGAACAAAGTACTCAAAACGATGGTACATGGTTAATAACCACAAAAAAAACTAGCACCACATGCATTTCTCTGCCCTGTGGGAATACCTCACGACAGTGAAAACATCAATGGGGTTCACACCCTTCCACTTGGTGTACAGGGTCGAAGCCGTGATTCCCATAGAACACGAGATCCAAAATTTACACGCCGCCATCGAACTCCTTGATGACACCCAGCATCTAGAGAAACGCTTAGTAAAACTAGAGTTCATCGATGACAGTTGCTCCAACACAAAAAGGCCCATAAAACCAGGTGAAAGCATCATTCGATCACAACATCAACCCTCGTTCATTTACTGAGGGAGAGTTAGACCTCCACTACGATGTCATTAAAGAAGCCCTAGGGCCAGGAAAGTTTGAAACCTTATGGAAAGGACCCTACATCATAAAACATTATCTCCTAAAGGGGGAATACATCTTAACAGATCCGGACGAAACATGCCTAAGAAACCCCGTCAATGATCTTTCCCTCAATAATTTCTACCCATAAGTGCCAAGAGGGCTCAGCCCTAAAGTAAAAGTATACGCACCAAAAAATTATTTTTTATCAAGGACTTGTCACAAAAATTGCTCTAGTGTCACAAATGGATTTTCAACCCAACCATTACTTTGGATTTGTTGATGGAGCATCGCGATGGTCTCAAAGTTTAGCAGCAACTGCCTGGGTCATCTACCACCCTAATCGATCACCATTCTTCACCAATGGATTCTACATTGGTTCAGCGACAAACAATTAGGTACAATATGATGTTGTCATTGGGCTCATATGCAATGCTTTCAATCAAGGCATACGCCACTTGCACATCTACTTAGATTCCCAGTTAGTGGTTTCGCAGTTATACCAAGAATTTGAGGTATGAGATTCACATATGTTTAGAAAATTTTTGCGTGCAAAAATATTAAGCTTTCAATTTTATCACATTACATTCACACATGTGCCAAGAAATCAAAACCAAATATCACATCGCATAGCTAACCATATCCTAAACTGGAATGCATCTCGGATAACCCATAATACATAAAAACAAAAAACATAAAAAACATAAGCACAACACATTATCCATAAACACATATCAATAGTGGACACACCATAAAGAGCCGCAAAAAATATCATATATATATATATCAAAAATGTATTTCTGAGTACAAATGATAATTCATGTATCTGACCCATAAGTCAGCCAAAAATGCCTATACATAAGTCAAAAAAAATAAGGGAAGCATCCTCATAACGGGTGCTTTCCCTATGTACAAAAAAACCTCTAGGGTTATGCCCCTCCAAGTTTATCACCTAGGCCCATGGCTACTCCCGATACTAGTACTGGGGCAGCTGTCAAAACCGAGGTCGCCACGCAGCGCAGAGTCGGTCGATAGCCCCTCTCTCAGACCATCAGTGTTTCTAACAATATGTCATCTAGGTCATCAAAAAACCCATGAGTAGGCATGCCCTAGGTAAGTAGGACCACACAGCCTCATGCATCCTCCAAATCTGCAGCCTGGACCTCTAGAGAAGCCATATACTCTATCATCGCTTCTATACAAGCCTCCATCACCTCAGCGCGAGCAAACACCGTAGCACACACTGTAGCATCTAAACTGTTACCCTCTCTAGACAGACAAGCCCCACAACTAGGAGCTCCACCCTGGGGCTGCTTCAGACCTCCTCACTGCCCCTTAGCTGGGAGTAGAACCCCTTGAACTCTCTGGGGTGGATGATGTCCTACCAACCGAGCAATAGGATGACCAACCTTGCCAACATCTACAAGAGTAAAAAAACTATGTCAGGGTCATAATAATACACATATAAACCATAAATACTCAACAAATGCAGAATAAAACAAAAATATCATACCTGATGGCCTCCATGTGTATGCAGCAGGATGACCCATGTTCGGGTCTCCTCAAAATTCCATCCCAGTGTATGGATAGGGGAGGAGCATCTGAGCATTGGCCTCAAACCCAGACTCGGTTGTGGTGTTCCAGTAAAGCCCTACCTAACCTCCCCCACCGTGATGCATAATATCCCACCTCCTCATGCGAGTGTCCCAATGACCCCCCACAAGCACAACCACCATAGGTTGAAGTAGCACCACCCTCTTGTACATGATGTTGCAGAGGATGATGGTGTAAGAAAATAACTTAGATCCATCTCAGACCTTTAACAGCTGAGCCACCATCCCGTCATAGCAATGACGGGAAAAGTAGAAGAAATGCCCGGCCCTCAACCGGCGCAGGACACCTAGCTGCTACCCTGACGCCCTGTGTGGTGACGATCACCCCATTAGCCAAAAAATCATGGCCAGAGCACATCGCTCAGCCAGATCTATCACTGACTCAATAAAGATGCACCCCTCTGTGAGAGGTTCCCCACCACAATGAATCTCAACAAATCTCTGGAGGTCAACCCTCCCTAGAGGAAGCAGGTATGGAAGTGCCTCACCCTAAGGCAGTAGCCCTATCATGAAATATATATCTGTCTCAGGAAGAACAGTTAATTCATGCCCCCTCAGCACCATAACTCTGTGTTGCCTATTCTAGCAGCGGACCTAATTACACAGTAGTCGATCCTGTGATCGCAGGAGTTCATTCTCAAGAAACTTGAGAAGACCCCATCATGGCAACTACTAGTGGGCATTGGAGTCTCCTACCATAGCTACCCGAAGGTCAGGCTAGTCCCTCTTCCTCCACAACATCTTGTCGACACACACATGTTTCTCATACAGGCGTGGGGGTCACGTGCATAAAGCCTTTACAGGCATGAAATTTGCGTGCAAAACCTCAGTTGTGTGCATATTTCGTGCTTGTGCCCTGATCACCCGCGTAGTCAAGGAAAAAAATTTCTTGGGTTTCGTACAAACCCAATTTTTCCAAACCGTGACCCAATCATGCTGAAACAATTAAATGCAGGACATTATAGGGCCTACCTTAATCTAGTAGCGCGAGTCCAGGGTGCACAGGCTGACTGAAATGAAAAGAAAATATCCGCAATAGTCTCTGACCTCTCACAACTCTCAAATACTCAAATGTCACAAATGAGATGAAATGATCCATATTGGCCTATATGTCACCCTTTTTAGATTGTTTGGAGGACCATAACGAGAGCTCAAAGGGGCCAATTGCAGAATAGAAAGCAACACAGTGATCAACACCTCATAACACCCAAAGGAGGCTCCACACATTCATACCTCCGAAAAAAATAAATTTTCAGTGCCGATAGGTATGCCCTCTCTTATCTTTTTTTCAATCAGCACATGTTTTCAATAATATTTGAATGAAAAAGATGCTTTCACTCGGGGTATTTTGTTGTAGGTATTATACAAACCATCCATTATCTCATGTACTAAAGGCTCCAAAGCAGGTATCATTCTACCCTCAGCATGATAGAGTCCTAGAAAAACTCTGCATATCTTGATATTATTTATCCACAAGAAATTAACCATAGGTTCTAAACACCTGACCATGTTTATCATCTCCCCACCTTGCACATGATAAACATCCTTGTTGGTCAATAGAGACTCCCCTCCATGGCATATGTCACTCAAAGTAGACTGCACATCAAAAAAATCATGACACCATGGCCATACCACTTTAGTCCGGGAAGCACTTCATGCCCATTTATCCACCATACATCAAGTCAATTTTTACCATATCGAAATAAAACCCCTTTCCCAGACTACCATTTTTTGCAAGAAGATCAAAATCACACCACCATGTCTCGCATTTGGCCTACCATCCCTCCATCAACATAGCCCATCTATGATATTTTCCATCCACTTCATCAACTCCACACAAGAGACCAAACAATTGCCCCCACACCTTCAGTGAAAACACCATCCTCGCATCATCAGTGAGCGAGAATTTTCATGTTTTGGGGCACCCGTCTCCGTGTTTTGTACAATCCAATCCCATTTTTTCATTCTTTTGGTAATTTTACAAAGACCTCAAGCAGAGAATATTCCCCCACTCATCCATCCATTTTTCTCCCATGGAAGCAGTCCCTAGTCACCCTTGGTTGAAGCATCACACCTTTCATGCAAAGCCACCATGGTATTCATAACCAACATATACCCACCCTGGATGTCCTACCGACTCCAGAAATTACCTCATCAAAAATATATTGTGCTCCGACCTTAGGCCACTATATTCCCATCATCAGTTTTCAGTCACCCCTCGCCATCATTCCTATGTTAAACCTATCGAATCCGAGAACCTGGTCTCTTGCATTAGTAGCTCTCTCATTCGGCTGAGGCTTCTTCTTTTTTTACTTCAAATCACATTATCCAAAAAGGAAGCAATACCTTGGATAGATCCTCACTACAATAGGGGCATTATCGGGTGGCACTATGGGAATCATCATTGTCCACAGATTTCATTGATCCTCCTAACATTCAACTATGACACAAGCTTTCATGTCAAGATGTTATCGTACTTTACAACCATTGCACTTTGTGGAAATTCATCGAAGACTCGTGCCATTATAAGCATATTTGTCAAAAATTCTTACACGGGAGGTCTTAGTCATACACCCATGCGTACAATGAGAAATTATATGCCATACCAAGATTACGCATGTGGGCACTATATTCCACCTATTTGCAAAGAAAAACACCCCCGAGGGCATTAGAAATCGTCGTCATCAACCAAATCAGCAAATCACTGCCATATCAGTGACACAGACAAATACTTTATCTGTCAGATGGATTTTTTTAGCTAGCCAATGCATCACGAGCATGGGACATGCCTGCCTCGTAGAAAAATTGTATTTATTGTATCATACTATTTCTTATAGGTTTCCCACAGAACATGGTCACTCTTCTACCCACTGTAAGGGCTTTCCAACCTTCAGTCATACACGGGCCTCTCTCTCTCTCCACACAGTACACAGAAAAGAAACTATACTGTATTTTAGCTATACAGTTCTTCCAATACCTCACACATTAAGGGGAAAATATTATCATTGGAAAATCGGACATGTTAATATGACATTATTAAATGTCAGGCAGAAGGATTTACAGGGTTGAGAAACATTAGAGTATCTTAAAAATTTTAAAAATCTCTAAGGTCAAGAGGTAAAATCAAATTTCACACCAGAAACACAGGTGAAATCCGCCTTTGCGCACATTTTCCTTCAATAAGCATGCTGGTATGCATGAATTTCCCTTAAAAATACGTGTGGTCCTGGGAGTGGTGGAAGTCACTTTCCGAGACCACTTGACACACTTCAGGAAATGATCCTACACTTGAGGTTGCCCAAGGACAACCGCCTAAGCCACCTTGGGACCTCAAGGGAGCACACAAAGGAATGAACCCTCTCTCTTGTGTCACCATCCACCAATCTACCAAGAGAGGGAAGGAGAATTTGAATTCACCTATAAGTGGCCACCAAGAGATGAGAAAAATGAGAGCACATTGTTATGATGGCCAAATTGCTCATAAGAAATCCAGCATTGTGTAATCTAGAGCAGCAGTAGAGTGAGGATTCAGTTGTTGGCCACCCAAAAAATTCAATCCTTTGGAGTAGAGAGAGAGGCCTTGCGACAACAACTAAAGGGTAAAAATTTCCTTGCACTAGGTCTTATAACTCCATAGTTCTAAGGGTCCTTTAGCAAGAGTGTAACGTAGTATCTTTCTTCCTAATATCTAGCAATACGAGGGGACTTCGATTCCACCATTTGCATTATTTTTGTGTTTGAATTTTTTGTGAGATTTTATTTTCATGTTTAGTTTAGTTGTGTTTTCTCTCCATATATGTGTGTACTATATTCCATGATTTAGTGTGTTTCATATTTACTAGCATGTGTTCACTAACCTGCTAACCATATTTTCTACCTATGACCACAGCTTGGAGGTAGCGACCACTCCTCCTAATCACCGATGGATTGGTACACTTGTGCGCCAAAAACACCACTAAAATTGTATAATTAGGTTGGAGACTAGGAGTAGAAGAAATTTCCCTAAGCGAGAACCTTTTTCTTTTAGGATCAACTGAATCCATTGGTCATCGATCGACTACGGGATCAATGATATTATTCCATCATTAGAGAGGTAGAGAAATAAAAACAATTGCATTGGTCGCAAAACCCATAGATTTATAGTTTCATTATACCTATGTCAAATCCTAAGACATGAGGTATGGAGAGAGGAACCAAATCATGAGAAGCCAGACCAAGTGATTATAACAAAGGTTGAGCCAAAATAACACTGAATTTTTCGAGATTCATTTGGTAAAAAAATTCCCCATGTGCAAGAGCAAGCCAACATAAGGAGTGATCAAAAGAGCAAGACTTTGGAAAATTTTGGTTTTGTACACTCAATTTCAGACTCGAGGTCAGAGTAAAAATCCAAATTTGAATGAAGGGACAATTTCAACGACAAAGGAAAATCTCCTTCACAAGGATTTATTATATGAATTTGTAGTTGATTCGAGTCTTCAACTAAATGGGCATGTGATGATAAAGGGTTGACTCCAAGTTCCTAGAATACCCTAACTAACCATCAATCCTCAACTTCTGACTTAACGAGCTTTGATATCTCTAAGCCCCAACTATTATTTTGAACCCAACTCCTAACTATTTTGTGGTGTAGTTGATGCCAACTTCATTCGGTTGCATTGTAATTGGAAACCAATGAAACTACAAACTATTTGAATGGGAATATTAACTCGAGACCCAACCTTTAAGCCCCGAAATTTTTTGTTGATTGACATGATTGACTAGCTTTACTAGGTGTTAAAAGTCAAATAAATACTTTAAATTATGTGACTAATTCAAGGTTCAAGATATCAGATGGGTTTATTTTGTGTATCATTAGTGGAATTTTGAGGTTTAAAATGGGCCTCCTAAGAAAAATATAGAGCTAAAATATACTTTATAAGAACCAATAGGATTCAAGATGATGATGTCAACCATGGGGGGATGATTCACCATTTTTGGAATAAAAAAGTAAAAATATTAAAAACTAATAAAATAATAAAACTACTTTTTCAACTCATATTTTCAACTTATCTCCTTAAGGTTTTAATAAAATTTTGAGTGGGAGTACTCTTTGGATGAAAATTTTAATTCCTCATCCAAGGAGTACCCATGTTGCATACTTTCAATGGACACTGCTTCACAAAAAATGAAAAATACATGAAAAATGTGATTGCAATCACGTTTTTCATGTATTTCTGATTTTTTGTGTAGCGGTGTCCATCCAAAGAATGCAACATGGGTACTCCTTGGATGAGGAATCAAATTTTGCATCCAATGAGTGTTTCCGATCGAAATTTGAGTAAACCCATAGGGAGATAAGTTGAAAATACAAGTTGAAATTTTTTTTTTCTTTTTTCCCTCTAAAATTTGATGATGTAATCTAATCTTATTTTATTATTTCCACTATTATTTTATAATTTCCTTAGAAGGCCCATTTAGACCTCAAAACTCCCCTAATGTTAGATGATTTTTTTTCAGAGGAACTAAGGACTAGAACCATATTTGATACAATTTAGATGTAATAACCATGATATTAAGAACATAAGGAATAGTGAGGATAGTTAGAATGCATCAGGATCCGAAGAAAATTAAGGACATCATTAAGTGGCCCACTCGTATAAGTTTCACCGAAGTGAGATATTTCATGGGATTGGTTGGATAATACCAACAATTCATTAAATATTTTTTAAATATTGATCATCCAATCACAACCCTGCAGGGGAGAGTCAAATTCCAATTTCCATTAGAGTGTGCATCTAGTTTTGAATGGCTTGATAAATTGCTCACATGTTCACCTATTTTGCAAATAGATGACCCTAAAAATGACTTCTTGGTATGCACATATTCATGTAAGGAAGGAATAGTTGGAATCTTGATGCAATAAGGGCATGTGGTCCATTATGAGTCAATAAAATTAAATGAGCATGAGAAGAACTATGTCACTAATGACTTGGAGCTTATAATGACAATGCACACACTCAAAATGTGGAGGCACTACTTACTTGGGAGGAATTTTGTGTTGATGTCATACCATGCAGTGTTGGGATACTTTTTTGAATAGCCCAAGTTAAATGATAGAGAATACAAATCCTTAGAATTTATTAGTGAGTTCAAATTTGAGATAAAGTGCATTAAAGGAAAGTGAGACAAAGTAGGAAACGCACTTAGTAGAAGTCTACAAGTGGCTCACTTGGTAGCCATGATAAATTGTGAATCTAATATCGAGTAAATGATCAAGGAAGCATTGATACAAGACAAGAACTTTTATAATGTGAGATATTTCTATCAAAAAGAGCCATAAGGGAAATTGATAAAGAATTATACACTCACATATGATAGGATGTTGAAATTTAAGGACAATTGGTACATACCTTATATGGGCAACTTGAAGAAGCTCATCTTGGATGAGTTTCAAAAAATTCCCTACTTGGGTCATCCTAATTATCATAAAATGATCACATCCATAAAGAAAATATATTGTTGGTTAAGTATGAAAAGGGAAGTTGTTGAAGACATTTTCTAGTTCCTGTGATGCGAACAACTCAAAATGGAATGTGGACACCCAGTGGGATTGCTTCACAAAATACTTGACTCATGTCATCTTGGTTATGAGTAAATGATAACATTCATTAAGAAAATATATTATTGGACGGGATGAAAAGGGAAGTTGTTGAATACATTTCTAGGTGCATGTAATGCCAACAATTAAAAGTGGAATGTAGACACCCAAAAATATTTCTATGACCAATATCCATTCTTGGGTGGAAGTGGGAGGTCATATCTATCGACTTCATCACAGGATTGGCAAGAACATCCAAGCAGTATGATTCCATTATGGTGGTAGTGGATAAATTGAGTAAGGAAATTCCACCCATAAAGAAATTGAAATAACCTTGATTTTCATGAAGGAAATATTTAGGTTGCACAACATGCCCAATAATTTCATTTCAGATCATGATCCCAAGTTTACTTCCAATTTTTGGAAGGAATTATTTTTTGTTTTTGGAACCCAACTATATTTTAGTATAGCATATCACCCTGACATTGATGGACAAATTGAGAGTCTAAACATAATTTTAGAGGACATTATGAGCATATATGCCATGCATAAACCAAATAAGTAGGAATAATTCTCTCTACTAGTGGAATTTTCCTACAACAATGGGTACCAAGAGTCACGAAAGATGAGCCCTTTCAAGGATTTATATGAAAAAAAAGTAACAATCCTATCATTTTGAATGACCCAATGAACCAAGTGGTCTTTGGGCTAGACACATTGAAGGAAATGGAGCAAGAAGTGCTCCATATTAGGAAAAAAATGAAGGCAACCCAGGATAGGAAAAAAGGTTATGTGGATTGGTAGAGAATTCATGAGGAATTCTAGGTAGGTGAGAATGTGTATCTTTTCATTGAACCAATGAAAAACTCATTGAAACTGGTTTCTTGTGATAAATTGGCACCAAGATTTGTGGGCCCTTTCAGATTTTGGAAAGAAATGGATCTAGTAAGTTATAGATTGGCCTTATCACCCACAGTAAAAGCACATGATTTTTTTCATATCTCTTTACTTAATAAGTTTGTATGTGATATTAATAATGTTGTTGATTGGTATCTGATATAGGTGGGACCCAAAGGAGATTTCTAACTAGAACCATTGTGCATCTTGAACTAGAGATAGAATTCACTCTAGAATCGAGTAATAAAGTAGGTTTAAGGTACAATGAAAACACTTTGGACCAAATTAAGCCACCTAGTAAATGGCATATCGAATGAGAGTGTTTTACCTATTTTTATTTATTGTGTAAATAAATGTAAGAGCTATAAATACAAAGAAGAGAGGTTAATTTTTATGTTTTTTTATAAAAGACTGAGGGGGCGAGGTTTGTAACAACCATTTTTCATAGAACCTATTATATGTGAATACAAATATGTGAATTATAGGGATATGTAAATATGTGTGGAAAATAAATTGATGACTAGATTAAGGGAAGGACATGTGAATCCAAAGATCTAAGGTGAAGGCCTATGGTAGTTTGTTATGTGCTCATTGAAGGATTTTTGCATGATTGTTTGTTTTCCTATGGTATGTTGTGATTAGGCCCATACCAACCTCCCTTAATTATCATGATTTCCACTTGACCATGTATTGGCCTGCATTGACAAGAAATCAAATGACAACACTTGGTGACACATTGGTAGAATTCCATCTTCTCTATTTAGGTTTAATTCTCTACGTGCAAGGTCTTAGTCTTTTAGGAAGTATTGATTCATATTGTGGATTACCTTGGCTTCCCTAATTAACCCAGTTAGATATATATCCCCCTCCATTCCCTTACTTGATTAAACATATATCAATTTTTAGATCCCTATAATACTAGTGTAGCCCCTTATTGTTCTTTCCAATTCCACAAGTCAGACCTAATTTGGATTCTCCAAGACAAAGTTATGCATGATCTCCCACAATGACCTAATTATGGACTGGTCTAGTAGAGAGAAATTGTATGGCATGCCACATGTCATTGTTTAATAATTTGACCTTGAAATTACTACAAAAGAAACCAAATTCTATGCACTTTCGGCCACATTTTACAGAATTCAAATCTGATGCCTGAAACAAAATTATGACGCTTTTCCCTTGGTCACATGTTTGAGATGAAATTATAGAACCTCCAAAAACCCTAAATTTCTCAGATCATATCTCCGAAAATATATCTAACCAAGATCTAAATTTTGTACACGAGTTTCACAAGTATTTCGACTCCATGTCATCTCAATTCAAGATTTTGAAGCTTCGTAGAAAAAAAATTTATAGTGAAAATTCTAAGATGGCCTGTTTGAAGAAGAAAAAACCTAGAATCCAAAGCTCTCATACCAAATGTTATGCAATCGGATCAAAAAAATAGAATAAAATATAAATCAACGACTTAAAAATTGCCCACTTTGATGGGGAGACCTCCTTTATGGTACATAGATGAACAATTCTTTGATGATTCAAATGACAAAACCTATTTTCTATATATTGGAATCTAAGGGGTCACAATATAATCAGAGCCTACATAAAAATAATAAGGTAAGGGCACAACAATAACAATTGTGGGCTTCTGTGGCGTACAATAATAACAATATGGGGACTACATGGGCACAATAATAACAATACAGGGGCTGCACTAACAATAACAATAAGGGAATACACTAGTATTATAGGGACCTAACATGGACAAAATTTTCTCTCACAAAGAGTAACCAAAAATTAAATGGAAGCTAATATAGATAGTAAGGGATATAATATGTATGGCATAGAAGCAAAAGTGGAAGGTTTAAAGTATGGTTTCAAAGCATACATGGAAGTTTTTAAAGAAGGGCTAGCAAAATTACTACAATAAATTAGTCCTAATGGTTAAAAGGTATTAGATGAAACTCAAGATGAGAACAAAAAAAATGTTAATCATGATTCATAGCCTCTAATGTTGGATTGAAGACCCACCATATTCCAAATATCGATATGAGGAAGTTTGATGGAAAGGATCTAGTAACATGGATACAACAAATGGAGCAATACTTTGATCTCCAAATGTGCAACACACACAAAAGGTATGCATTACAAATTTATATTTATAACCCAATCAGTTTGTATGGTATCGATGGATTTTTTCCCGTAAAACAATTTTCACTTGGTCAATTTGTATGGAGGAAATGATAGCACAAAGAGCAAAACCTTCGTTAGCCAATTGATAAATCTCAAACAAAAGGGTTCAATAGTAGAGCACATTGAGTACTTCCAAAAACTCAATATAAGGGTAAATGATATTCCATAGGAAAATGGGATCGATGTCTTCATAGGGAATTTAAAGAATAACATCTAACATGAGGTTCACCTTTGGGAACCTAATTCATTGGAGAAGGCATTCAAGTTGGCAAGAAAATTAAAAGAAACATTATGGAAACAAGGAAACCTACCACTCACAACTATAAATATGGAAGTGTTGCTACTCCTAGCCTTCCATAACTTACAAGGTTGAAACCACAATAGTTGGAAAAAAAAAGAGTAAAAGGGTTGTTAGAAAATTAAATATTATGGAGCAATGCAACACATAAAATATGCAGAAAATACAAGCACACAAAACACATAAAACTAGAGAGACACAGATATACATGGTTCACCCAGTTTGGGCTACGTCCACCCTGAACATCCAGTCCTTCCTTTCTATTATCCAGCAAAAATGAAGAGACAAAAAACCTACAGCAGATCCGCTATAATATCCTCTGTTCTCTCTCACAGTCTCCCTCTTTGTTTCTCACTCCAAGAATACACATAAAATACATAGCCGCAATACAATGCCCTCATAAAATCGAGGGGTTTCCTTCTAGGGCAAAAAACCCTAATCTAAACATAACTTCTACCGTCAGATCATTTGCCTAATGAACGGCCCAGATTGACTATAAATTACTATACTTTTACAAGGCAATTTTACATCTGTTTTTAGCTTCGGGGGCGCTGCCCCCAAAAACCCCCGCCATGGGACAACCATTGAACAAGAAAGCGCCACCCCTAGACCAAGAACTTCCGTAGCGACACCACGACCGCGTTGCTGCCCCTTTTAAGGTATAGGGGTCCAAATGTTGTGATACAAAGTAAACAAGATAATCAGGCTCCACACCCAACAATCTCCCACTTGGATACTGATTGTAGCAACTCCACCACTGCTTCATTTGCTAGACAATGAATCCTCTTTGGACCTGGTTGTTCCTCATCTTCATCGTCATTTTTGAAGACCAATTGAAACTGAGAACATTCTCAGTTTCTCCTTGGTTACAACTTTTGTTAGCATATCTGCAGGATTCTGGCTAGTGTGTATCTTTTCCAGCTTCAACTCTTCATCTTCTAATACCGACCGTATGAAATGGTACTTGAGATGTATGTGTTTAGTCCTAGAATAAAATGCTGAGTTATTTGCAAGATGAATAGCACTTTGGCTATCACTGTATAGCGTGCTCATATCATGCTTCTTACCCAATTCTCCCATAAACCTTGTAACCAAATCATTTCTTTACTAGCCTCTCGTAGCAAAGAATATTACCGCTTCTATTGTTGAAAGTTCAACAACACTTTGATTTTTGAAACCCAACTAATGCTTGTTCCACCTGGCGTAAATACATATCCCGCAGTGCTCCTCCTGTTATTATCTTTTTCACCGCCATATCCGCATCAACATATCCCCGTAGAGCAATGTTTGAACCACAAAAGTACAATGCTTGATTTGTGGTACTTCAAATATCCGAGAATCCGCCTTCGATCGCCATCCAATGTTCTTTTCCTGGATTATTCATGTACCTGCTTACAACTCCCACTGCATGTGCAATATCAGGCCTTGTGCAAACCATTGCATACATTAAGCTTCCAACTGTTGATGCATATGAAACTTTGGACATATAGTCCATTTCTTCTTGGGTCTTGGGGCACATCTCCTTACTAAGTTTGAAATGGTTAGCAAAAGGTGTACTAATTGGTTTTGCATTATGCATATCAAATATTTTCAACACCTTTTCTATTTACTCATTCTGAGACAATGTTAATTTACGATTTTTCCTGTCTCTAGTTATCCTCATACCAAAGATTTGTTTTGCAGCTCCCAAATTCTTCATTACAAATGAATTTGCCAATTTTCTTTTGAGCACATTTATTTCCTGCATGTTAGATCCTGCAACAAGCATGTCATCTACATACAATAACAATATAATATAGCTACCATCATTTTGCCTTTTTAGATAAACACAATGATCATAGTGACATCTAGTATAACCTTGTTCAGACATAAACTTGTCAAATTTTAGATACCACTGCCTTGGAGCCTATTTTAAGCCATACAATCTCTTCTTTAACCTGCACACCAATTTTTCTTTCCCTTTTACCTCATATCCTTCTGGTTGCTGCATGTATATCTCTTCCTCCAAATCTCCATGGAGAAATGTTGTCTTTACATCTAACTGTTCAAAATGTAAATATTCTGCTGCTACAAGACTTAAGATAGTTCTGATTGAATTCATCTTAACAACAGGAGAAAATATTTCATCAAAATCAATACCTTTCTTTTTTGCAAACCCCTTCACCACAAGTCTAGCTTTGTACCTCTGTTTTCCTCCATCTTCTTCCTTCAGCCTGTAAACCCATTTATTCTGCAATGTAGTTTTACCTGCAGGCAACTTGACTAAGTCCCAAGTCTGGTTATTCATTAAGGAGTCCATCTCTTCTTCCATGGCTAGCTCCCACTTCTTCCTGCTTTCAACCTGCATTGCTTCTTCATAACATTCAGGTTCACCAGAATCAGTCAGCAATAAATAATATAATGAAGGAGAGTATCGTTCAGGGAGTCTACTTATCCTGGTAGATCTTCTAACACCACTTTCAGGTGTTTGAGGTGCCTGTTGCTGTTGTGGTGGTTGTTGCTGCTGTGGTTGTTGATTATTATTATTTTCAGGCACCTTTACTTTTTTAGATATCTCATCAAGAACCGCATATTCATTGCTTTCTTTTTCCTGTTTCTTTTCCTGCAACTGATTATTATACAAGACCTTTTCATTGAATATTACATCTCTGCTCCTAATGATTTTGTGATTTTCATAATCATATAAGCGATAACCAAAATCATTAGCACCATATCCAATAAAGGTACATTTCTTTGATTTTGCCTCAAGATTTGTTCTGTTTTCTTTATTAATATGGAAAAAGGCCTCACAACCAAAAGGCTTTAAAAAAGAGTAGTTTACCTTTTTACCTGTCCATGCTTCCTCTGGAATACCACCATCCAAGGAACTTGAAGGCCCTATGTTTATTAGATAAACAACAGTATCTACAACATCTGCCCAAAATTGTAAAGGCAATCCTGCATGCAATCTCATGCACCTCGTACACTCCATGATTGTTCTATTCATCCTTTCTAACACACCATTTTCTTGTGGTGTTCTTGGAACTGTCTTCTCTCTACGAATTCCATGCTCTGAATAGTACCTATCAAACTCTTTGCTACAATATTCACCTCCATTGTCTGATCTGAGACACTTCAACTTCTTTCTTGTCTCAATCTCAACCAAAGATTTCCATTTCTTGAAAGTATCAAATACATCAGATTTATTCTAAATACAATAAATCCTTGTTTTTCTAGTTGCATCATCAATAAAAGTAACATAATAACAAGAGCCACCGAGAGATGATACCTGAGCAGGTCCCCATACATCTATATGCACAAGCTCCAATTTTTCGCTCTTCTTTTCTTTCCCAACTCTGAGAAATCTGACTCACTTTTTTTTTCCATAAATGAAATTCTCACAGAAATCCAAATCAACATTCTTCAAACCTGGCAACAAATTTCTTGAGTGAAGAATCTTCATTCCCTTCTCACTCATGTGTCCGAGCCTTTGATGCCATAATGTTTCATCTACTCCTTTGGAAGTTAAAGCATTAACAGAGTTAGAAATACCATTGCATAAATACAATGTACCAACATTTTCACCTTTTGCTATTACCAGAGCTCCTTTGGTGACCTTCCAAGTTTTATCTGTGAAAGTTGTCACACAACCTTCACTGCCTAACTGCCTTGTTGAAATCAGATATTTCTTCAGATCTAGAACATGCCTTACCTCCTTTAGTAGCCATTGGTTTCCATTCTGTTGTTTTACAAGAACTTTACCCATTCCAACAATTTTACAGGGTTTATCATCACCCAAACGAACTTGTCCAAAATCTCCTTGGACATAGTCATGAAAATATTTCTTATCAAGTGTGGCATGGAATGAAGCCCCTGAATCTACAACCCAAGAATCAGTAACATTTTCGAAAGAAAGAATAAAAGCATCTTGTAACACATCACCTGTCACATTTGCTTCATGATTGTTTTCTTGCTGTGTGTCTCCTTCTTTTCCCTTCCGAGATCTACAGTCTTTCTTTAGGTGTCCTTTCTTTCCACATTTCCAGCACACTATCCCCGATCTAGACTTGGATCTGCCTTTCCTTGATTTACTGTGATATCCCAAGCTCTTTCCTCTTTCCATTCTTCTTCCCCTAGACTCTGCACTCAAAGCATTACCCGATGTCTCACTGGAGCTTTTCCGTCGCATTTCCTCGCTAAGGATAGCACCAACAACATCATCAAACTTTAAAGTACTAGATCCAGAGACAGAGTTACTAATGGCCATTACTAAGCCATTCCAACTCTCTGGCAATGAGCACAAGAATAACAGAGCTCTAACTTCATCATCAAAGTTTACCCCTACAGAACTTAGCTGACTGGTAACTGTATTAAATTCATTTAAATGGTCTGCAACAGATCCACCTTCCGACATCTTCATATTAAATAGTTGTTTCATAAGAAATACCTTGTTTGAGGCCGAGGGTTTTTCATATAGTTTCGCCAACGTCTGCATCAAACCCTCTGTTGTTGTTTCCTTCGAAATATTGAAGGCGACTGATGTTGCAAGACACAACCATACTATTCTGAGTGCCTTTCTATCGAGAATGTTCCATTCCGCATCTATCACGGCCGTCGGCTTCTTTGTTTTTCTACTCAATGGTAGGTACAGATCTTTCTGATACAGATAATCTTCCATCTGCATCTTCCACAGTGAAAAGTTTTGGCCGTTAAATTTCTCGACCCTAAACTTACCATCTTCCGCCATTGCTCCCACTCGAACCAGGAACCCTTCTTTCCTGCGAGTTTATCAGCCAAATATACCTTCGGCTCTGATACTAGTTGTTAGAAAATTAAATATTATGGAGAAATGCAACACATAAAATATGCGAAAAATACAAGCACACAAAACACATAAAACTAGAGAGACATAGATATACGTGGTTCACCCAGTTTGGGCTACGTCCACCCCAAACAACCAATCCTTCCTTTCTATTATCCAGCATAAATGAAGAGACAAAAAACCTATAGCAGATCCGCTATAATATCCGCTGTTCTCTCTCACAGTCTCCCTCTCTGTTTCTCACTTCGAGAATACACATACAATACACAGCCGCAATACAATGCCCTCATAAAAGCGAGGGGTTGCCTTCTAGGGAAAAAAACCCTTATCTAAACATAACTTCTACCGTCAGATCATTTGCCTAATGAACGGCCCAGATTGACAAGAAATTACTATACTTTTACCAGGCAAATTTACATCTATTTTTAGCTTCGGGGGCGCTGCCCCCAAAAACCCCCGCCAAGCGGGGGCTCCGAAAAGCGCTGTCGCGCCCCCTGGACCCCCCACGGCAGCGATTAATTACGGGTGGCGTTGCCACCCCTTTTAAGGTACAAGGGTCCAATGTTGTGATACAAAGTAAACAAGATAATCAGACTCCACACCCAACAAGGGCTTTGTTTTAGTTATGATATAAAATACACTAAAGGTCATAAGTGTGCTGAGAAGAAATTATTTTACATAGATTTTGAAGAGGAGGAAGAAAAGGAACAAGAAACTTCAAAAGAAGAGGATATACACCAGGAACTGACCTTAGAGAAAGAAGAAATGAATATGACCATATCTTGTAATGTACTGGCAGGAATTTCCACTCCTCAAACTCTCAAGATAGAAGGACATATCAAGAAGAAAAAGGTAATAGTGTTGATTTATTTGGGTGTTACCCATAATTTTATTCATTGTAAGATACCTAAGGAATTGAATTTCTCCCTATATCCAGCACCAGAGTGTCAAGTGACGGATGCTAATGGAGGAAATATAAATTCCTTTGGAAAGTGCCATAATATCAAGATAACCATGGGGGAATATGTATTGAATAACCAAATGCTTTCCATTCCAATAGGTTGTGTTGATGTTGTATTAGGAGTTCAATGGTTACAATATTTGGGTACGAAAGCTTTTAATTTTCAAGAAATCTTCTTGAATTTTTTTTGGAAGGAAGGAAGTTGAATTCAAGGGTATCTCAGGGAAACTAGGAAAGATAATTAGCTCTAATGGCATGAAAAAGCTTCTAAATAAATAAGAATGAGGTGTAATTGAAAAATTATTCTCACTAGAGTTTCAAACATCGAAATCATTTATTTCTCCAGATTTCCAAAAAGTCTTGTACAATCATTTCAAGGTATTTGAGACTCCAAAATTCATCCCAACTATTCGTGATCATGATCATGCTATTCATTTTATTCCAGGAATTTTTCCTCCAAAAATCAGGCCTTACAGATATCCCTATGCCCAAAATAGAAAAATTGAACGTATGATTGCAAAAATGCTAAAGGTCAGTATAATTCAACCTAGTCAAAGTTATTTCTCTACTACAGTAGTATTGGTGCACAAGAACAATGGGTCATGTTGCATGTTTCTGGATTATATGGAGCTCAACAAGCTCACTATTAAAGATAAATTTCCCATTCATGTCATTAATAAATTATTGGATGAATTACATGGATAAATTTACTTCACCAAGTTGGATCTTTGTTCAAGATATCATCAAATTAGAATGAATACTAAAGAAAATCTAAAAACAACATATAGAACTCACAAGGGTCATTATGAAGTTTTGGTCATGGCTTTTGGCCTTACCAATGCGCCTTCTACATTTCAAGGGTTGATGAATTCCATTTTCAAACACTTCCTTATGAAATTTGTGTTAATATTTTTTGATGATATACTAATATACAACAAGTATTTGAAGGATCAAGTTCACCATGTTGATAGGGTGCTCAAACTATTGGAGGAGAAACAATTATAAGAAAAAACCTCATAATTTTTCTTTGGAGTACGGGAGGTGGAATGTATAGGTCATATTGTATCTCATGAGGGTGTTAAGGTAGACCCTAACAAAATTAAATTCATTAAGGAATGTAAAATTCCCATAACCATAAATTATATGTGAGGATTTCACGTATTAACAGGGTATTATTGCAATTTTGTTAAGAATTATGGGAGAATAGCAACACCTCTAACAACATTACTAAATAAAGATGCATTTTCTTGGACTCCAGAAGCAATGAAGGCCTTTGAACATCTTCAATAGGAAATGTTCCAAGCACTAGTCTCAGCTACGCAAAACTTCACAAAAACCTTTAAAGTGGAACATGATGCCTCAGGAAATGGAAATGGTGTTGTTTTAATGCAAGAAGGAAGACCCATTGCTTTTGAAAGCAATCCAAATAAAGGAAAGTATTTATAGAAACCTATTTATGAGAAGGAAATGTTGGCAATACTACATGCACAAAAGAAATGGTGACCTTACCTAATGGGAAGACACTTCAAGGTAAAAACAGATCATGATAGTCTTAAATACTTTTTGGAACAAAGACTATCTTCAGAAGAGAAGCAAAAACAAGTCACAAATATGTTTGGTTATGACTTTGAAATCATCTACAAAAAAGGGAAGTTAAATGTTGTTGCATATGCACTCTCAAGAAAGGATGAGGATGTGGAAGAATTTCTTTGTGCCATTTCTATTATCCAACTAGAGTGGATAAGTGAAGGAATGGAGGAAAGGAAGAATTACGAAGAACTGTGGACACTCATTCAGAAGTTGCAGCAAGATCCCAATACATCTGCTACATTTAGATGGAAAAATGATTCATTATGGTACAAACATGTCTTATATCTTTGTAATAAATCCCAACTAAAACAAAATATTCTTTTGGAATTACATACATCTCCCTTAGGAGGACACTCGAGATTTTTAAAAACTTACCACAAGGTCAAGAAATATTTTTTTGGGATGGCCTTAAATGTGATATTCAAAAGTTTGTGGCGGAATGTTTGGTCTACCAACAAAATAAAGTTGAGACAATTAATACCCCGGGTCTGCTATAGCCTTTATCCATTCCAAGTCAACGTCGAGAGTAGGTTTCAATGGATTTTATCACAGGTTTACCCAAGTTCGAAGGAAAGAGTGTCATCATGATGGTAGTTGATAGAATTACCAAGTATGCACACTTTTGTGAATTATCTCATCCATTTAAAGCCAGTACATTTTCTACTGCATTTATGGAAACAATTCAAAATCTACATGGAACCCCAAAGATTATTGTAAGTGACAGAGATCCCATTTTCACTAGAAATTTTAGATGGAATTATTTTCTTTTATGGGTACTCAAATAGCTCATATCTCATCTTATTATCCTCAATCTGATGGGAAAATTGAGATAGTGAACAATTTTTTGGAAGGATATCTTCGTTTCTTTGTTTCTAGTAAACAAACACAATGGGTCAAGTGGTTACCTCTGGTTGAATCATGGTATAACACTTACTTCCATACTGCTAGAAAAAATGACCCCATTTATGGCGCTTTATGGATATCATCCACCGTCCATCACATCATCTTTAAGAGAAAATTCTAAGGTTCACTAGTGGAAGATCACATTTTATCAACAACAAGTTCTCCAAATTTTAAAGGATAACTTCAGCTTGGTGCAAAATTGAATGAAACAACAGGTAGATCAACATCGCGGCGAAAGAAGTTTTGATGTAGGCAACTGGGTATTTTTACGACTACAACCATAGAAAAAAATGTACCTCGCACAAGCTAAGAAGGATAATAAATTATTGCCAAAGTAATATGGTATTTACAAGGTGTTGCAAAAGATTGGTACTATGGCATACAAATTGAAGCTTCATGCATCTTCCCTAGTGCACCTAGTTTTCCATATTTCATGCTTAAAGAAGGTTATAGGTGACAAGCTCCCAGTTCATAAAATAATACCAGAACTTGACGAGGAACTAAAAATCATATTGGAACCTAAAGTAGTCATGGAAACAAGAACTCAACAACTATGAAATCGATCAATTTCAGAGTATCTCATCAAGTGGAATAAATTACCCACTGAAGATTCCACATGGGAGGATGATAATTTTATACATAAGCATCCAAAACTACTCAATCATTGAGGAAAACACTTTTTTGAAGAAGAGGAGCATGTTAGGACCCTATAATACTAGTTTAGCCCCTTATTTTTATTGGTACTATAGCCGCCTTATTGTTATTGTTGCACCCATGTAGTCCCCATATTGTTATTATTGTGCCCCATAGAAGCCAATATTTTTATTGTTATTCCCTTACATTATTATTGTTATGTAGTCTTTGATTATATTGTGAACCCTTAGACTCCTATATATAGAAAGTAGATTTTTTCATTTGAATCATCCAAGAATTGTTCATTTATGTATTATAAAGGAGGTTTCCCCTTCGAAGTGGATAATTTTTAAGTCGTCAATCTATATTTTCTTCTATTTTGTGAGTTCGTTGCATAACATCAAGGCTTTCCAAATCACAATTTTTTTGATCTAGAAAGGGGTAATATGTGTGGTGAGTTTAATATATTCAAAGTATGAGTTTTATCTCTAGTGTTGTTCCACTTCCAGCAGGCTTGGATAGTACCTTAGCGGAGTCACTACAAGAGCACAAGTGTTGCTTCACTACTAGCGAGCCTGGAAAATACCTTGGTGAAGTCACTTGCTTCACCTCCCTGTGCAAGAAGCCTTTATCTTCTTTAACCCTCTATTTATTTATTTAATAGAACTGTAATTTAATACTTTATCATTTTCAACGAGCGGAAGAGGGATCCTGGCTTATTGAGAACAAAGGATGTTTCCCCTTCAAATAAGTATTTATATAACCTCTGATATTAATTTTCTTGCTTTATATTTTCCCCTTATCCTTTCTCTACTAGACTGGATCAACCAAAAAAACACTATTTACTTACAATACTGAGTTGAGGAATGAGGATCCTACAATAGATATGGGATGTATAGTTTGACCAAAGTATTTATGTTCGAGTGGATCATATTCTCCATCCAAACATGATTGACTTTAAATATATGTAAACCTAAGATACACAAGAGGTAACAAATTATCCAAGAATTACTCATCATCACAATTTCACTTTTCAATTTTTTGCCACATTTCCTTTCAACCCAAATAGGAGCATCCTTCCTACAAAGTCTTATTAAACAAAACAAAAGGGAAATACATGACCAAACAACAACAACAAAATCCAAAAGAACCAAAAAAAAATGGAGGCGGAACATAAAAAAACATGCATAATATACAATAAGAAGACAAACAAACACAGAGACTCGATGGAGAGCCGGATAGAAGGTGGGTGCAGTGCAAAGGAAACTAAATGAAACTAGGAATACTCCTAACCTAATCAGCTATAATTTCAAGGTGTAATGATATTTCCAATGTAGCTTGTTGTATATTAATTTGGCTCAATGAAGTGTTGATCAAATTCGCATATAAGTAATGCATTGTATGTTGTTAGCGCCCATATTGGATGAAACAATTCAAAGTGGCCTGGTTTGATCTGGGTAATTTAGGAGTGTTGACTAGGGCGCTCTTGGTTTCTTGGTTAATGAAGGTTATTTTATCAAAAATAGGAGGCTCCTTATTTAAAATAAAATTGGTTTGAGTCCCAAGTTCACTCTACTTATATGCCATCGAAGTTTTGAAGGGATTTGTTGCTTATAAAGTTTTTTGGGACTGTACAAAAAGTCAAGTTTTATTCACAAGAAAAAGAATCGTGTTTGGAAAATGATTTTCATTTTATCACAGTTTTTGGATGAAGTTTCACTTCAGCAAGTTACATCTACCATGTGTAGATGCCTTTATATGAACAACCTGTTTGCAGTTCGCCAGTATGTTGAAATTTTCGCAATGTAATTATACTTAAGAAATATGTTCGGAGTAGCACTTAAAAATCCAAATGTTAATAATGAGGAATGGATACTTGGCTCTCCTGCTATGATTTCATGTCCTTCGGATTTTAGAAATATTGATTTGAGATTAGCTGCTGGAGCTTATGGGGTATCACATGAAGTTTTTTTTTTTTTTTTGTCAAATGTAAGGAAGATTTGGAATAACATCTTTAAAGCCTATGGTGAGCATGTTAATTTAATGCAACTTGTTGAATTGATGTTAAAGAAATTTGAATCTATCTATGAAAAATAGGTTCTTAGTTTATTTCAGAAGAAAACGACAGAAAATGATCCTACAACTTTGGAAGCTTCAGAACATCCTGTTGCAGATGACTCTACCAAAATTGATGGGGAACATCCCCAAGCTCCTTGGGAAGAGGGTGTCTACAAAGTACGTGGAATTGATAAATATTATGATAGTGTGTTATTGTGTGATACTTGCGATTCTAAATACCATATGTATTGCTTAAATACTCCACTGGAAAAATCTCCAGAAGGGAACTGGTATTGTCCCTCTTGCCTAGAAGGTCAAGATGTGTTTCAGGAAGGATCTACGCCTCTTTCAGGGTTTTCAAGTGAATTTGTCTATAAAAATAAATACCAAGGAGCTGAAGCACGTTCATTGTCTGAGTCTTTACATAGACTAGTGACATCATTGGTAGAAAGGGAGTACTGGCAGCTTACTGTTAGAGAGAGTGTTTTCCTGTTGAAATTTGTTTGTGAGGAAGCCTTAAGCTAAATGAAAAATCATTAACATCTTGATCAATGTACATAGGTTTCATTGGATCTGCAACAAAAATTTCGTTCTCATACTACATAATGGAGAAATCTAAAAGTTAAAGAAGAACTTTTCGCCTTCCAGATTTCAAATCAAAGTGCCAAAAGGGTTTTTGAAACTGATCAGAGTAATATGGAAATTAGATACATGGCTACTAATGTTGCAATGCACGAAGGGACAACATATGAAGTTGTCTATTCAAATTGATAAAGGATCTTGAAAGCTTTATACACCACTAGTGGATAAGGTGCAATCATGGATTTCAATCATATAATTCAGGACAATGGCCTTTCCATCTCTGTAAAAATGATGCGGGGATATTTGCACATTGCTAATTCTTCATGCGTTAGGGAGAATGACACATTTTTCACTATTTTACATTTTTTTCATCAAAGAAGTTTTAAAAATGTAGGAATCTCCAGGAAGTAAATTTTGAGATCATTTTTCGGGAAAATGGTGTTGAGTTTTCAATCTGCAACATATTTTTTTCTAGAATACACCCAATTGACTTTATCGCAAGTGGTTTCAAAATATTGAGAGTAATTTTAGATTTTTCTCGAGTTCCTTCAAACCCAGTTTTTGTAAAAACGCCATGCTAAAGAATTTAATATAAAGGTGTGATAACAACTTCAGAGTACCATTAGTTCAGTCAATGTCTGCAACCCAACTACAACAATCACGACAAAAGGCATTACCAGCTTCCAGTGTGAGGTTGTCTCAGTTAGCAACACCACTTGTCCATGTCAGGCTGACTATGATTGCTCCAAAATCCTCTACTTCATGCAGTCTTCCTCCAGTTAGTGGAGATCGAGCCGGTGGAATGCTTTCCTTATACAACAACACACAAAATGATGCTCATTCTCTAGGTTTAGATCAAAGGTTCAATAATTGCATGAAGTTACAAAATATTAAACTTGGACAAGCAGCACAAGGCACTTCCTCGCTTCACAATCTTGTTGTCCCTAACATATCGAGTAAAATCATTCAGCCCTTTGGATGTCTAGGGTAGATTTATTTAGGTGGATTTGTGCCTGAAACAAGAGTACAAGATCAAGGAAATACTTTAGCAATAATATCAAATGCATACTTGCCTGATATGAATTTTGTCACCTCTCAAAGATTGTGGCAGCATGAAATTGCTCTTAGTGAAGCTACGAAGGATCTAACAGAGATTGGTGCCAAAATTCTTGAAAATTCTTAGATTGAAGTTGCAAATGATATGACAGAATTAAATAATAATGCTCTTGATTGTCCACAATGATCATTCATAGATCGAACGGTGACCCATTGACACAAATAACATGGAATTCATGCCAAAGACAACCCCGGTAAAGTGGTTTGGCCGAAACCACTCATCCACATATGAACGGCCAATATTCATTAGAGAAGCACTGCCACAATGTTCCAAAAATCCTTTCTGGGTTATTCTAGTTTTTTACCATAGAGTTCGGATTCTAAATCATAGATTTTTCTGAGCACCAACCTCATCTACACAGTCTTATTCACCCAGCAACAGCATTTCCAGCAGGGCAGCGCAGAGGGAGAGCTCCAGCAACGCAGTACAGAGCAATGTTTTTTGTGGGAAAGCATGAGGCCATTCCATCTCGCTTTTTCCTTCTTGAGTGCTATCTATTTTGAGGCATTTTTGTATTTTTTTCACCTTCAAATTAACAAAATCGTTCAGTTCTATCTATTTTTATGGTGTTTTCAGTTTATTTTCATATTAATGTAGTTTCCAGTTTATTATGTTTTGTATTACTGTCTTTTCTTATTTGGTGATGCAGGAGCATTAGATTCGAAAATACTTTGTATTTTATTTAAACTAGGGGGTCCTATGTTTGTGAGGAAATATTAATTTCATGTAAATATTAATATTATTTTTGAGAGATTATATGTGAGAATTTGTAAATGTTTCCAAACAACTGGAAAACATGAAAGAAATTAGATGAGAGATATCTAAGAGATAATTATGAAGCCTAAATTAGATTTAGTTTAAGGTTTTAGGGATAAAAATCTATCTTTTACGGGTGTTGAGATATTTGAGAGTTTGTTGAGTTATTTAAGAGATGTGAACCAAAATTGGTTCAATTCAAATTGTATAAATTTATGAGCCTCCAAGGCAAAAGAGATCAGGTAGAATAGAATAGAGAAGAGAGGTGAGGCTTGGACAGCCAAAGTTTATAAGCCTCCGGAAATTGGAAGGGCCATGAATGTTGAATATCTGGCCAAAGACAAAGTTTGTAAGTATTTTCATTGTTAATATGAAAAGTGTGTTTTTAGAACTACATTGGTTGATTTAGAAATTGTGTATTTAATTTCTGTAACTGGGGCTTGAATGGTAAATCCATGTGAACCGAATGAGAGATCAAGGAGCGATGGATAAATTGTTGATTTAAATCTTTGTTTGCCAAATTGATGGAATTAAAAGGGCGCAGAATTGTTTTAAGCTCTGTCGATTTGAATAAGATCGATTCATATTTCATATTACTAAGAAGTGATATAATTCTGGTTTGAAAAGCGTAAGTTCTCTGTAGGAAGAGAGTTTTGCAATCGATGCTTGAATAGAGGTGAAGACTTTAATCTATGGGTTATATACAGCAGCTGTATTTTTCAATGGGAGAAAGTGTATGAGAATTGACTGGTTTTAAAAGATCGAGTTAACAGAACCGTAGCATTGAAATTGGACAAATTTGTAAGTATTTATATCTTACTGGTATATAAATCTGAATGCTATGGTTGGTATCATTGAAGGTGTAGATTGCTTGTGTGATCCATGAAAATCACATTATATATTTGAATGCCACGAAGGCGTAGTCCAAAGCTTGGGTAAAATCACATTGCCAGTGGTCGATTGGGTTCAGGTTTGTGCGGACCAGTGGATGGGAGATGAATTGGTGCGATTTCCACAAAGCATGAAACCAATCATGATTGATAGTGTTGTGTAACTAGCTCCAAAAATAGAAGAAAAGAGATATAAACACCTTAGAAATGAGCCACTTCGAGGGGACAACCTCCAATACATTACATAAATGAACAATTCTTGGATGATACAATTTACAAAACCTCCTTTCTATATATAGGAGTCCATGGGGCCATAATATAATCCTAGTGGGCCACAATGTAATCCTAGCCGATCTAACAATAATAATTTAAGGGCACAATAATAACAATATGGGGGTTACAGGGGTACAATAATAACAATAAGGGGGGCTACACTAACATAATAAGCGGCTATACTATTAATATAGGGACTTAACAGATAGCAATCAAGCGTTGAAGATGGAGTTACACAAACGCTGGAATGAACTGAATGTGTGGAGTACAGGTAAACGATGAGATTCAATTGTGTAGTAATTATCATAAATGTTGAATGTAGATATAAGCGTGAAGGATTGATGGTGTAGAAAGAAATATAAATTCAAATTCAGAAATTGGTAAATGGCAATATCATTTGGAAAGCCATGTGATGCGTGGAAGTTTTTGTGTGAAACCACGAAGTGAAATCGAAATGTGAAGCTGATCTGGTCAAACGCAGAGCAAAAGCATTGAAAGGCAGAGTTGAACCAGTGGTATGAATCTGGTTTACAACGTTAAATGCAGGAAGAACGGAATTGTGATGCGTGTGATGTAAATGTCAAGATGCATGTGGTGAGGCGCTGATCTAGTTTGATAAGAAAACAGTAAAAGGCGCATATATATATTGAAACCGCATTGTCAAAAGTCCAATTTGTTTGCAGAAGAGCGAACGCAAGCGTGAGTAAATCATGTGAAAGACGGAGCCATCAAACGAACAAAACAGAGTGAATCCAAAAGCAGTGTTTGTTTAAAACCCAATTTGATTATCCAATCGAAGGCGTTGAGTAGTGAAGGTCTCAACCCACTGAGCGATGGATCCTGCGTTATTAGAGGTAAGTTAATTTTCCTGGGCCATATTGTTGTTATATTGGACTTAGAATTCTGGTTGAATAGAAATTGGGAACGCTGGCGATCTCACTGGCATTAAAACAAGCAATTTTGAATCTCATTGTGATGCATGAAATCGATGTGCAGTGGTATGAATTGCCAGATTGAGTTTTTAAAAGCATGGGCGCATTATTTTTATTGAATCCAGCCATATGTGAATGTTGGTGTTTAAATGGAAATGATGAATGAGTTTTATTGGGTTTGATTATGAGAGCATTCGAATGTTTGGTTGGAATGAAAGTTTTAAAATATGAATTTTCCATAAATGAGGAAAAGGGAAACTCCCATATACAGTGGTCGATTTTTATTGGTTTCATAACCATAAACTGATAATGGAAGGAGAAAGCTTTCTATTATAAAATGGCTTATTAATCATAGTTTAAAGGAGCTTCCGCAATTGAGAGAGTGAAATTTCCCATACTGAGTTCAATTTGGGCAAAGTTGTTGAGATGCATTTTTATATGCATAGTATAGAAGAGAGAATTTGGGTTTTGCAGGATCAACCTGCGTCATTTTGGTATCAGAGCTGGAATAGCTCTGTGTGAAGATTTAAGTTTTGAAGATTCAAGTTTTTTTAAATTGAGTTAATTGCATGTGATGAATGAATATCAGATTTGGAAATTGATGAAGGTTGCAGCACAAAGATGCAAGTGCAGTTGAAGAAGTGAAGTGAGATCAACAGGATCTTGAAGGTGAGCTGACAGGTATTATTTAACTTTGGTTTAAAAGTTATGCTTGAATAATTTGGGTTGCAGGCATAGTGAAGAAAGTCTCAGCGGAAAGAAGCAGATCACAGCTGGAGTGCAGTAATGAAAGAGTCCAGCAAGGGATTCTAAAAGGAAGTGGCAGAACCTGGAGATTCAACAGAGGTTGAGTAAAGTTGTAGATGAGTGAAGCCAGAAGGAGCAGTGGAGAAATGCTCAAAAGGGTTCCAGCAGAGGACCAGTGATTACCAAAAGACCAGATCCAGAGGAAGGGATTGGTGAGGTAAGTGGCAGCAGGAGAGTTTACTGTTGCAGAGGCTTGGTGCAACTCATGGGTGAGGAACTCATGGCGAAGAAGATGACTACTGAAAGTCATAAAGGAGAGAGCAGAGGTTCAAACAGAGGCCACAGTAGAAAGAGAGAGAAAGATGCCAAGGTAAATTGCGTAAGATAGCAGTTGACTAATGAAGAGTATGAGAAAGAGAAAGTTGAGATAGCGGTTCATCTGGAGTTATTGATGGAATTGTTACGGGAAAATATGAAGGACCAGAGACATGGTTGGATCATGAGAAAGACAGTGAAGTGGCAAAGGCTACAACAGAAGGGAGATCAACAGATAAACATGCAGTTAACAGAAGAGCTGAAGAAACTCGAGCAGATGATGAGTTATTGGGAAAATCCTAATCAGCTGGATAATGTAAAGCCGTGTATTTTTGTAGCTGACAATTGTGATGTGATTACAGGGTTTACGGAGGAGGATGCGCAATCTTGTGGAGTTGTCACAAGTATGGAAAATAATCTTTCAGGAGATAAATACTCTGAAGAAGAAAACAGTGATGTGTTTGTACTTGAAGCTGTTACAGCACAGAAAGATCTTGTAAATGAAGAAGAAGATGAGCTTGAAGAGCTGGCATATAAACCAACAGTTGAGACTGTTGAACTTTGTGATTTTCAAACTGAAAGCTTGTGTGTGAATGCAAGAATGATAAAGGATGATGATATGCTTCAACAATGCCACAGAGAAATTGCATTGTTGGAATATTTGTTGGTAAATTCAGAGTATGACAGGGAGATCGCAGCAAAAGAAAGAAGAGTTCATTTCAGTGAACAGAAAGACATCATGGAGACAGATGGTGTGAGAGACAGACTAGTTGACAGTCTTGAGAGTTTTTCAGAGAATTCTTTGGGAAGAAAGAATCAGCATACTGATGTGATGATTGAGATGGAATATTCCGAACAGCATACTAAAGTGCTGGCAGAGGGAAATAAGGCACTGATGCCTTTTGATTTTTGTTTTAACAAGTGTTTTGTGAATGCAGGTATTGTTGCAGGTGCTGAAGAACATTTGACTCAGTTGAGCAGTCGAATGAAGAAAGACGAAAATTATGTGGAAATTTCAAATCCATGGGATAAGGACGTTATGTTGCTGGAAATGATGCTGAATAGTCAATATTCAGTGCAGGAGGAATCTCAATTTCAGAATTGGGAATTGCAGATGAAAATTGATGAAGATAGAAGAAGAGATTACACAATGTACCATTCCAGTAAGTTGCTGATAGGAGAAGGCAGAGAAGAAGTTTTATGTTTTAGAAGACAAGAGGGCATGGATGATTGGGCGGCGGTAAGAACGGAAACAAGCATAGAAGTAAGAACTGGGCAAGTAAAAACTTAGCAAGCAATAAATCAGCAGCCTGGCGATTTATTGGACCGAGAATTTGAACTAATCAGAAGAATCATGTTGAAAGTGTCTCAGAGGAAGACATCAGCAAAGAAGAGAAGCAGCAGCAAGATGAAGACAGAGACAGATTGTAAAAGTGCAGCTAGTGGAGAAAGGCAACATAAGATATGGAGACCTGGAGAAAAGCAACAAACATCAGTGGATGTTGATGATAACTTGCAGAACAAAGTGTGGGATCCAAGCGGAAAAAAATTTGAAACGCATGATCAGGAGATCATGATCCTTTTCAACCTTGGGAGTCTGATGCAGGAGCATTAGACTCGAAAATACTTTGTATTTTATTTAAACTTGGGGGTCTTATGTTTGTGAGGAAATATTAATTTCATGTAAATATTAATATTATTTTTGAGTGATTATATGTGAGAATTTGTAAATGTTTCCAAACAACTGGATAACATGAGAGAAATTAGATGAGAGATATCTAAGAGATAATTATGAAGCCTAAATTAGATTTAATTTCAAGGTTTTAGGGATAAAAATCTATCTTTTAGGGGTGTTGAGATATTTGAGGGTTTGTTGAGTTATTTAAGGGATGTGAACCAAAATTGGTTCAATTCAAATTGTATAAATTTATGAGCCTCCAAGGCAAAAGAGATCAGGCAAAATAGAATAGAGAAGAGAGGTGAGGCTTGGACAGCCAAAGTTTATAAGCCTCCGGCAATTGGAAGGGCCATGAATGTTGAATATCTGGCCAAAGACAAAGTTTGTAAGTATTTCCATTGTTAATATGAAAAGTGTGGTTTTAGAACTACATTGGTTGATTTAGAAATTGTGTATTTAATTTCTGTAATTGGGGCTTGAATGGTAAATCCATGTGAACCGAATGAGAGATCAAGGAGCGATGGATAATTTTTTTATTTAAATCTTTGTTTGCCGAATTGATGGAATTAAAAGGGCGCAGAATTGTTTTAAGATTTGTCAATTTGAATAAGATGGATTCATATTTCATATTACTAAGAAGTGATATAATTCTAGTTTGAAAAGCGTAAGTTCTCTGTAGGAAGAGAGTTTTGCAATCGATGCTTGAATAGAGGTGAAGACTTTAATCTATGGGTTATATACAGCAGCTGTATTTTTCAATGGGAGAAAGTGTATGAGAATTGACTGGTTTTAAAAGATCGAGTTAACAGAATTGTAGCATTGAGATTGGACAAATCTGTAAGTATTTGTATCTTACTGATATATAAATATGAACGATGTGGTTGGTATCATTGAAGGTGCATATTTCTTGTGCGATCCATGAAAATTGCATTATATAGTTGAATGCCACGAAGGCGCAGTCCAAAGCTTGGGTAAAATCACATTTCCAGTGGTCGATTGGGTTCAGGTTTGTGCGGACCAGCGGATGGGAGATGATTTGGTGTGATTTCCACAAAGCATGAAACCAATCGTGATTGATAGCAATCAAGCATTGAAGATGGAGTCACACAAACGCTGGAATGAACTAAATGCGTGGAGTACAGGTAAACGATGAGATTCGATTGTGTAGTAATTATCATAAATGTTGAATGCAGATATAAGCGTGAAGGATTGATGGTGTAGAAAGAAACCTAAATTCAAATTCAGAAATTGGTAAATGACAGTATCATTTGGAAATCCATGTGATGCGTGGGAGTTTCTGTGTGAAACCACAAAGTGAAATCGAAATGTGAAGCTGATATGGTCAAACGCAGAGCAAAAGCGTTGAAAGGCTGAGTTGAACCAGTGGTATGAATCTGGTTCACAGCGTTAAATGCAGGAAGAACGGAACTGTGATGCGTGTGATGTAAATGTCAACATACATGTGGTGAGGCGCTGATCTAGTTTGATAAGAAAACAGTAAGAGGCACATATATATATTGAAACCACATTGTCAAAAGTCCAATTCGTTTGCAGAAGAGAGAACGCAGGCGTGAGTAAATCATGTGAAAGACGGAGCCATCAAACGAATAAAACAGAGTGAATCCAAAAGCAGTGTTTGTTTAAAACCCAATTTGATTATCCAATTGAAGGCGTTGAGTAGTGAAGGTCTCAACCCACTGAGCGATGGATCCTGCGTTATTAGAGGTAAGTTAATTTTCCTGGGCTATATTGTTGTTATATTTGACTTAGAATTCTGGTTGAATAGAAATTGGGAACGCTTGCGATTTCACTGGCATTAAAACAAGCAAGTTCGAATCTCATTGTGATGCATGAAATCGATGTACAGTGGTATGAATTGCCAGATTGAGTTTTTAAAAGCATGGGCGCATTCTTTTTATTGAATCCAGCCATATGTGAATGTTGGTGTTTAAATGGAAATGATGATTGAGTTTTATTGGGTTTTATTATGAGAGCATTTGAATGTTTGGTTGGATTGAAAGTTTTAAAATATGAATTTTCCATAAATGAGGAAAAGGGAAACTCCCATATACAATGGTTGATTTTTATTGGTTTCATAACCATAAACTGATAATGGAAGGAGAAAGCTTTTGATTATAAAATGGCTTATTAATCATAGTTTAAAGGAGCTTCCACAATTGAGAGTGTGAAATTTCCCAGACTGAGTTCAATTTGGGCAAAGTTGTTGAGATGCATTTTTATATGCATAGTATAGAAGAGAGATTCTGGGTTTTGCAGGGTCAACCTGTGTCATTTGGAATATTGCATGGCTATCAGATCTCATAGACTTGTCTTAGCCTATGGAAAAACTAGTCTATGACACCCGAAGTCAGAGAATACATTACAGACCGGACAAGGAGATACAAAAATAGAGAACGAAAAAATTTGATGGAATAAAAAGTGACGGTTTTGAGTTAGATGTTTTGGGAAAATGAAGATGCATATCGAAAATCCAAGACATGGGTTTTGTGCAGAACTGACAAATTCTATTTTTTTGTGAGAATTTTTTCCAAATTCAGTCTGGATTGAGAGAAACGGAAGTTTCTCTGAGAGATACAAAAATAGAAAACGCAAGAATTCGTTGGGATAAAAAATGACAGTTTGAGTTGGATGTTTCGGGAAAATGAAAATGAATCTCAAAAATATGAGACATGGGTTTTGTGAATAATGGACCAAATCTATTCCTCTCGAATTAGTTTCTGCAAATTCAGTCTATATTGAGAGAAATGGAAGGTTCTCTAAAGACGATTTTCTGAGATTTGTTGTGGTGGTCGTTTTACAAATTCTTCCAATTGCAATACCAAATTCAACTTGTTTCAGAGTTCACATTCGGGAAAGAAATTTTTGTTCCAGTAGAGGAGGAAAAAGGGAGTCTCCAATTGCAAAAGAAGGTTATGGGAAGGATTTTGGCTATCTCCTCCTTAGATTAATGCAGGATCTCACCAGAAAAATAAGGGAGATGAGAATAGAAAAACAAAGGGAAATCCCGTGGGGGTTTCAGAATGGAGAAATTTTGGGTACTTATCACCATTGGACTGAGCAACCAGTGGTGCCACAAGTCTTACAGCATCCCACCATGCCCACTTTCTTAGCAGTGGAAACACGAGCAGACGGATCTCAAGAGCCGGAGGCACATCACTACGGTGACTATTTCACGGAGTACCAATCTCATACCCAGGATTTAAGAGATCATCTAACTTTGAATGAATTTTTCCAGATTAAGGATAAACAAAGACCTTGCAGCTATAACAGAGGAAGAGGGTACTTGTAGGGAAATGACCTGCAACATACCATGGGTAGACTTTTTCTACCTACTTTTGACGGGTCATCAAAGAGTTTGATAAAGACTTGCGAGGAGATGGCTAAGCATACACTCGTTGATGAGACACAACCCATTATTGAGGTATCCAATGATGGGGTATCTAGGTTGTGACCAAGTTCTCTGATGATAGTAGTGCATCATAGGTTGATGAGGTGTCAAGAGACAACTCCACCATTGTTGAGGAGTCGATAGGTACAGAGGCCTCTAGGTTTATGGCAGAATTGTCAAATGACAATCACATGCAGCTGACTAGTGAGCAGGCCTTGCGTATTGGAGTATCTATGGAGGAGGGAATGCAACCATCCTTTGGGATTTCCCTTAAGGAGGTGCTAGGAGATAGAGAGGTATTAGACGATGGTCGCACAAGTTAGTGTCATAAGTTTCGGGTCGACCTTATAGCTTTGAAGGTGAAGGCCACATTAGTACGAGAGGATAACCTACGACAAAATGAGGAGCTGGAGGGCATGAGAGTGGTTTGTGTCAAGTCAGCAGAAAATTTGTTCCACATTAGGGAATGTTTGGATTCACTAATGGGGCAGTTAGAGGGCACATTGGAGTGTCAAAGCACCCCCCTTCAAGCATACATCGACAGGGTACAACACTCACACAATGGAGAGACTATTTTATGTGCGGGTATTCTTACATTTGATTTTTTTCTTGAGGTTGGATGGCGAGAGGTACTGAGATGGTACCCCATGGAGAAATCTAGGCAGCTGGATACATCCATGGCCACATTTCAACAGAGTCCATGGATTACCATAGAGACACGAGGGCCAGATTACTGCTAGGATCCAGGGGGATTGACCATCACATGATAGAGTCAGTAGGTGATGGTAATCATTGTGAGATGGGTCTGATGTTTGAGTGCACACACATTTTCAAATCTCTATTAGAGCCCCATACATCCCTAGTGATAGGATGTTTCGATAGGAGGGTACACCCTTTTTTGGATCTATCTCAGGATAACGACCGTGCATGGAGTCATAGGGTGATTAGCCTACGTTGGAAGGATCTGGTCGGAGGAGGTGGCATCGGTAGGCCACCATACATGGCAGTACGTAGAGACGGTGCTCTCTTATGAGTATATGGTACACTTGAGCTATGGAGGATAGGAGAAGTGATGTCATCGTCATTTTCATATGAGGATTCGAGCCACTCTGATCCTTTATAGCAAATGAGGAGATGTAGCCCACCTCATGGGGGTTTTACTAGTAGAGTGGTGGATCTTTTGGCCCATGTAGGATACATGACGGTACAAGATGGTATAACCATAACCAGTGGTATCCAGTAGCATACAGGGGCAGGTTGCAGCGTACAGTGGCATGATGAAGAGTGCGGATACACTTGGTGACATGCAGTGACCCATGATACGGTGCAACAAGCAGTTGGAGTGTTGCCTCCAAGGGGACTTATGGACAGGGGCGTTAGGTGCACCCTGGGATGTGGCTCACCTAGGATTTATGAGGATATTGTTGAGGATATGGAGACACCACGTTTAGCATATACAGGGCTACGAGGGTGTTATTGGTAGATTCGAAGCAGAGGGAGTGTCATCTAGAGGATTACTCTTAAGCACTCAGGCATCGAGGACGAGTTGAGGAGGAAGGGACTTTGCTTCATCTACAAGGAACGTTGGAGGCCTGATCACCCATGCTTGAGTGATGAAAATGAGGTGGCAGAGGTAGAGCATAGGGACATTCCTTCTATATCCCAGGATGAGGACTCTTCTTTAGATGAGTCCATGGGGTCATATGAGGATGCTTCTAGAGAGCATGAGCCATCATGTGGAGTTGATGACAATAGGCTGGATTTGTCTTCAATCGTGCAAGGTGAGCAGTCAGAGGACTAGATGAGAGATATTTAGGATGATGATTCACTTGTGATGATTCAGCCTGAGCAGCATATGGTGGAGCATGGGGCAGCTGAGGAGGATTTTATGCACATCATGCATGATAGTCCTTTGGGGGAAAGCCATATGGAGGCTCAAAATGAGCCAATGCTAGATATGCGGCTAACCTTGGGTTCAGCCATCGAGGAGGAGTTGTTGGAGATGGTGGTGCATCCATATTTGGGCCGACCCATTGATGAGGTGTCGATAGATGCATATACAGTTAGCAGGATTGCATTACTTTCAAGGAGCAGCACTCTCCAGGAGTACATCGATGGGGCTTGCAGTACACCTTACCCACTTGAGCCTTTCCCTTTGAGGCAGTTCTCATTGACAGGCAAGACAGAGTAGCATGAGTTGAGTGTGAGTTCGAAACCACACTCCAAACATGCTCCATATGCAGATATCACCACATCAGATTCTTCGACTGAGATAGATTGGCGGGAGATCATGAGTTGGTATCCAGTTGGAAATGTTGTCATTGATGGCAAAGGAGATGGCAAAGGAGGAGCACCTGAAATAGCAACAAGGCAAAGAGAGAAGAAAAGTAGTAGAGAAGCAGAGGCAGTAGAGAGGTAGCAGAGGCAGCAAAAGAGAGCAGCAAAGTTAGCAAAGAAGCAGAGAGATATTCAAGGTGCAGAGTAGTGAGGACAGAAGGAGGGCCATTGATTTTGAAAAGGGGTCTGGAGTGAAAATCTGTAGATACAAGTTAGTGTAGCAGAGGGAAATGGAATTGAAGTATTACAGTATTACATGTGCAGTATTACATGTGCATCGGTTGAATTAATTTTTGTGTGAGAATGCCTTGAATCCCCGTGAGCTGGGTATGAGCAAGACTTTGTACTTTGTTTTAAAGGTCTGTTTGTATATCCAGTGATGAGAGCGCAGGTCTGTTTGATTCTTATGGATGGGGTTTTGAATATCCTATGGTGATTCTGTTGTAATTATAACGGTGGAACAGTATCATTGAATCACATTAGAAAGCCACAAAATTGTATAACCCTGGGTGACGGAACTCGATGATTAACTGTGTGCATAGAATTCTGTGAGTTGGAGTTTGATTACACTCTGTGCATCCTTGTAGAAATCGGCAGTCATGATAATGTAATGGTTGAATGTGTCTGGTTTTCTGAATTGAATCAGGCGTAGTGAAGCCTGTTAATAAGCAAGAGTATATTTGACTCTATATGAAAGGCCATAGTACTGAACCTAAATTCCATTGTCGAAATCAATGAAATTGATGTTTAGTTTGTTGGGTTATGAACAGTAGGACGGGTCATGATTTACCTGCTTACATAGATTGAATGCCTTGAATATAAGCCTTTTTTGAGGAGAAGCCATCGTATTTATTTCGTGAGGAGAACCCCATAGAATCAATTTGTTTTAATTTTTTGAATGGACAAAGTAAGCGGTGGAACCATATCAAATGAAATGGTGCGGAACCTTGAGTCAAGGAGAAAACTGGAATTGTGAAGGAATAGTAACCATGGTTTCAACCCACAGAAACTGGTAGTATCATGCGGCACCTAAGGTGGTAAGAGGAATTGCGAAAAAAAAATGTGATTCCACAAAGTGAAGGACACGTGTCCAAGAGTGGTTTGGAAAAACCACCTATATTGCGTGATTTGGGAAGATTAACCCTCGTGTTGTTTGGTCACGAGATATTCCATTTTGGTTGTTGGATCACCGAAGCGGACGCAACAAATTCTCAACCGTTGGATGTGAAGGGCGGTTTAAAGACTGGGACCCAGTCCATCGCTTGAACTTGGAGCATCAAATGACGTGCACTTTCATAGCGCGATTGTCATTGGATGTGTTAGCGAGGGCACAATAGGCTTACAGCGTTGGATGGACGTGACAATTAACAAAGATATGTTGTGAACCCTTATGCAATAAGTTTAAACACAAAGCCCAAACAAAGATTCGAGGCTCATGAATTGGGTTTTATCCAAAGTTTATAAATAAGGGAATGTGGATCAATGTAAATGAATGCATATGAATGTCGCTCAAATATGAATTGTTAAGGGTGACCATTGCATAATGGGGATACGTGGGTTTAAAACGAGCGGAATGTTCATTCGGTGAGAGTGCGGTATGACTATGGTTTATAACCATAGAACAGTAGAAAGGTAAAACTTCCCACGTATGAAGAGTGAGTATCGGTCTTTAATAAAAAGGGGTATGTTATAGGCATTGTGGGTTTTTATAGCCCTTGAAGAAAAAGATTTCACGTTAAAGTTAAGATTTTCTAGATAGTAAATCAAAGTTAAAATCTGGGTTAATAAAATATGCAATTTGATGTATTTGTGGGCCCGAGTACATTGAGTTTTATTCCAAAGTTGAGATATTCATGATGCATTCATTAAGCGGGGTTCAAATATGGTTCATTGACCATTGGTTTTAAAACCTGAGTTATATGCCGATACTTATATAATGGTTTGGTCGAAATATTTGAATATTAATTCGACAAATTATAAGAGGGGTTGATTATGGTTTTAATCATAGGTTTGAAGATGAAAAGAGAGAAAGCTTCCGCTTATGCAATTGGCTATAGGGCTGTATAACTCACAGTGAAATGATTTATAAAAGAACTTCCACAATGAACAGAGATTGCCCAGATTCGAGAGATAGAGGACCCTTTTGGATGATTAATCAGAAATTCATTTTTATATGCATGAGACTTTGAGATTTATTAGGGGCTGAACTTGTAAAGCAGCTATATATGAAACAGATACATAATTGTAGTAAACAGCAGAGGTATGCAGAAAATTTACTTAACAGAAGCAGAAAAGAAAAAACCAGCAAGCCAAGGGCCGGAAAAATGGCTGAGTGAAATTGATGTATGTAACTGAAATTTTGAATGTAAATGATTCAAAAAAAAAAATATTGTGTGTGATGCAAAGGCAAGTCTTCGGTAGGAAAATAAAACTCCACTGTAAAACAGAAATTTGAATAAATTGCTATATTTTTCTGAATGAGTTGGACAAAGAAATGAGAAGGCAGAAGTCAAAGAGTCATGGCTGTTCACTTTGAATTCCCTGTGGGATACAAACAGTCATGTGATGAACTCTATAAATGATATCTCATAGATATGCATAGTGAGGTTAGAGAATGCAGAAATGAAGCAGTGAAGCAGAGAAGAAGGAGGAGCTGACAGAGAATCTGAGAAGATGTAGAGATGATACAAGGCAGATATGAGGACTGATGGACAGCAGAAAAGAAGGAACAGAATAGAGCTGATATCCAGGTAAATCAGCAAGTGTTTTCTTATGAAAGAGTGAGGAAGTTGATGCTTCCATATCAAGTTGTAGCTTTATAGATGTCAATTGTAGCTGGCTGAGGTAGGAGCTTCCTGTAGGTTGTAGCCTGCAGAAAATAGATGGAACTTGGTGCTTCCATATCAAGTTTTAGCTTGATAGATGTCAGTTGTAGCTGGCTGAGGTAGGAGCCTCCTATAGGTTGGTGCCTACAGAAAATTGGTGGGAGTTGGAGCTTCCTTGCAAGTTGTAGCTTACAGAATTGAGGTAGGAGCCTCCTGTATGTTGGTGCCTACAGAAAATTAGTGGCGAGAGGGAGTTGGAACTTGCCTTTGCATCACAACATTAATAAGATGTGGTTTTCTCCCTTATGGGTTTCCACTTATATATGTTGTCTATGTGCATGATGTTTATGTGTTGATATGGTTTATCTAATCTGCTTAATACTTGCTGCTCACATATTAATTCTGTTGTTACATTATCCTAATACTTGCTGCTCACATATTAAGATTTCTCACGTATTAATTTGATCTTGAAATGAAGGTGTAAATTAGTTTAAAGGAAAGTTTTAAAAGTCCATGAATTTGTTAAACTGATTCAGCCCCCCTCTCAGTTTAATTAAGGGTTCAACAAGGTGCATAGCAGAGTAGGGACCTATAGACATGATAGGTACTACAGTTTATAGTTGGTAGTGGGGCACATGTTGACAACTCTTTAGCATTCCATCTCGACTTCAGGAGAGCAGGATCAGCATTAGATTGAGTCAGGGGAGAGAGGTGATCAGTTGGTACACAAATGGTGGGGCAGTTTATATAGTTAGACCTATGGCACAACAGAGGCCATGGAGCATTGATGAATGTTGGCAGTCTTCACCTCATGAGGTGGTACCTATAGCCAGATGCAGTGCGCAGTCCGATCTAGGGGACTTGGGCGATGATTGGCCATGGTGGCATTGGGATCCGAGAGGATTGATTGATGACAGTTGTGGTGAGAGATCCATTTGGGATCCCTGCATTGAGGGGTCTGTTCTAGGTAGTCTGACACAATGGAATAGCCACACTGAGGGGTTTGTATGGGATCCTGGCATTGGTCTCAGTTGCATCGTTTCAACAAGTTCACCCACATCTTTGCAGTTGCTTGAGGAAAAGCAACGTTTTGGCGGGGAGGACTGTAATATTCCTAATTTATCTTTTAGCTAATTAGAATATTAAATTTTTTCTTCCTTAATTAATAGATGAATAAGAGGGTAGAGGGACCCATAAATCCCTTTAGTAGGAATAAAACCAATTCTTAATGTGAAATTGGATTAATGCATCTAGATAGGGTCAAGATCAATAAACCACTCCTTGGTGTGAATGTGGGTCATTGGATGTGGATGGGGTCAATCTGAATAAATCAACATCATATTCATGGAGGTAGTGGAGACAATGGAAGACAGTGCAGTAATAATGGAGGTTAGTGGCCATGAGAGTAGAATCAATATTGTGTGGGGCCAAGGTTGTGAGGGTTCCAAAAGTATAAGAAAAGGGTGAGGGAATCCATGGAGAGCATTCTGGATTATTATTATTTTCTTTTCATTCATGACTTAAGCACGCTTGAGTTGTTTAGCCAAGTCTATAATGTTGTTTAGCACAAGGGTGTCTCCGTGCAGAGATCCTAACCTCATCCTTGGGGAAATTCGAGTGCCTACTCAGGAGAGGATTCTTGTTTTTTCATGTGAGATGATCTCATCCTTCAGCATTGAGGCCACTTGCAGATCCTCTAGTGTTGTGTAGTCACTCGGTGACTTATGTAGTCCAGTAGCAGATTTCATCAGAAGAGGGGGAAATTCCATAGCATTTCCGCTTGGAATCCATTGAAGGGATCAACCCTTCAATAGTTGGGCTTGGGAGTACTTGAATCTATTCTATCTTTCAGTTTAGCCATAGTCTGGTATACCCAGTAGTTATGCATTGCACACCCTAGGAGGGTGATTTTTCGAGGCCAGCCAATCCAGAAATCCTTTATGGGTTATTCTGGGTTTTTTCCATAGAGTTCGGATTCTAAATCTCGTATTTTTCTTAGCACCATATCACCCTCATCTATGCATTCCTATTCACCGAGAAACAACATTTCCAGCAGGGAAGCACAGAGGAAGAGCTCCAGCAGCGCAGCAGAGAGCAGTGTTTTCAGTGGGAGAGCTTGAGGCCATTCCAGCCCACTTTTGTCGGCTTGAGTGCTATCTATTTTGAAGCACTGTTGTATTGTTTTCACCTTCAGATTAATAAAATAGCTCAAATTTTATGTCTATTTTTATGGTATTTTCAGTTTATTTCCATATTGTTGTAGTTTCCAATTTATTGTGTTTCGTATTCTTGTCTTTTCCTATTTCGAATATTACATTCTAAAGGGCACAGTCACCCATGACTGGAAATGTAAACAAAAAAATCTCTCTGAAATCTGAAGATGATATGGCAGTTTGATTCCAACATTGGGAAATTGTATTGATTGTTTTCTCTTGTGTTTTAGCATTCATGTATGTTTTTCTTCTCTTGGACAATGTAGGATGTAGCTCGTGCTTTAGTTTATTTTTTAATCCATTTACTTGGTTATACTCATGAAAATTAATATTCAAGCCCTTAATGAAGCGCTCCACATCCAGAAATATCATTCATATTTTCCTTCTCCATACATCATTCTCTCTACAGAGTTAAAACATACATTCTTAATTGCATATGCCAAAACTCTGTCTCCCTCATTTTCTACTATACACTTTTAATCCATCACCCTGCAACTCTCATACCTTCTCTGGTCATTCTGCTTTGGAATTTTAGGGTTTCAGAACTAGAATCTTTACTTGCAAGCCCCCATGTCATTTCCTTCCATCCATTCATTTTAAGTTTTTTTTAATCAATTTGAAGATGTCTCGGGCACTGGTTCCCCACAGCCAAGAAATATCTCTTGAGAGATACAACATCTTTTGGCGCCATTGTCGGGGATCAGAGGCACAAAGTTATTTTTACCTGGGTATTGAGATATATTTCTTGATGGTTAACAATATCTAAATACAAATTTTTTTTCTTATTATTCATCTAGATACTCCATTGATGAAGGTTTCATTAGAAGAGAAATTTTGCTAGCAAGAAAATGAGGAAGTATTGTGGAAAAAACAGGTATTAGAGTTTGAGTTTTTTAAAGGAAGTCCTATTTTTTATTATTAGTTCAGTGGCTTGTTTTACCTTACACATCAAAAATATTGTTTCTTGCTTTATGTCTTCAAAATATTGTAACACTCATCAAGCACATTCTTTGTTGAAAAAATAATACCTCCCTTCTTCCTGTATCATTGACCTTGGGACATATTTATCTCCTAAATCTAAGAAGAGAAATGATTGTTGCATTACAATTCCTAAAGATAATCAGTTACAATCTCAACATAAAGAATATGATTCATCATATTTGGCAGCCACCACTTTGCCTCACAAGAAACCAACTTCTTTTCAGCTCAAAACCAGGGAAATATTTAAATCCCTAAAGCTGCCCACAATTCTTCATCAGTATCCTTTGAAAAGTTTCAAACTTTTGCCAAGTTTCTTTGGAGAGAATGATGATGTTGTAGTTGAACAACATGTCTTAGAATTTGAGTACTTTTTGTCCAAATTTGAAGTTATTTATGAAGATGTGGCTTTAATGATTTTTTCCATTCATTAAAGAGAGGTGCTCAACAATGGTTCCAGTGTTTGGAGGCAAGTTCAATCAGTTTGTGGTAGGGTTTTCAAGATATCTTCCTGAGGTATTGGGGTGAACACAAATCTCATGAGAAATATATTTCAGAATTCTACACTATATAGAGGGAGAGCGATAAATCAGTCATAAAATTTAATAGGAGGTTTCAGAAGTTTTACTTCAGCATACCCCTAAAAATTCTCCCTCCTGAAGTTGCTGCTATGGTATATTATTCAGCATATATTCATCCTGATGTAGCATTTTATCTTAGAGAAAGAGGATCCAAAACCCTAGAGAAAATGTTCATTGATGCCCAGGAATTTGAAGACAATATTTGGGCCTTTAGGAAGCTTCTAGGTAAATATTTTCATCTTGATATGGAAATAATTCAATAGAAGAATGAGTAAAAAATGCAGTCATATGATCTAAATCTAAATTTTTCTTCTTCTTCAAATCTTATAGTTTGCAAGTCAAATTCTTTAGAGTTAAAAAATTTTCCTCGAAAAAATAACTTTACACATGAGTATATATTTTTCCCTTTCATGTGATGATGAATGGTTTTGACATGGTGTCTCTTGAGGATGATATCATTGAAATTGTTGGCATATGCACACATTATGAAAATCATTTTGTTGACAGTAATCAAAATTTTCTGATCTCTGTCAAGAATTTTATCACATCAACAATTTGTTGGACATGAACACATATCATCTTCTCCAAATTTTTATTTTCAGATTAAACTTTGCTTCTATGGAAGTGTGTGATAAAATGAAAAAGGAGTTGTGCAAACATATTTCTGAAGCTAAAGTATTTTATATGATTGTGTGAATAAAATAGTTGTTATACAACCCCAAATTGAGGAGTCAAATAGTGAATGAGGTTTCCTTGTTTAAAGAAATATACATAAACAAAATATTCAAGAAAAGGGGTAGCTAAAAATTTGTCTCATCAGTTTTATGATCCAGTGGTTGACTATATGAAAAATTTCTTTGGTCAGCAACAGGCATTTATGCTGGGGTATGTACAAAACGTTTTGCCTAGAATTTTTATATGGTGGGTGAAAATTTTAATTATTGAATTCATGGAGCACAAAGGAATTAGGTCTAGCACCCAAATGTTGGGATGGTACCATTGGAAGGATGACTTCACCTAAAGAAATTCATCCATGTATATAAGAAGAATTTGTACATAAATAAGTTCAACTAGTGAGAATTTTATTTTTGTAGCTGTAGTGTTTCTAGTTTAGCATTTTCAGTTCAAGAATAAAGATCCTAGAAGATAGAGGTTTCAAGGAATTTGGGATTTTTTTAGAGATTTTATATTATGATCAATTTTAGTTTTGGGTCTAACTCCATGCCCAACCAAGGCTACTGATCTACAATTCTCAGCACTTTTTAGGCAAAGCGCTGCCCCCAGATGGAGCCAGATGTTGTAGCTTAATTTGGCTCAATTAAACCTTGATGAAATTGGCATATAAGTAATGCATTGTATGTTGTTGGAGCTCACATTGGATGAAACAATTCAAAGTGACCTAGTTTTATCTGGGTAATTCAAGGAGGATTTACTGGAGCACTCTTGGTTTCTCGGTTAACGAAGTTTTTTTTATCAAAAATAGGATTTTCTTTATTAAAACAAAAAATCGGTTTGAGCCCCAAGTTCACTCTACTTATATGGCATTGAAGTTTTGAAGGGATTTGCTGCTTATAAATTTTTTTGGGACTGTACAAAAATTCAAGTTTTATTCACATGCGAAAGAGTCATGTTTGGAAAATGATTTTCATTTTATCTTGGTTTGTGGATGAAGTTTCACTTTAGAAAGTTACATTTTCCATGTTTAGATGCCTTTATATGAATAACCTACCTGCAGTTCACCAGTATGTTGAAATTTTCATAATGTAATTATACTTATGAAATTTGTTGGGAGTAGCACATAAAAATCCAAATGATAATAATGAGGAACTGATACTAGGCTCTCCTGCTATGATTTCTCGTCCTTTGGATTTTTGAAATATTGATTTGAAATTAGCTGTTGGAGCTTATGGAGAATCAAATGAAGTTTTTTTTTAATCGATTGTAGGGAATGTTTGGAATAGCATCTTTAAATCCTATATTGAGCGTTTTAATTTAATGCAACTTGTTGAATTCCTATTTTTTGGAGTTCCCATGTTTTGGAAAGTTTGGCAATACCAAAAGACGAGACAACATCAAAACCACTTCAGGACCTCAGGATCTAGCCTTCTTGGGTCCAAAGAGGGATCTCTCTATAAAGACAAAGGTATATGTCTTTGAAGTTCAAATGTTAAGTTATTAGGCTAGTTATAGGCACAAGTTTTGTTTGTTTTTTTCGTTTGTTTGGTTGTTGGGAATCAAGAAGGAAGGGTTAAATATAAGACAAGGATGGGAAAAGAGGATTTTAGGCAAAGGAGAGATAATTCAGAGAACACTCGAGACCATTGGGCAATGGAGTCAGTAAAGGGTTTACTTGATGTTCAGTATTCAAGGCTTTCAATTGGGCTAGTCATCTAAAGCATAGGATATTAAAGATGATAGTGTGGTATGAAATGGTGAGGAAAGAAACTGAATGACAAGGAAACCTCCAAGGTGACCATTCAGGAATCAGATCTAGGGATATGACATGCCATTAGACACCTATGATCCAACTCCTAAAAGGTAAAATCTTCAATCAAGGAAACATAAAAGATTTAAACACAAAAGTGAAAACCTGAGATTAGAGAAAGGCTTTGAACTTTCAATGCTTCGGAATCCAACTTAAGGGAACTTAGAAAGGTTCAATTGATTGAAAAATACCCTAGTGATATAGAAACAGTGTTCTAAACTCCTAGTATCCCAATTCTTTCAATTAAAACCCAACAATAACATCTAAGGACATATTCATTAATTCATACATCAGGTAGCAGTAAATATTAGCTACTACACTGGTTAAATTATTTTGAATCAGTGCTCAGATAACACATATAGCAAAAAAAATCAAAGGTAAGGAGAGAAGAAGAATTAGGGTACCATGCAAGGGTATATCCTAAGCCATATTTCTGATGCTTACCAGAGAAACGAAATGTAATGAATTACAAAGGAAAACAGAGATAAAGGCAGAAAAACATCACTGATGCTTTAAATCAGGATCCAAAGAAATGTGCTTGTCATATTGAAGAGCAACACCAGTCATGTACAACATTTTCCAACAGCTTGGTATTCAGTATGAAAACATATTCCTCAGCCTATCTTACAACTTTACATAGAGAACTATATCTCAAGAGAAACAGCTTACAGTTCACAGATATCCGATCAACAACCAACAACCTTTACAATGTTTTTTTCTTGAGTTTTTATAGCTAAAAGAGAGGCAGAGGAGGTAGATGAAACACTAAATGAAACATTAAAACAGAATAGAAGGAGAATGTTCAAGGCCCATTCTGTCTTACTATCTAAGCATTGATTTCTGGTACTCTTTGGATGAAAGAGTGGTCTTCGACAGGCTGAAATTTACTCCAGGTATGTTCTTTGATGTACTTTCGGTTGTAGTACTCTGCACTACTGTGGTGAATAAACAAAAAGGTAGATAAATGACTTTGAGTTCTACCATACTGCATAAAAAATGCTCTGGTAGCATTAGGACTGCTGTCAGGGTGGAAATCTTCTCAGGAACACGATATAGAATAAAGACAATATGGGTATTGTGTCCTTTCACGGGAAGAAGCTTCTGCTGATGTGAAACACTGATATATTGTTTTATGTGCATTAGGATTCATTAGGCCTTTTGTGTTAATCATAAGGTATTCAATCTGGTACATTTTCCTTTTGATCGTTGTATTAAAGCTTAAAAATCTTCAACACTGGGCATTAAACTTCTCTAATCCTGTACTGATACTCTTTGCCGCTTCATGACTGTCTTTGTCTGTGAAATTTGAGCTTTGATGACGTTGGAGGGTATTACAGAGTTAAACTTTGTTCTTTAATTAAATATTTCATTTAGAAACCTTCCCAAGCATTTCTCAACAATATTAGGCTCTGAAAATGGCCTCTTTTGCACTCTATGTCACTATAACAGTGACTGTGAGCAATGGCGGTTTCCACCGCCTGTGACCCTGAAAAACACACAAAACTGTTAAGAAATCCATGCATAGGGGAGGATTGATGCAGTGGAGGGTTGTGAGAATGGCAGCGCAACTGAGGTGAATGCGGTGGATGCAACAGAAGACAGCTGAAAAATGCAGTGAAACGGTGAAAAAATGGTCTGGTGAAAGTTTGGTGGAAGAATGCATGTGGACCGTGCGATCATATCTGGAGATGATGATCGACGGTGGGGTTTAATTAACAGAATGACATTGGAAGGTTGGGAGAAAATGGAAAAATTTAATATAAAACACTAAAGCTTTACTGTTAGGCAGAGAAACGTGATTTCCAATGTAAACATAAAATTTTGACCATAGGCGAAAATACAAAGGGAATCGACAAAAACGCATGAAATGGGCTTAAGATGGTGGGACCTGGTCATGGGCATTGGGTGATCAATATGGACCGTCTGATCTCAGGAGGAGATCGATGGTTGAGATGATGCGATGAGGTTCAATGGTCACCCGATGGGAAAAAATGTGAATAGAGTGTGAGATGCAATGAGGGTCGTGGATCTGAACGGATCAACGGTCGGGATCTGTTAATGGTATTTCGGAGGCGGGAAGTGGGGAAGTGGTTTTTGGAAAAACCTGTTGTTTTCACACGGCAAAATGCGGGTGAGGTGATTTTCAATTTTTGAATGCGATATGGGTTTTCGACTGACATGTGGCTTTCTGAAAACCACCCATATCGCGTGGGTCTGAGCTGCTAAACTTCAGACACAAAACCTGCGTAATATTGTTATGGGTCATTGGATCTAGGGCTGTGAGATCCAACAGTGATGGAGGAGTGCGATACGGGAACGTGCACGATCAATAGAGTGGGGTTAACCGGAAGGTGGTTTCATTGTGAACCGTCTGATCCATGTGATGGACGACTGAGATCTGCAGAGGAGAAACACAGGCGGAGGATATGGTTAGTGGGCAGGAGAAATATGAGCCATCAAATCAATAAGGCTAAACAATGAAGATCTAATCAGAACCGGAGGAGGCAGGGGCCAAATCTCCGATGGGCTCATGAAGCGATTGGCTTTGGACCGTCGGATCTATGGGAGATCGACGGCTGCGATTGGATCGAAAGGTGACCAATCGGGGAACACAGGGCAGAGTGAGATCGAATCTTGGCTATTGGTTCTTGTGGATTCAATGGCCAGGATTTCATCGGGAGATCATAATCGAGGGAAACGGAGGGTGGCACAATAAAAAATTCCGATGGGCGATGAAGCGATTGGCGCTTGACCATTGGATGTATATTTGAATCAATGGCAGAGATTATCATCGAGAGGTTTACAAAGGAATGAGGCGGGTGCGGTAAGACTTTGCGTGGGCCATTAGATCTAATAATATCAACAGTGGATATTTCTCCTGAGACTCATAGAATAAAGTCTTCCTCGCATCGGGGATTTTCGTTTTAACACAGGAATGTGCTCCACTCCAATTCTCTGATGCGATAAGTGCCTTATGGATTAGTGCTTGGTCTTAGCACTCGATTTCATGGGCGGAAGTGGGGGCTGGCCGAAAGGGCTAAGCCTGTCATATGGTAAAATATGCGTTTTTTAGCCAAAAAACAGAGTTTTTAAGGTTGAACAGAGGTTTTCGGTAGAGGGAAAAAGGGATATAAAATCAAATGAAGGGATTTCACTTGGTTTTTAAAGGGGAATTGGGTGGTTTGGAAGACTTAGGAAGGAATTTTGGGGGTTAAAGGGGAAGCTTTGTAAAGGGGAAAAAGGGTTAAAATGGGAAATTTTGTAGGGATACAAGGGGAAAATGGCGGCCTTTCTGAGCACAATTTTTTACAGACAGTGAGGCTTTTTTGATGGAAATAGAAATGAAGATATTTTCAAAAGGAAAAGGACACACAGAAGCTTCAAGGATGAGATATTTTCATAGGAAATGTATCTCTTGAAGGCTTAAAAACAATTTAGACACTTTTTTACTTGCCAAAAAATTCATAGGTGGCTAACAGTGGCTCCACATGGGGATGGCATCTTCTTGAAGGTGTCAAGAATTCAGAAAATGATCTTTGGAGTAGGCCAGATGCCTAATCTTTGAACCATATTTCTTATTTGATTTAGTTGTACAAACATGATGGAATTAATCAGCAGAAAACATTCCCCAAACAATCTACCTACCCATCCTACAATCCTAACATTTTTTCTTCAAGGTGCATTTGAATTTTCAATTAACCTTCTTCATCATTTTTTTTTTTAATTGAAAGCAGAAAACAAACTAGTCTAATTATACCCTTATTCCTCCATGAGACCAGATTAAATTGTTGGCCTCATAGCTTATCTACCTAATCTAATATCTGCTAGGATTAAACTGTCTAGCAGATTTATTCTCTACATTCTACAATAGAAATTTAAAAACATTCAAACTAGGATTAGACAGACTAGTTTGTTGTGGATCCATGGCATGAAGATAGCTGCACATGAACTGAAATTTTGCAGAAATTCAAAAATACTAACCGAATGCTCACAGACTGAGCTTTATTGAGCTTCCCTACCTATCCTATTCTAACTTGAAAATCTCTGTTGTGTTATATGATGCAATAGTGCCAGTGCAGCCAGTTCAGTAGTAGCAAAAATGAGGAAGAGATCTGACTTTTTTTCAGAGATAACCATGGAGTAATTTGAATGTGGGTCTTCAAAACCAAGGCCACCATCAGTGGTGACCACTCCTGATGTATCTAGTCCCTTCCAAGGTTCAATGTTTGGGAACTTGAGCCAATCAGGGCCTCCATATACTCTGCCACAGGATCAATGAACATATGATGTAAAATTTCTTCTTTCAGGCCTTACATGACTGGTAGGCTACCTTCATCCTTGGCAGCTTGGGTCACTGCATTTTCATTGTGGCTCTTGAAGGTCCAATCATCTTCTTCCTGCATATTAAGAGCTAGTGAAATTTTTTGTTGCTTAGGAGGAGGAAGGCTTTCCAAAAATGCTCTAGGGTCTCTGAATTGGTATGTTTGTTCTTGTGAGTTTAAAACTTCAATTTCAGCGTCATATCTTTCGACCACCAAGTCTAGAAAAAAATTCTTAAGCTCAGGTTGAGCATCGAATATTGAGCTGAGATGGAAAACTTTTGGAAGTTCCTCACATTTAAGTTCTGCCAGTATACTTGATATTCCATATTGAAACTCTTCTACGGGACTTAATTGCTCAGAGTCTTCCATTGGTGGTGATACTTAGTCAAAGAAAACTGATACTCATAGTCTCCTTTAACATGGATGATGTTGTAATGCAACTTTGGTCTCCTAGTGGAGTCTTATGAAACCAAGATGAATCAGCAGGCCTACTGATCACCAGTGGAGTCTTTAATCATTAAGGAAATATGGAGTCACCAGGTGAAAGGTTTAAGAATGTTTCAAGGAGTTATATCATCCACCATAGTGATTAACCACCAAACTCAGGCTACTATGGTCTTCTTTGAGTTTTAGAAGTGTTTAGAGGAGTGTTTTACTCAAAGTTTTCCCCAGTGGAGTTGCCATTATGTTGGATTTCCCATGTTTTGGAAAGTTTGGAAATACCAAAAGATGAGACAACATCAGAACCACTTCAGGACCTCAGGATCTAGCCTTCCTGGGTCCAGAGAGGGATCTCTCTATAAAGGCAAAGGTATATGTCTTTGAAGTTCAAATGTTAAGATATTAGGCTAGTTATAGGCACAAGTTTTGTTTGTTTTGTTTGTTTTTTTGGTTGCTGGGAATCAGGGAGGAAGGGTTCAATATAAGACAAGGATGGGCAAAGAATATTTTAGGCAAAAGAGAGATAATTTAGAGAACATTTGAGACCATTGGGCAATGGAGTCAGGAAAGGGTTTACTTGCTATTCAGTATTCAAGGCTTTCAATTGGACTAGTCATCTAAAGCATAGGATCTTAAAGATGATAGTGTGGTATGAAATGGTGAGGAAAGAAGTTGAATGACAAGGAAACCTCCAAGGTGACCATTCAGGAATTCTAGGGATAGGACATGCCATTAGACACCTATGATCCAACTCCTAAAAGGTAAACTCTTCAGACAAGGAAACATAAAATATTTAAACACAAAGGTGAAAACTTGAGATCAGAGAAAGGCTTTGAACTTTCAATGCTTCGGCATCCAGCTTAAGGGAACCTAGAAAGGTTCAATTGATTGAAAAAGACCCTACTGAGACAAAAACAACGTTATAAACTCCCAGTATCCCAATTCTTTCAATTAGAACCCAACAAGAACATCTAAGGACAGATTCATTAATTCATACATCAGCTAGCAGTAAATATTAGCTACTACACTAGTTAAATTATCTTGAATCAGTGCTCAGATAACACATATAGCAGAAAACATCAAAGGTAAGGAGAGAAAAAACATTAGGGTACCATGCAAGGGTATATCCTAAGCCAAATTTCTAATCCTTACCAAAGAAATGAAATGTAATGAATTACAAAGGAAAACAGAGACAAAGGCAGAAAAACATCACTGATGCTTTAAATCGGGATCCAAAGAAATGTGCTTGTCATATTAAAGAGAAACACCAGTCATGTACAACATTGTCCAACAGCTTGATATTCAATCTGAAAACATCTTCCTTAGCCTATCTTACAACTTTACACAGAGAACTATATCTCAAGAGAAACAACTTACAGTTCACAGATATCTAATCAACAACCAACAACCTTTACAATGTGTTTTTCTTGAGTTTTTATAGCTGAAAGAGAGGCAGAGGAGGTAGATGAAACACTAAATGAAACATTAAAATAGAATAGAAGAAGAGGGCTCGAGGCCCATTCTGTCTTAATATCTAAGCATTGATTTCTAGTACTCTTTGGATGAAAGAGTGGTCTTCGACAGGCTGAAATTTACTCCAGGTATGTTCTTTGATGTACTTTCAGCTGTAGTACTCTGTAGTACTCTGGTGAATAAAAAAAAAGGTAGATAAATGACTTTGAGGTCTACCATATTGCATAAAAAATGCTCTGATAGTGTTAGGACTGTTGTCAGGGTGGAAATCTTCTCAGGAACACGATATAGAATAAAGACAGTATGGGTATTGTGTCCTTTCACGGGAAGAATCTTCTGCTGATGTGAAACACTGGTATATTGTTTTTTGTGCATTAGGCTTCATTAGGCCTTCTGTGTTAATCATAAGGTCTTCAATATGGTACATTTGCCTTTTTATCATTGTATTAAAGCTTTAAAATCTTCAATACTGGGCATTAAACCTCTTTAATCCTGTACTGATACTCTTTGCCACTTCATGATTGTCCTTGTCTGTAAAATTTGAGCTTTGATGATGCTGGAGGGTATTACAGAGTTAAACTCTGTTCTTTAATTAAATATTTTGTTTAGAAACCTTCCCAAGCATTTCTCCACAATATCAGGCTCTGAAAATGGCCTCTTCTACGCTCTTTGTCACTATAACAGTGACTGTGAGAAACGAAAGTTTCCACCACCTGTGACCCTACAAAACACACAAAAATATTAAGAAATCCATGCATAGGGGAGGATTGATGTAGTGGATGGATGTGAGAATGGTAGCGCAACTGAGGTGAATGTTGTGGATGAAGTGGAAGACAACTGAAAAATGCAGTGAAACGGTGAAAAAATGGTCTGGTGAAAGTTTGGTGGAAGAATGCATGTGGACCATCCGATCATATCTGGAGGCAATGATCGACGGTGGGGTTTAATTAACAGAATGACATTGGAAGGTTGGGCGAAAATGGAAAACTTTAATATAAAACATTAAAGCTTTAATGTTAGGCGGAGAAACTTGATTTCCAATGTAAACATAAAATATTGACCATAGGCGAAAATACAAAGGGAATCGAAGAAAACGCATGAAATGGGCTTAAGATGGTGGGACCCAGTCATGGGCGGAGGGCAATCAATATGGATCATCCAATCTCAGGAGGAGATCGACGGTTGAGATGATGCGATGAGGTTAAATGGTCGCCTGATGGGAAAAAATGTGAATGGAGTGCGAGATGCAATGAGGGCCGTTGATCTGAACAGATCAACGGTCGAGATCTATTAATGTTCTTTCGGAGGCGGGAAGTGGGGAAGTGGTTTTTGGACAAAACCGTTGTTTTCGCGCGGCAAAAGGCGGGTGAGGTGATTTTACTTTTTGAGCACAATATGGGTCTCCGGCTGACACGTGGCATTTTGAAAACCACCCATATCGTGTGGATCTGAGCTGCTAAACTTCAGACACAAAACCTACACGATATTGCTATGGGTCATTGGATCTAGGGCTGCGAGATCTGACAGTGATGGATGAGTGTGATACGAGAACGTGCGTGATCAATAGATTGGGGTTAAGCGGAAGGTGGTTTCATTGTGAACCGTTCGATCCATGTGATGGATGATTGAGATCTGCAGAGGAGAAACATAGGCGGACGATATGGTTAGTGGGCGGGAGAAATATGAGCCGTCAGATCAAGAAGGTTGAACAGTCAGGATCTAATTGGAACCGGAGGAGGCATGGGAAAAATCTCTGATGGGCTCATGAAGCGATTGGCTTTGGACCGTCGGATCTATGGGAGATCAACGGTTGTGATTGGATCAGAAGGTGACCAATCGGGGAACACAGGGAGGAGTGAGAGAAAATCCTGGTCATTGGTTCTTGTGGATTCAACAGCCAGGATTGCATCGGGAGATCACAATTGGGGGAAACGGAGGGTGGCACAATAAAAAATTTCGATGGGCAATGAAGCAATTGGCGCTTAACCGTTGGATGTATATGCGAATCAATGGCAGAGATTATCATCGGGAGGTTTACAAAGGAATGAGGCAGGTGCGGTAAGACTTTTTGCGGGCAGTTAGATCTAATAAGATCAATGGTGGATATTTCTCCCAAGACACATAGAATAAAGTCTTCCTCGCATCAGGGATTTTCGTTTTAACACAGAAGTGTGCTCCGCTCCAATTCTCAGATGTGATAAGCGCCTTATGGATTAGTGCTTGGTCTTAGCGCTTGGGTTCATGGGGGGAAGTGTTTAAGGGGCTAGACGAAAGGGCTAAGCATGTCATATGGTAAAATATGGGTTTTTTAGCCAAAAAACATAGTTTTTAAGGCTGAATAGAGGTTTTTGGTAGAGGGAAAAAGGGATCTAAAATCAAATGAAGGGATTTCACTTGGTTTTTAATGGGGAATTGGGTGGTTTGGAAGACTTAGGAAGGAATTTTGGGGGTTAAAGGGGAAAATTTTCAAAGGGGAAAAAGGGTTAAAATGGGAAATTTTGTAGAGATACAAGGGGCAAATGGAGGCCTTTCTGAGCACAATTTTTTACAGGCAATGAGGATTTTTTTATGGAAACAATAGTGAAGATATTTTCAAAAGGCAAAGGACACACAGAGGCTTCAAGGATGAGAGATTTTCATAGGAAGTGTATCTCTTGAAGGCTCAAAAACAATTTAGCCACCTGTTTTCTTGCAAAAAAATTCATAGGTGGCTAACACTATTAATGAAATTTTAATCTCTTTATGAAAAAGAGGTGCTTATTTTATTTCATAAGAAAACGACAAAAAATGATCCTACAACTTTGGAAGCTTCAGAACATCTTGTTGGAGATGACTAACAAAATTGATGGACAACTTCTCAAAGCTCCTTGGGAAGAGGGTGCCAGCAAAGTTTGTGGAATTGATAAAGATGATGATAGTGTGTTATTGTGTGATACTTATGATTCTAAATACCATATGTATTTCTTAAATCCTTCGCCGGCAAAAATTCCAGAAGGGAACTTGTATTTTCCCTCCTGCTTAGCAGGTCAAGATGTGTTTTAGGAAGGGTCTATACCTCTTTCAGGGATGCCAAGGGAATTTTTCCAGGGTCGATTTATTGAGGTGGAGTTGTGGACAAAACAAGAGTTCAAGCTCAAGGAAATACTGGAGAAATAATATCAAATGCACACTTTCCTAATATGAATTTTTTCGCCTCTCAAATATTGCAGCAACAAGAAATTTCTCTTAGTGAAGGTATGAAGGAAATAACAAATATTGGTGCCAAACATTTTGAAAATTCTTCCATTGAAGATTCAAATGATATGAAATAATTAAATAATAATTCTCTTTACCAACCACAACGATCATTTAGAGATCCAATGGGGACCCGATGGCACAAATTACACAAAGTTTATCCTAAAGACAACCACCGTAAAGTGGTTTGTTCGAAACCACTCATACACATATCAACGGTCAATATTCATTATAGATGCATTGCCTTGATGTTCCAGAAATTTCCACAAGTGATTCTAGAGTGAGTAGTCTATAATGCGACTTTTTAAAGGCTTTTACGGTAGTTTTTCCTGGTTTAATTTCTCTAAATTCCTGTAGGAATTTATTGAAAATAGAAGTTTGATGGGTAAGCTTGCATAATCGAAGTGCCCTAGGGGTTTTTTAGGGTGCTGAATCCATGTATACAGTCAAAAAAGCAGTTTAAATAATAGAAATCATGATTTTACCTCAATTTTTTCACCGAATTCCGGCACCTGAAACTCCAAAAAATTGCAGTAAAGACAACTCCATTCTAGAGGCAGTTTATGATTCCCAAAACCATGTATGGTTTTTCATGGTTCCCGCTGATCTTATTTTAATTTAATGTCTTAATATTTGTATTGTAAATTTAAAAGGGAGGGACTTTTTTTTTTTAAACAAAAATATATTTAAAATTATATACATAATAAAATATATATAATATTAAAATGACATTATTTCAAAAACCTTTTTGTAAAAAGAGAAATTGTTCCTGAAATTGTTTCAAGAATCGATTAGCATAGTTATATTAGGAGGTAGAGATAAAAGTCCAAGAATTAGATTGTGAAAGGGTTCAAAAGGGTATAGTCACCCATGACTGGAAATGTTAAAAAAAAATATCTCTGAAATTTGAATATGACATGTTAGTTTGATTCCAGCATTGGGAAATTGTATTCATTGTTTTCTCTTGTGTTTCAACATTCATCTATGTTTTCCTTCTCTTGGACAGTGTAGGATGCAGTTGGTGCTTTATGTTAGTATGAATCCTTTGTCGAAGTGTACGAAAAAGGACCACTTTAGCTATGCATAACTAATAGCCCTAACAACAAAAGTGGCTGCCAATATCTTCAGATCTGCGGTTAGTTGGACATAAAAGAGCTGCAAAAACCAGATCTATGCATGGAAAGACATTAAGCAGAAAAAAATAAGGGTTTGCTCCATATACCAATAGACAAGACAAGAACAATTTTTGAAAGAATTTTTATATTAATTGGGCACCTGGGAGGAAAACAAGAAGGCATATCCAATTCTCCTTAGTGGGATGGGTTCTTGGAAGTCCTCAGCACTTCAGATCTAAGATTTGTCTCTCTTGTTGGTGCAGAAAACCCAATGCAAAGAATAGAGCTCAATGGGAGCTCACACAGCAAATGATGGAAAAATGTGACCAACTGTATAGATCCAAGAGTGATCTAATAGGCAACAAAAGGTGAAGAATGGTAGGAAAAACCCTCCTATTTATAACAAAATATTGGGTCATTCTAGATCTTGGTGCATGGGTTAACCAGATCTAGATCCACTTTTATGGAATATTTTATTATATTTGTTGGAGGGAAAAGGTATTTGACTTGGGTCAAATCCCTTAATTTGTCAAAAATAAATAAATAAATGATTTATTTATCTATTTAAGGAAGCGGTTAGAAGATAATCAAATAAATAATGATTTATTTAATTATTTAAGGAAGTGGTTGAAAGATAATTAAATAAATAATGATTTATTTAATTATTTGTGGTGATTTGGTCATATTTAACAAGGAATATTATCTAAATAAGATTTAAATAATTATTCCTAGAAAACAATAAGATAAATAAAGGTTTATCTAATTAATTTCTTTGTTTTTGGGTTAAACATGACTGGGAATAATAATTAAATTATGGTTTAATTAATTATTCCATGAGGAAAATCAAACAAATATAGGTTTGTTTAATATTTCCTTTCGGGGTTTCCTGTTTTAACATAGTGAAAGCAGTTTTACTTAGGGTAAAACTGGTCTTACATGGTGTACTTGGGTCCATCTAATGATAATAGGTTAGATGACCAAAAAATGGTGTAACAGATTGCCCCCCAGCGTGCGAGTGTCAGGAGAAAATTGTATGACCGAAGTACGTTGTAAGAACTCAATCACTAGACAACAAAAAGGAAGTCAGAGAGAGAAATGTAAGGTAGATAGTGTGCTGAAGGACTAGACCCTGAGGAGACGAGACGCGCAGGTGCAACAAGTCTCTTTTTATGAGAGGGTACCTGCGCTGAAGGCAGCGGGGGAGGCATACCTGTGCCTGCCGAGACAAAGTACAAAAGAATAGTGTGTCTAGTAAACAAGGGACCGAACCATAGAGTACAGCTGGCATAATCATGAGCCAGATAAGAATACAATGAGGAATCCCATATACATGTTGTGCATGGGATAACAGCTAAGACTTGTACAATAATATCTGAGTACATGAGATACAAACACAACCCAAATGCCCCCTGTAAATGGGGAAGGGCTCAGAAAATATGACTGATACATGCAAGTCAAAGAGGCGCTGCAAGTGGCTACGACCAACATCATCAAATATCTGGAGCAGCATCAAAGGCTGCAAGGAATAGGTCATCCGGGCATGTGGGGGGCTACCTGCAGGGCCACCCCCTCAGGAGGGTTGAGACATCTCACACACACCCAGGAATCATCAAGAGCTACTGCTGGATCACTGGACCATCAAGTATATGGATCTTGATCATGCTGAAAGGAGATGGAGAAACGATCAAGTCAAAGGGAAACGAGAGGTCCCTTTTCCTGATCCGAGGCACTGAACAAGAGTAGAAGCTGGAACCAAGGTACACCGCCCTCTAGACCTGGCTTCTGGAAGGAATGAGCTGACGTCGACAAAAGGAGGTCTGCCATAGGTGAGGCAATGAGTCATCCTCAACTAAGGCACGAGAGAAATTAGTGGAGCGACGAACAGACTGACACTAATGACGATGGTGAAAATGGGAAGGACTGAGTAGCAAATGGATGACTTCCCTTTTTAGAGCATAAAGGGCATGAATGACATGGCAACAATTGACACGATATCATAAGGGATAATTGACAGTGGAACTGAAGGTCATAATGTGCGACACAAGAGAGAGACCAAGCAATGAAGGATGGATGGCTATAGTGGGGTACAAAGGTACTCGGTATAGACTCCATGGAGGGAATGATGACTCAACTTGGATGCTCTAAAAAAGGGCGACTCGATGGTGCTGCCACACAGTAAAGGTCCCAATGGGGGACCTTGGAAACATGAGTACAAGATGGGAACTCATGACGAAAATCGACACGAACAAAGAAAAGTAAGGAGGCAAGATGGTGCCCCAAGTACAAGTGTCGTAAGTGAGGAAATTCAATTTTAAGGAGAGGTGAAGTGACCCTTCTTGGACAAAATGTGTCCTGGTGAAGTATCAGATCACAAAAAAATAACAGATACCCATTTGAGGGCTCGGTGAGAGCTTTCCAACGGTGCAGACGGTTCGTCAAACGGGGCTACGGTGTGGTCGCAGCAGTTGAAAGAAGAAACGGGGGTTCTCTTTTAATAAGGCAATTTTCCCTCCAAAATCACTCATTTTCTATTGTTGCTGTGGTGAATGTAGAGAGGAGAGAAGGCCCTAAATCTTGCGGCGAACGTAGCGGACAAACCGACCGTTGGAATCGAGATCCGTCAGTTGCAGGTAAGAGGCCTAACCTTTCTCTTGCATTTTGATGGATTAAACTTTCAGTTTAGGGCCCAGAATTCTAGAAATAGCCCCTCCTTCATCTCTACGGCCGGGTCGCACTTTTTGGGCCAAAAAGTGCGACCTGGGAAGCAGGTTTCAGGCAAAAAAGTGCGACCTGTCCCAGAAATGGGCAGAAAACTGCGACCTGGGAGATAAGGAGGTTTTGGTGCTGTTTTATGGCTGGAAGTTGGGTTTTGGTGTTTGGTTATGGTTTTCCTGATCTGTAAGCTGACAAAAATGATGTGTTTGTGCAGGTATGGCATATTTACGGGTTAACTGGAGAGAGAGAGAGACCTGGGGACACTACGGGCAGAGATCCAGGCGGATCAGGGCGTCCGTCGTGTATTGGCCAGATTTGGGGTTCTCAAGTTTTTGGAGAACCCTTTGATGAGAGCAGGAGAACCATTATTGGCCCAGATTATCAGTTACTGGGATCTAGATCAGGAGGTCTTTGTAGTGCAGGGGCACAGGATCGGCCCGACGGTCCCGGGACGTGTATTTCTGGCCCAGTGTCCGCCAGGGATGGTGGAAACACACGGCTTGATAGTATTGCGTAGGGCGGCATATCATGGAGTTTGTGGAGCGTCATTGTCGACCGGGTCTCCAAGTCAAGGGGACTCGAATACCGATTGGGGATCTAGAGAGGCTAGAAACCCGTGCAGTGGCCGCAGCTGTGCTGCGTATCCAGGGCAACCAGGTGCTCCATCACATCACTGGGGGGCAGATGATGATAGTGGAGAGTGTGCTAGGTGGGACCTACTATGGGTGGGCCCAAATGATGTTGTCGCTAAAGCGACAGTTGTCGCTCTGCAAGTGGCAAGTGAACCATGATTGCTCGTATGGGACTTTATTGTGCGCCTTCTTCTTTGAGAAGATCCCGACCTTGCGGCCTCGTATACAGCTCCCAGATGGGGGCCCGAGAGAGCCCAGGATGCGCCGGTGGGGGCAGCTACTGTGCAGAGGAGGAGGAGGGGTGGTCGAGCGAGTGTTTCGACCTGAGTTCTTTGCCCATTGGGATCAGATGCCGTTATACATAGACGACTATCCCCCTTGACGGATGTGACTACAGTGGAGATCCGGACTGCCCGCCCGTCGAGTCTGGGGGCCCGATGGTAAGTGACGGTGCTTATTCTTGTGTGGGCATGTTAAATTTTTTTGAATAGTAATTTAGGGTACTGATTCATGTACTTTTGGTATGCAGATATAGCACTGGTAAAATCGGCCGGATATATGGGACGACCGGCAGCATCTAGAGCTACAGGTCCGAGTGGGTCAAGAGCGGTGCATAATGAGGATGCAGCCGCCCTGCTGGAGGATATCCGCCGTAGATGCGAAAGGTTATTGACCGGAGTATCAGAGCGTGGGCGGCAGGACTTAGACGACCAGTTCATAGAGCCATGTGTTGGTCTTCCCTCGGAATGGCGAGGTGTCATGCGGTGCATGGCGATGGTTGGTCAGGCGATGCACGATCTACATGCTGCAGGGGAAGAGCCCTTGGCCCGGGATCCTCCAGATAGTGATTAGGGGTGAGGCATGTGGTGCCCCCTATTGTGTATGTAGGGGCAGGTGGTGCCCCCAGTTTTGGTTTTTTGTAACATGCGCTGGGCATGTCATATGTATCCCGAGTAGATGGACTCTAAACACATGTTTTTGCGACACATACTATGGATATGCATCGTTTGTAATAGATATGAATGTTATTGTCTTGAATGAAATGTGTGTGATAAATGCCAATCTAGAACATGGTTTTCAATACTATCTACATAGTGATTCTATTCTCGAGGTACATGGTTGAAAGTTATGGTTTCAAATGTACGTATCAAGAGTTTCACTCGTAAATAGAGTCTAAACAGCACAGGGTTATGCACACGATAAACACCATTTAATTGCATTACAAGAAGTAGGGAATCCAAACGAATGTGCAGATGGAGGATGCGATGAAAGACGACATTGGCTAAGAGACCACGCACTACATCATATTCGGCCTGATTGTTGGTGGCAGAACCAATACAGACCCCATTAGAGAGAACAAGGGCATGAAAGGGGGTGAAGATGGCCCAACCTGCCGAGGCTAGATTCTGGGAGTAATGACTTGCACCATCGGCGTAACCGATAAAGGGTGTGGATGGGGGGTCCTGCGGAATGGTGTTACAAGACAACAAATGAGGGGAGGAGAGGAAATGACGGCAGCGTGAGTGCACAAAAGACATCGGGTGGCAACTGCGGGAGGGAGTGCAAGGAGTAGGATAACCGTGACTCATATACACACTGGAGGGTGGTATATGAGGGCTATCGGAAGTATGGAGAGGAATCGGGCTGCGGAGGTCAACAGAGACACGGGTGGAGTAATCTCGCGTATGGGTAGAAAAGGGGTGGTCAGGTGACACAACGAGGGGACGCGGGGGGCTGGGCTCCAAGTGTCTAGTGGGGGAGAATAGTGAAATGGTTACGGTAGACTCCGTCCGCCAGACATCGAGGGGGGGGGGAATGTCGATGGGGGGCGGGGGGGATCCTCAGGCTGACCTGAAACATACTACGCGAGGATGGGAGAGGTGGATTGATTTTTTTCAACCTCATACTCTCGGACCACCTCTAAAGAGGCGCGGTAATGCGTCAAGTGAGGACAATGGTGGGAGTAATGGCCATGAATGCCGCACAAATCACAGGGCTTGTTGGTGCAGAGAGTCTTGGGGTTCTTGGTTATGGACGAAGAAGGAATGGAGGCTTCAGGGACCGTAGACTCGGGGAACGCGACTTTAACCATGGGCTGAATACGGGGCAATTTGAGATAAGCATGGGTGGCATGACCGGTGACATCACATAAGGCACAGGGCTTTGTGGGCAGAGGAGGGGCCGGGTCAGTGGTGGTGGTCTTATCTTTAGGTGCCCCCTTGCGGGCTTTGCCTTTTTTCCCGGTAGCCGGCACAACAGGAGAAGGATCCTATGGAGGTGCTGGGGGCACAGTGGCAACGGAGGAAGCGAGGGGGACCAGTTGAACCGGTGTCAAAGCCATGTAGGGTTTGGGGTGACCAGGAGGGGTGGCGGCTGGGGGATCGAGGTACCAGACCGGTATGCCCAAGATCAGGTTAGGGAGAGAGAGGGTGGCCATGACGGGGACAGAATATACTCTGGGAGGGGGAGCCAGGAAAGGGATCTGCCCAGCAGGGTAATGACTAGGAGGAACGACTTCGAGATGGTTAAGGCCAGGAGGAACCGATCCAGGAGGATAAAGGGGTTCAGGGATACCAGCTGTAGGGGGAGGGCCAGAAGGAGGAGGTCCGGCTGGCTGAAATGAATGGCTAGGAGTGAGGTGCCGGGAGGGCGAGGGAGAGGATTTCTTGCGACTAGCACAACAAGCGCAGCTTACGAACGCTTTGAGGCCGGTGCATCATCTGCCCGAGCATTCGATAGTACAGGATCAGTGACCGAAGGAGGGGGAAGATGAGGGAAAGTACCAAGCAAGGTGGAATCTTTGTAGACGCCGGGGGAGACACTGGTCAGAGAATCGACGGTTTGCTTGTTGACTACAGAAGAGATGGTCGTCTCGGAGGAGGTCTGAGACGGCGGCTCATGATAAGATAGCTGGTCAATAGTGACTATCTTCCCATTGTGTGGGAAAGACATCTTGCGGAAAACCGCGGATGGGACAGCAGACATGGCGTAGGTGTAGCTTCGCCCTAATAGAATGTTGTAGTCTAGAGGGGCGTCAATGACTTCGACGTCAACGCAAACAGTCTTACCGGCTAGGGTGATGGGACAGTTACGAAACAGGCCAATAGGCTGGGAGGCATGACCGTCCCACGCTCGAAGGGTGATCGTGGAAGGGGCCAGCTCAGGGGATCCGAGTTGCTTCCAAACCGAAGAGGACATCACACAGGTGGATGCCCCCTCATCAATTATGCAGGAAACGTTGGCGTTGCGGATTTTCCTTTGGGACTGGGCGGCGGAAGAGGAGAGGAGGATGGATGGGTCAAGGTGGTGTGACGGACAATCATTTGGTCATCGGCAGGATCTACAGCGCCCACGGCAGATAGTAGAGCCTTCTTTTGGGAAGGGCACGACTGGAGGAGTTCCAGTGTGGAAATGGCAGCAGGAGATTGCGCCAAATCATCTACTATGCTATACGAATGAGCAGCTCGACCGGAAGCAGCGTTTCGACATAATGGTCCCTTAGGAATCTTGGTATGAACCTCAATTTTGGGTTGAGGGATATGTAAGGGGCCATTCGGTGTCGAAAGAGGCTCTGTAGAATCTGAAGAGGGAGGCTCGGAGGCAGACTGAGCCGGAGGCTGGGGGTACTGGCGAGACCGAGTTTGAAGGTGAAGGTCGACGGTCGGGGAAGGATCGCAGTGCATCATAAGGATCTGGTAATCAGAGGAACCAGAAAGGGAAGGGGGGGTGGCGACCTGGCTGTCAGGTGGTTGGGTAGTCACGAATCCTTGCTGAGGGAAAGGATCATTAAACACAGCTGGTTGGGTAGTGGCCACATTAGTAGGAGCATGAGGGGAGGCGTGCTGTCTGCGCAATGTGGCTTAAGACTCCCACATCTTCCGCCTCTGGGGTAAGAGGGGACAATCGTGGGTGTAATGACCATAAACACCGCAACATGAACAAGGCTTATTTGTGCGAAGCGGCCTGTCCGGCTTGGGCTGAGTGCCCTGTTGCTGGTTGGCAGTGTTAGGGTCCACACCAGGATTGGGTCCACGGGTACTAGGGGCAGATTGGTTTGGGTTGCCTCTCTGCCTTCTTTGAGAAGAAGAGGGATTAGTCGTGCCCTGCTGTGCAAATACTTGCCCTGGAGGAGGCTGTAAGTGCTGTTGCGGGTTTGGAGGAGGCAAGGGAGATGGAAGCGCATATGCTGGAGGAGCTGGCACACTAGGCTGCGGATAAAGGTAGTGGTTAGGTTGGGCAACATTGAGGTAAGCAGGAGGTTGGGCAAAAGGAGGAGGCATGCCGTATCCTGGGTACATGCTACCAGGAGGGGGAAGAGTGCTGGAGGTGCTGGCCCCTCCCTGAGGAAGACCATAGCCCATAGGAGGTTGAGCGTACAAACGGGAAAGGGCTCCAACGATACCGTCGGCGGAATGAGATGCCCCCAGGACGTTAGCGCCACCAGGCCTGGGGAGGTCAGGGAGAACGGTATAAACATAACCAGATTGAGCGTAGATCAGGTCATATTTCAAGGCTATTTGGAGGGCGGCTTCTTCGGTTTGAGGAAAATGGGAGGCGACATCTTTGCCGATAGGAGCTGGAAGGGTGCGGAGGAACCAATCCATATAAACTTGATCTTTGAAGGGAGGGGCTCAACATAAGCTCCGTCTTCTTCGCAATTCCTGAAGATGGGCGGAAAGGCGGGTTGAAGAGGATTGCTTAAAGGAAGTCAAGAGCTCTGTGCCAGTGTCGTATCAGAGAGGGAGCTGGAAATAGGACAAAAAGGCTTGGGCAAGGGTCACAAAGGTGGTATGGGAAGAGGTGGCTTGTTCAACATACCATTTAGAAGCTTCGTCGGTAAGCGTGCATTGGAACAAACGAAGACGGATGGAGTCATCGGTAATGGAATTGGAGGAACACCACATGTGGAAAGATCAGAAATGATTGGTTGGATCTTCTCCAGCTTGGCCTTTGAACTTAGGGATGTTGGAAGGGAGCTTGGTTGGCATGGCAGGCCAACCAACATTGTGGCGGATAGGGTCATTGATCAACTGATTGAAATCGGGGAGGCTGAGGCCTACAATGTACAGTAGCAAGGGGGTGGCCGGGGTAGTTCCTGTGGCGGTTCCGCTAGTAGTCGAGCCGGCATTATGGCCGAGACAACCGCTAGTGTTAGGTCCTGGACCAGACATAGTGAAGGTGGCAGGGGGAGAACCAGGGGGAGAAGGAGAACCCGATGAATCAGGAGAGGAGTCGGAGTGCAGACTCGAAGGAGGACTGGCTCGACGACGGCGGGGTGGAGCAGGTCAATCAACCGGAAACTGAGGGTGAAGGCCAAGAAGTCTTCGGGAAAGGCGCCTTGGGGGCGCAATGACGACAGGAAGAAGGAAACCGACAGGGGCAGAAAGGGACAGAATCAAGTGAGGTCAAGGGCAGAAAAGGTGCAGTGACAATTGATTTTAAAGTCTTTGCCAGGCGGTGTTAACCAGGCGCTTCTTCACTTAGGGTCAATGTGCGGCGTGCGTTAATTTTAATTTTTAAACCCTTTCCATTTTGAGAGCAAGAAAAAAGTGTGCTGCGTAACTGAAAAAAAACCTACAGAGAACAATATGTAATGCTAAAATAACAAAAAAATAGTAGCTACTTGTGCATCTATCTAACCCAGGAAGGCGGTTCTCTCAAAACTAATCTAAAAAGAAAGGGAAAAATATAGGGGAAACACATGGAAAAGAGGCCAATAGATCTAGGGTCAAAAGGGACAGGGATCTAAAGGATAAAGCTGCTGAAAAGAGGTGCAGATCACAACCAAGAGAGAGAGGCAAGGTGGCTAGAAAAAAGGGAGGAAATCAGCAAAAAGCGGCAAGGACAGGGAGGAGGTCCTAAAAAGAGGTCAAAACAAAACAACAAGAGGTGATTTGAAAGGAAGAGAGGCTGATTTCAGTGGATCTGAAAGGGAGGTAACAGATCTAGAACAAAGGAGGCTGAAGCTCTGAAAAACAGACGGCTGAAACAGCTAAAACTCTTCCACAAAAAGTGGAGGGTACTAAAGCCCTAGGGGGCTAGGTTCCCACTTAGATGAGTAAACAAGATTTAAATTGTGTGTTAAGTCGACACAAGAGGTCGGAAGACTTATTATGAGCCAAGAACAAAACCTTAAAAATCACAGAAAATCATCAAAAAATGTATAAACAAGAAGCCACCTGCTTGCTTTGTCGTTAAAAGGAAGAGAAAGCGCGCTCCGGGAGGTCTGTCGAGGTTATGGGCTGGGGCACACCTCGCTCCTATTGTTCCCCGCGCGCATTTTTGTGTTAATGCCTGGCCATACTGTCGCCACCGGCGTAATAGGGCCGTAAACATACTGGTTAGAAATTTATTGTTTTAGGTTTATGTAGTGAAAAATAAATATAAAAATAGGAAAATAAATACCCAAAAGAAACTCTACGGTCTGAAGTAGCTGGATATGTAGGAATATGAAAAACGACAGCGGTCGTAATTTAAAACCCGTGTGGAGTCGCCATTTGTTAGTATGAATCCTTTGTCGAAGTGTACAAAAAAGGACCACTTTAGCTACGCATAACTAATAGCCCTAACAACAAAAGTGGCTGCCAATATCTTCAGATCTACGGTTAGTTAAACAAGAAAAGAGCTGCAAACAACCAGATCTATGCATGAAAAGACATTAAGAAGTAAAAACAAGGGTTTGCTCCATATACCAATAGACAAGACAAGAACAATTTTTGAAAGAATTTTTGTATTAATTGGGCACCTGGGAGGAAAATAAGAAGGCGTATCCAATTCTCCTCAGTGGGATGGGTTCTTGGAAGTCCTCAGCACTTCAGATCTAAGATTTATCTCTCTTGTTGGTGTAGAAAACCCAATGCAAAGAAAGGAGCTCAATGGGAGCTCACACAGCAAATGATGGAAAAATATGACCAAGTGTATAGATCCAGAGTGATCTAATAGGCAACAAAAGGTGAAGAATGGTAGGAAAAACCCTCCTATTTATAACAAAATATTGGGTCATTCTAGATCTTGGTGCATGGGTTAACCAGATCTAGATCCACTTTTTATGGAATATTTTAATATATTTGTTGGAGGGAAAAGGTATTTGACTTGGGTCAAATCCCTTAATTTGTCAAAAATAAATAAATAAATGATTTATTTATCTTTTTAAGGAAGTTGTTAGAAGATAATCAAATAAATAATGATTTATTTAATTATTTAAGGAAGTGGTTGAAAGATAATTAAATAAATAATGATTTATTTAATTATTTGTGGGTGATTTTGTCATATTTAACAAGGAATATTATCTAAATAAGGTTTAAATAATTATTCCTAGAAAATAATAAGATAAATAAAGGTTTATCTAATTAATTTCTTTGATTTTGGGTTAAACATGACTGGGAATAATAATTAAATTATGGTTTAATTAATTATTCCATGAGGAAAATCAAACAAATATAGGTTTGTTTAATATTTCATTTTGGGGTTTCCTATTTTACCATAGTGAAGGCAATTTTACTTAGGGTAAAATTGGTCTTATATGGTGTACTTTGGTCCATCTAATGATAATAGGTTAGATGACCAAAAAATGGTGTAACACTTTAGTTTAGTTTTTAATGAAATTACTTGGTTGTAATATTGAAAATTAATCTCAAAGCCCTTAATGAAGCACTCCACATCTAGAAATATCATTCATATTTTCCTTCTCCATCCATCATTCTCTCTACAGAGTTAAAGCACAGATTCTTAATTTACTATGCCAAAACTTTGTCTCAATCATTTTCTTCTATACACTTTTAATCCAACACCCTCTCTCATAGCTTCTCTATCCATTTTTCTTTGTAAGGCTAGGGTTTTGGAACTATAATATTTGTTTGCAAGGCCTCATGAAATGTCCTCCCATCCATTCATTTTAATTGTTTGTTAATAAATTTGAAGATGTATCGGGCTCTGGTTCCCCACATCCAAGAACTGTCTCCTGAGAGATACAACAGAGCCATCGTCATTCCCAACCGACTGTTTCAAGCCAACTTTGAACTTTACCTCATTGTTTGAAATGTCGATTATACAAACCTTGTAGGTTTCTTCTGAATACACATTCATCTGTGCTCTCATTTCTATCAAACATTAAAAATGATATAAACTTGTTATTTTTATAGGATATTGCCAAGTAGGATTTCTCTAACCATTCAGTGATTGAATCTTCATATTCAAAACAACCGATTTGAAAACCTTGGGACTTATGGCAAAAATAATTTCCAATTAATGCATTTGAATCACAACGATAATAATTAATATTATGATAAGATTGGTCAATTAACATAGAAGGATCTTGATTCTCTATTGGTCCATTTGTATCCTATTACATGTGATACCAACAATATGAATGCTAAGAGCATTAAACACAATTGTTGGCATGATAACTCCAGGAAACAAATCAGGATATTGAGTTGACAAAAGATTAAGAATATGTGTCAAATCAAACCAAGTACTAACACACGGGTTTTGGTTGGCTAAATGATTGAATAAAATACAGTAATTATATAAGATAAATTGTTCCATGGAGATGATTAGCTTTAAGATATGCACAAAAGATATAATAAGATGATTAGATTTGGAAGCGTTTAACGGACAAAAATCCTTCATCCCAAAATTCCATTTATCTTGATCATCAAAATGATGGTCCTTGGAACTGTATGGATTCGTGAAAGATGTGTTTTCCAACCCTTAGTCTAATATAAATGATTCACATGAAAAATAACTAACCAAATAAGAACCTTTCATCTAATCATAAATTTTTTCCTGAAGATATACTTGAAAATATCAAAAGTCCTTTAGGAATGAACTCATAACAAGTGGATGAATATTAAGGAAACAAGTATGTGTAAAAATATATATCCAACTTAGTTTGAATATCTAAACAGTGTTGTGACGATCTGACATAACCATTAGAAAGAGTTGAAGTGCCCTGAATTCCTAATAGGCCTCAAAACTTTCTGACAGTGGATCATCAAATTTGGGTGGCTTGGAAAAATCAACAAGTAGACATGCATCACTATCAACACATGTATCATTTAAAACACTACTAATAATTTATAATTACACATATTAGACTCTTAATGGATAGAAAATTGAGATACATCAACTTGAAAAATATATTTATCATTCACAGTTGGAACATATTCCTCCTAACATACAAAATATTTACAGATGAATAGATCATGAAAAATTGATTCGAAATTTTCATCCTCTGATTGTAGTATCACATCATTCTATACCTGATTGCAACCATGATCAACTAAATAAATATAGAAAGGATTTACGAGGGTTTCTAGTGTGGAATACTTATCAAACACATCTTGCTATAGCGAATAGTGTGCTAGAGGTGAAGAGGGATTGAAAAAACTCAGCAGGAGGAGCAGTAGTTGTACTTAAATCAGATTGAACTTGAAAGAACAATGGATCAACATCATTGTCATCAATATAATGATGAATGATGGGAATACCAATATGACACTTAGATTGAATAGGATATTCCAAAGATTAAAAAACCTGACAACTTACCACTTCATATTTTTCATGAAAATATGTATGAATTAAGGAAAATTCAGGATCATTTTGAATCAAAAGAGCATCCTGATTCACAAATGGGGATTTTCAACTTTTAGAAACATATCTATACCTTGAAAATCAAAGCCCTCATAAGAAGAGAAGATATCATCTTATATACTTGGATATTCACCACCATATGTGTTAATGGAAAGATGGATATCACAGTGATGGTTATCCAAAGTGTCAACTTGGATGTGAGGTTTAGAGTCACTTGAGAGGTTATCAATATTAGAAGATTGGAGATAAAACTAAAAGGAAATATTATTAACTTGAAAAAGGGAGGAAGGATAATGGATATCCTCAATAGTTTTCTCCTCTACAAGTGAAATACAGCTACCTCATTCTTGATTACATCTTAAAACAACAGGTTGAACATCATTAAAAGTTCAAGTAGGTGAAACAAGCAGATCATGAAACAAGGAATCATGAAACATGGGTGGCAGAGGTTTCAGACTATCCCCAGAGAGAATAAAATTTTCATTTGGATCAGATTCAATATTGGACTTATATACATTAATATGATCTTTAAAACCCTAGGTATCAACTTTCACTTTAGAGTCCATGCAATTACTGAACCATTCCAAGTTTTTCTCAATAGGATGTGGATGATAAGAATTGGATGGAAGTTGAATGGACAGATCACCAATTTTATTTTCATATCTCCCAACTTTAACATCATTACCAAGAGGTGCCCAAATTGGAGTAGGGAAAGGAACAAAAGAAATAATAGGTTCCTCCTCCGAAGATTAAGGTGTCTAATTGTTAGCCAAATTTTGGGAGAGAGAATCATCTAGGGGTTCGGATCCAAAATAAATGAAAGAGAGTAGAATCAATTTTTTAAATTTTTCCATAATGAAATGTGAATCAACCATTCCTTTAGAAAATTCATAGAAAATGTCAAGAAACCAATTAATAAATCCCTCTGCATATTTGCTAGGTTCCATTCTAATAAAATCAATTATATCACATACATCTTGATAATCATACATGTCAAAGGCTTCATGAAGCTCTTTCACAAGTTTCTTGAGTGAATGGATAGAAGAAGAAGGTAATGTATCACACCATTTCTTAACTTAACCTTCAAATGTGAGGGTGAACAACCTGTCGATGAAATATTTACAATGTATTCCATTAAAGAGACAAAAATGCATAAATTTAAAGAAGTTTCCAAGTAAAGTTAGTTCACTCTTGCCATCAAAATTAAATTGATACAAGTCATTAAGGATTTCCATGGGGATGGTAAAATGATCTTCTTAGAAAAACATCTCGAGATTATGACTTTGGAAAGAGCCATTTAAGATAAGAGATTCAAAAAAAACTCAGTGGGCATAACTTTTCATCTGGTGCTCCTTCTAGCACCAGAATGTTGACGGTGTTGGTTACTACCAACATATAAGGGGTCTCCCCAATGTGAAGTCTCAATTAGACCTCACACTGTTTGGAGTAGGAGCACCATCCAGAGTATCTTCCCGACCACCATAAGACGAAAGCTTGTCTTGGTTTCAACGGATAACATAAGAGATTATATACATAAAACTTGATTAAGCAAGTAAGTTGACATTGTGAAACATTGATTGTAATGTGTAAAATTAGGCCTTCACGAGAGGGAGGAAAAAAATTAGCCTCTAGAAGGAAGTAATAGCACTAACATAATAGAGACACACAATAGCATAAAAATATTCATTAGTGAAATAGTTCACATAATTATTATAGAGAAAATACAATGCACATTCAACAAGATAAGTACCAAATCCACCGAAAGAGTTTGATTTCTCCAGTACATATGAAAACAATATATACTATAAACATGCCAAGAATAGTCCTAAGACATTTGTGATACACGAACGAATATTTCTTGGCTCATTGTATTCAATTATAAGGTGAAAGATCCAAGTACACAGTTACAATGATGAGACACTAGTTCCAATAGTGGAACATTAAGTCACTTCTTGCTTCTCCAAAGAATGGTTTTCTCTCCCATGTCAAGTAGAGAAGCCAAAACTATCTCTCCAAATCTTAAGTATCCCAAAGCCCTTTCCTTGAGTTATGAGGTTTCTTTTATAACAAGAGGAATGACCTTTCATGTCCTCGTGACTCTTCAATTACCCTTGTTTAGCCAATTAAATTTTCTTAAATTGCTCACATAAATTATTGACCAGAGTTGGTAAACTTGTGAAGTGAAAGTGCACTATATATGCTATATGCCTCTTTTAACTTAGTTTTATTGTGGTGTTGTAACATTATTTGGTTTTCATAAGTTAGATTTTTTAGAAAAAAATAAAAATAAAAATATGTTAAGTTTGGATATGAATAGACAAAAATAAAAAAATGCTAAGACTAATGATAAATAAAATTATTCATGTCAAGAAAATGATAGGATTAATTTTCCCTAAAAAATGAAGGAAAAATTGTTAAAAAATGTTAGGAAAAGAAATCAAAAATGATTTTCTTATCTTTAAAATAAATTTGGAAAAAGGTTGCATGTTTAAATGCACCAAGATTTTAAATTAAGAGTTAATTATCTTTTAAATTTTGATTAAATTTCTTCATTAAGAAATTTAATCCTTACTATAATAAGTGAACACATGTTTTTATCCTAAAGTTCGCTAAATGACAAAAGCATTTGTCCCTTGTGTTATCGCTCGAGAAATTTCGAAGGGTGGATCTTTTCCCCACCCAGATCAATGGCAGGGAAGCATTTTCGCACCCCCCTTATTCATTTCCCATTAACAACGGTGGAGGAGGGGGGGGGGTCCGAAAAGTTGTTTTCTTTATGGAAGACCCTCCCTAAGTGTCACCTCCATGATAGTTTGCACCCCACCCCATGCTCAAAAGCACAAACCACCTCCTACCCCCTCTGAAACCCACTATCTCCCCAACGGTAGTTTCCACTCCTACCAATGGTTAGTTGACTTTTCTCCCTAACTGTATCCCAATGCCGAATAAGATGTTGCCACTTCACCTTTATGTTGCAACCCTGCTCCTTACCGTTATGCCCTCTATCCCGTTAGACCTACTCCCTAGCTGTTGATTATTCGTTTCATCGCCCAACTCCTATAATGTTGGAATTTAACTGTTACGGTCATATTATCAAACAATCACCTCATAATTACATTTCAGCCATTGTATAAATGAATCCTCGCCCTTCCTTTTACCACTTTTTTTGTCTTCATTGTTTTATGTTGGATTGCAGGTATTTAGAGTAGAATCGTGCATTGTTTCAGACGTCTCTTACCGTTTCACATAGAATTAATGTTCTTTTCCTTATCCTTTTCCTCTACAAACATGGCCCCAAAAGGAAAAAGCAGAAAACTGACCTCTAAAGAAAATCCTCCCACTTCTACCCCAGACAACCTCAACCACGCCCCCCTTGCTGATTCTTACTATAAAATTTCTAACATATAGTGCAAATTTGAATTCCATGAATTGCACCTGTGGATGAAGAAAAAATACCTTGATCGGCAAGATAAATTCAAGTTGTGGGAATCCCTTATGCCCCTCTTCTCATTACCTCAAACCCATGACTTCCCAGATCTATTCATCTAGTGTCAAACCAGATATGACCCTATCAAAAGAGAAGTGGTGGCTCAAAATGGAGACATTATGATATCCATCATTGTAGAGACCATTAAAAATATGCTCTTAATCCCTCAAAATTATTCCTTAAGCATGTTATCTCAAGCAGCTCTTATGGAGCTGTACAATAAGCTTACTTTTCCTCAAAGAGCCCAAATCTTTGAAACCTTTTTACCTGATGATGCTGAATTACCAAAGAGGAATCCACCCTATCCATCCTCCATGTTCCCTGAAGCCACCAGAAATATCATCTCTCTATTTTCTTTCTTGTTAGGATATCCAAATGACAAGATATTAGATGAACCCATCCTTGGAAATTTCTCCATTTTCTCCAAAGATCATCAACCTGCCTTCATGTATAATTGCAGACAATTTTTGGCTGATAATATGCATGAGAAATTCATGAATTTGACAACCCAAGGGATGTTTAATTACACCTCTGTATATATATATATCTATGTGTGTGTGTGTGTGTGTGTGTGTGTGTGTGTGTGTGTGTGTGTGTGTGTTTGTTTCAGCAAGGAGATTCATTTCCTATCACACTCAACGAGCAGGATGAATAGGGAGTCAACTAGTCAGTAATTCATTAGACAGAGATGGTCAGGTCCATTTCAGCCAAATTCTCTTTTTCATATTTCATTGACTAATTCATCCATCCAGTAGCACATCTTCTCAGCAGCCAGAGTGAGCCTAGAATTGGTCAAGACATTGAAATAATCATTCACTTAAGTGACCAAGTCAAAAATAGAGACTGATATTTATATCAGAATTTCAGTGAGATGAGGGTATACGGTTGTGAGTTAGCACCATATAATTTTCCAAAATATGTTCCAATGATAATTTTATCTTTATAATATATTAGGCAGATGATTAATATGGACGATCTACATTTTCTTTCAGGGAAAAGGAAGTCACAGTTCAAGATCATGTCAAAAATTGGTTCCTTCATTTGCAATACCAGATAATTGGCATTGAGGCGGATACTATTTTAAAAAATATGAATTTTCAGCCAAGCTTCGCCTGGTCTTATGACCCCTTCAATATTATTTCAAATTTAAGATTTGAAATAAAAACAACTCCATATAATCATACACCAAGGCCTAAAATTGAAAATTTCATGGATCATGAGAAGTGGGTTGAAAATACATTGCAAAAAGAAAAAGAACAGATCCTTTCTACCTCCACTTTGCAGACTCCAGTTTCCCAAAGAAAACAGTAGAAAATAAAAAGGGAATAAACATCAACTCCTATGGATTTGATCATAGAATTCATAGTGCAGCAAAAGAAACAGAAAACTAACTTGTTAGCTTGTACAAAACATAACCAAAAGGAACCATAAATCATAGACTTAGGAGATCCATAAGTGTCTATAGTAGTAGGAGAGAGTGTACCTAATACTCCATCATCTATATATCATCCAAACCATGGGAACCAGTTCATCAGATGACCATAATATATTCTCCAAATTCTTGGATATTAAATAGAAAAATAAAACATTGAAATCTAATGTATACAGCCAGTTCTGGAAGCAGACTTCAACCTCAGAGCACAAACTTCTCTTTGATTTTGATAGTGAAAAGGGAAGGATTCAAATGTCTTTCCTACAAGATCAAGTCCCTTTTCCTAAGTCTCCATCAGATTATAACAAGGCCATTTTCTCATTTGATGCTAACTAGATTCATCCAATATATCAAATGGATATGCATACACAATCTGGAGAGATGTTTTTCTCTACCATGAATAATATAGCTATGAATTTATCTAAGTTAAGAAAAAAATTATCAAATGTACAGTCACAACTTAAAATATAAAAACTCCCTTCTTTAGATAAATACAAGAAGTTAAAGTCTTTTGAAGACCTTGTGGTTAAGATTGGGTATGACCCAAAAGATTGTAAAGGTGTAGAGGAAATTTTGAAGAAGAAAAATGTTGACATTGCAACTCTATGAAAACAACTTAAGCTACCTTACACAGAATACCCACAGGCAAAGGAAATAGAGGAGAGTGAACAAAATAGAGAAGAGATGCTCAAGACGATCATTGAGTAGAATATTCAAATAAAGAATATGGAGGAGCAGATTGAAGGACTGATCAAAGAAAAAGAGTCAGCTCAGCTTGCCATGATCCTAGTTACAGCAGTACCAATTGTAGTTGAAGGGGCAAAGGCCAGCTTTTCATCAATAGCTTTGGAGTCTACATCGACAACAGGGGATTCAGTCAGACTAGTGCAGGAGTTGGCCATACAGAAACAAGAAAATGAGAAGTTGTTAGAAAAATTCAAGACCTTGGAAACTCATAAGATTAAAAATGACACCTTATACATTGAAGAAATGTAGAAGTCTCATAGATTGGGAATTAAAGTTCATAAGTTAGAAAGTGATTTTATAATGGAAGACATCTTGACCCAAGCCAAGGAAAGTATATGGACAAAAATCAGTTAGTCAATGATAGAATTATGGCCATTCATGCAGATTATTTTTTAGAAGCAAAAGTTAATTAACAGATGCAAGATAGTCATTGAAAAGGAAAAGGAAGCTCTCAAGTAGAAACCAACAGAGGCGTCAGACATGATTAAGGGGTTGAATTCAAAGAGAAGAGTATAGTTGGTGTAGATCAACATTTCAGATAGAATAGCTAGTATCCTAGAAATCAAGAAGGTATTGCAGAAGAAAAATTTATTGAACCAAATGGAAACTAAGTGTAAAAATTTGGACATTGTTGTCCAAATTTTTCACTCTAATTTTAATTTTCTCAACCAAAGAGGATTTCCTAGACTAGTAGCTCCAAATGTGAAATTGATCAACTTGGAGGAGTACTGCAAAAAAATTTACACCATTACAATTCACAAGGAAAAGTTTGCAGGGATTAAATGCTATGTGACAGGAAAATCTTTTCTTGAAGCTTTATATTTTGATTTGATTATAAAACATGAAATCAAACATCTCTTCCTCAACAAACCTACATTTGAAAGATACACAGAGGTAGATGAAGTTTTCAAAAAGTTCGTAAGTCTAGAAATTCCAAGTGAAGAAAGATGGGATCACCTATGTGAACCATCGAGTAACGTTTGTCTCCAACAACATGCCAACATAACAGAATTTTTGGGCCACATCATCAACTATTTCCTCAAAGACAGTGACAGATCACTCATCAGTTTTGTTTTACTATAATTTGATACTATTTTTGTAATCAATTTCAGATACTTATAAGTGATAGAAACTAGTACAAATTACTCTCCATTCGATTTATTAAGGGTTGCACCCTTCGATGAGAATTTGTAAGAAGAAGTGTATGAGCTTTGATCGTTGATGATAATAAAAGGATTTTGGATTTATTTCAATCAATTTGTACTCTTGTAAGTTTTCCAGTATTCATTACATTTTGTTTTCTGCATATATTTGATATTTATGAATATAATTAGGTAAGAAAAAATTGTGTTTCGGTCTATCTTAAATCCTCTGAACTTATAATCTATATTAGAGAATGACTTATTGAACTATCTATTTTTATAAGTCCCTCTATATCAATTAATTGTCAGCATATTCATAAAGTTAATTATGTTTTTCTAAGTTTTTGAACATTGTTTGACAGTCTTTCACACTTATGATAAATTAAACATTAAATATGAATATTTAACTCATCATACTTTCTTACATTTTCTACCTTCACATATGCAATCTTAATTCATTTTTTGAATTAAAGCAACAACCCTTTTCTTAATAATTAATATTATCTAATGTTTAAATACATATGTATGCAATTTATTTACACATTGGTCATCCAAAAACCCCAATTCAAAACCAACAAAATATTATATATGCTCTAGCATGACTAATTGACATAGAATTATCTCAAAGGACAACAAGTGGTATGGTTGAATTCATAGAGATTGCTTCTAAGGATGTTTTTATTCTTTATGAAATTGATAATTTTAAATTACAACTAGGTTCTAAAACTCAACATGCTTTCTACTTTGCAAAAACCGAAGAAAATATTCTCTATCTTATGAAGAAATGTTAATTGATTTATTTGTTAGTCTCTTAAAATTCTAACAGTCTAATGTATAAAATCAAATTCTGGAAAAGAGAATTTGTACATTTTTATTTTTTTGAAATGAAATGATATGGAAATTAAACTTGTAAAGAAATGAATAAGTCACTATTGCTCTGAACAGAAATCACTCTTGAACTGAAAAGAATCCACTCATACACTACGAGTAAATCACTCAATCACTATTTCTTGGAAACAAATCCCTCGTTATTTTGAAAATAACTCACTCAAAAAATGGAAAATAAATCACTCGATGCTCTTGAAATAAACCACAAATGAATTTGTAAAACTACTCTGCAATAAACTACTATTGTTTGGAACAAAAACTATGAATCACTCTGCAAATTAAAAAATTGAAAGGGAAATGAATCTACATCAAATTACAAAATAAAACTATGTAAGCATGTACTTCAAATGACAACATAGAATTCTGGAAATAACTACAATAATTGAAAAAATGAAAACATGAACATAAACTACATCAAATGACAAAATAAAAGTATAAAAACATCTACATTAAAAACATGAAATGTAGAACCTTCTTTGTTTCCAGGGGCCATCCACAAATAGTTGGTTTAAACGATCTACTCCAATAGTTATTTGTGCATAAATCCTTCAAGATATTTCTTCATTAAAAGGAAAAAAAATGAAGTTTAAAACTTCCCAATTTCATCACAATTTCGCACTGTTCAAGTATTTGTTTTCCCTGTATTTATAAAATCTCGTTTATAATTGTTCGGGGCTTTTATGCCTACTTAGACTAAAAAAATCCTTTCTTGAACTTTTAACAAATAACATAATATTTTTTCATCACGATTTTATATTTGGCAAAGAAAATCGTGAAGCATGACTAACTTGGACTCTCACTCGCCTGTTCAGCAACATGTTGACTTGCTCCTTTGACCACGCAATCAATTGGTTTTATTTTTTATTTGGCTCAGATAGATAGGAGGAAATTCTTAAATAAATCAATATTTTCCTGTCTACATACTTCTTTTCTCAGCTAGCACCTTAGAACCAGGAAAACCATGGATATGGCTACAGAAACATGGATCAACTGCAGAATCATATCAATTCCGTATCTAATACAAACTTTAACTTATAAATAAGGAAAATTATTGAATATGAAATATTGGTCATTTAAATACCATACCATGTCAAAAACTTGTATTTTAATGCTTATTTGAGTTGATGATGATGATGATCAAAAAGGAGGAAAATTAGGGAAAAGGAAGTGTCAAAATGAAGCAATCATGAGGCTCTACATACCCCCAAATGTAGGTCATTGCGTGTCCTCATGCAAAAATAAAAAAATTAGTGATCCTTGTCAGCTATTGCATTTGTCCTGGGACTTATTCTAGAACATCCAAATTTATCTTCTTTACCTTATTTCTAGACACTACCATCCTTGGCTTTCTCATCAAGATTTTGTACTTCATATTTATGACCTGTCTTTTGAGGCTTTTATTATTTTTCTTTAACTTCTTGTTTTTCTTGTACCATAGGCCCAAATGAAAAATAATATTGTCATTATTTGTTTTCACAATTTTTTTATGCAATATTAAGGCTTCATGCTCTTGTTGTATGTGTCTATTTAGTGTCTCCAGCTCAAATATGTATTGTCTTAAAGTGTTTACAACTGGAGGTTCTTGTGGACTAATAGACTGAGCTTCTTCCATTTGATTCAAGAATGATGTTTTCCCTGAATCTGCCTTCTCGAGAGATTCAATGTAGTCACAAATTTTATGTTGCACAAGATCAATTTCTGGTGTTTTTCGGCTCGTGCTATGAATAGGTGAGGTAACAATCAGTGATGGAACACTCAGTTCTTCTTCTAGATCAACATAATTTGTGCTCTATGGGGATGGTTATTTCATTTCTTAGATGAGCCTGGAAATTCTTCTTACTAATGGAGGAGGATTTTTAGCTCTTGCTCTTTTATTATTTGTTTTCTTGGATGTACTTCCTTCTCTTTTGTTGTATTTCTTCCTTCTCACACTTTGATTCTTAATGTTTCCTAAAATTTATGCAATAGGAATCTCATCCTCTGTCTACTCTTGTGGTTGTTGTACATTTTCAATAGGATTTGCAATTTTTCTCTTTCTCCCTCTCTTTTTTTTTTCTAATGTTAGGCTGCTCTTGGTTTCCTTCTTTGAAATGATTCCTAACTAGGAAGTTATCCCAATTATCCCCCAGACTTTCAATATGAGACTCAATGATTATTTTGATAAATCCATGGTGATACATGGTGTTTTCTATGAATTGGATCCTCCTATGGACATTCCCTGACATCTTTCTTAAAATATTTAACAAGAAGTATGGGAGATTCAACTCATTTCCTTCCAGAAAATGCATCAACAAACGAACATGATAAAAGAACATACAACCAAATCTCCCTTCACAAGTGACAAATTTTTGAATTACTAATATAAAATTTATCCATTTACCCTTAATTTTTGTTCCTAGAATTCCTTTCTTAAAAATGGTGGTGTCCATACCTGGATTCTTCTGGAAGACCTTCCATTCTTCGACTTCAATGACTTTTTTCTTGAACCACCTCTCTCCATTTCTTGACAATCCTGTAGCTTCAGCAATAAAGGACTCTGTTACTGCAAATTTAATGTATCCAATTTCAGCGTCCATCCCATCAAAGTCCATAGAAAATGACTTGGTTACTTCCTTGTTAAAGCCTTCTAATTTCTCCACAAAGTGTAGCCACTGTGCTTTCTGCAATATCTCCTTCACCTGTGGGTATCCCTCCATGAAATTTCTCCCCTATGGTTCTATTCTCACTATGACTCCCATTGCTGAGAAGTTTCACCTCAATATTTCTTCTTGATAGGGTATGAGTGAAGGTTTCAAACGATATTATGAATGAGGGCATCGAAATCGGTGAGAGCGTGAGTGAGGCCGAGAGGAATTGGTCGTTAGAGTGTGAGTTAGGTGGTATTAACAATGAAATCAAGATTTGGTGTTGGAGCATTTATTTAATAATGGAGAGTGAATAGTAGATTTGGATTTGATTTGATTTGACACTATGTTCTCATCTAAACAATTAGTAATAACGTTTTTTTTTTAAATTGGTGGTATAATGCCCATATGATTCATACACTAATGTTTTGACCCTCATTATCAAATTAAATATTTTCATTTTCATACCTTTGAATTGATGTTTATAACCCTTGGTTGTTCCTTTTTGCATTGTCTTAAGGTGCTTTCAGTGATGGATTTCCTTAATTCTTCAATTTATTCAGTAAAAGGTCCCTATCAAACATTAGCTGTAGAAATCTATCAAAGATGCATAATCTCATTAATTATGTAGTTTTCCTTATTCTAGAAAGAAAATAAAGGGATGCAAATAAAATGGGATTTTAGAACACGTATGAAGAAGATTTAAGGTGCCAAGAATTTTTGGTTTTTATCTTAGATTTTATGTATAAGCATGCCAACAATTGTTGGTTTTCATGTGTGTGTCTATATATATATATATATATATATATATTATAAATATATATAAATTTTCTTCTTTATTTTTATTTTTTTTCAAAAATAATAATAGAAGAAGGCTTTAAGCTGGAGAAGAAGAAGAATTATTCTCAACCAACTTCAAATAAGAATTGTTTTGAAAAATCTCAACAAATTCCTCCTTTGTTAATGGCTTGTGATAGATCCTTAATCGATGTCCATTTACAAGGGGAGGAACTTTTTCTTCATCAATGGTCCTGATCCCGACTACTCCATTATAAAAGAATTTTTCAATCTTGTAAGGCCCAAGCCAATGAGTTTGAAATTTTCCTTGAAAATCCTTGAACTTTGAATCAAAGAGTAATGCCCAATATCCTACTTGAAATTTTCTTTCTTTGATATATTTATCATGCCACTTGGACCTTTTTTGTTGAACTAAACTAGTCTTATGGATATCATCTTGTCTTATTTCATCCAACTCATTGAGTTGTTCCATTCTATGTTTTTGTGCTTCTGATAGGTCAAATCCTAATTTAACTATTGTCTTGGAATTTTTTATTTGGAACTCAATAGAAAATATGACTTTCTTCCCATAAACAATTTCATAGGGAGTATGTCATGTAGTGCTTCTCCATGTGGTATAGTAGGTCCATAAAGCTTCTGGAAGTTTTTTTTCCCAATCTCTTATATGAAAATGAACAGTCTTGGTAAGGATTGCTTCAATCACTTTGTTAGTAGATTCTACATGTCCATTTTCTTGCGGATGATATGGAGTAGACTTTATATGCTTGATTTTATATTCCTCCACTATCTTCTACACCACTCTGGATGTGAATTTAGTACCTTGATCTATCACAATTTCCCTTGGGATACCAAAACGAGTAAAAATATCCTCAAAAAGAAATGAAACTACAAAATTTTTAGTAGCAAAAGAAAGTGCTTTAGCTTCTACCCATTTAGTAACATAATCAATGCACACAAGAATATACCTCTTTTGTCTTGATGGTGGATTGATTGGTCCAAAAAATTCCAAAGCCCATTTTTTAAAAGGTTCAATAAGTACCTAGGGTTGTAGAGGCATTTCATCTGAAGGAGTAGGTTTCCACATTCTTTGACAACTATCACATCTCTTAACATATTCTTTGGCATCCTTAAAAAGGGAAGGCCAATAATATCCCAAGAGAAGGAATTTGTAGGAAGTTATTTTATCAGCAAAGTGTCCTCCACATGGTTCATCATGAAATTCCTTTATTTTCTCACGTCTTTCATATTCTCTTACACATGTTTGAATGATGAGATCTGGACTTGTCTTATACAAGTCCTCGTTTCTCCATGAATAAGATGCACTCATTTGAAATATATTTCTCTTTTCTCTAGGAAACAAATATGATGGTAATTTCCCTATGGCCAAATAGTTAGAAATATCTAAAACCATGGATATTTAGTGGATATTTCAAAAATATATTCATCAGGAAAATTATCCTCTACAAGTATATCATTGTTATCATTTTGAATTCTAGATAACAAATCAACAACTGCATTTTTTTTTCTAGGTCAATTCAAAATAGTGATATTGAATTCATATAAATATAATTACCATCTTGTGACGTTGCCATTAGTAAATTTTTTAGTCATTATATATCTAATTTCAGAATGGTTTGTATGAATGAAAGTTTCATATCCAGTGATGTAATGTTTGAATTTGTTAATGGCATGGGCAACAACTAAAAACTCCTTTTCAGTAACAGTATAATTTAACTCTACAGGAGTCAAATTTTTACTTTTATAGTAAACAACATAAGGGGATAAGTATTTTTTTCCTAATACAACTCCCAGAGTTGTATCTGAAGCATTAGTTGAAATGTGAAAAGGCAATTTCCAATTTCGTCCTCTCAGAATGGGTACTTCAGAAATATTTTCTTTCAAAGTTTCAAAGGCTTTTTGGAAATCATGTTTCCAACTGAATCCACAATATTTTGTAAGAAATTTGAATAATGGAGACACAATTTTTGTAAAGTTTTCTATAAATCTTCTATAGTACCCAGTGAAACCAAGAAAACTCCTAACGTCTCTTTAAAAAATTGGAACTGTTAATTTAGAAATAACTTCTACTTTAGATGAGTCCACCTTAATTCCATATCCTGAAATGTGGTGTCCTATAATAATTCCCTCAGTAAACACCATAAAACATTTTTCTTGACTTAGTGAGAGATTTGATTCCTTACATATTATGAGAACTTTTTCCAAAATTTTAATAGCTTCTTCAAAAGAATTTCCATAGACTGTAAAATCATCCATGTATACTTCAACACAATATTGAATTAGATCTGAGAAAATACCCAATAATTCTCTTTGGAATGTTGTTGGTGCATTACATAATCCAAAAGGAAGTACTCGGTAAGAATAAGTTCCCCATGGACAAGTAAATGTGGCTTTGTCTTGATCTTATGGTGCAACCTGTTAGCACTCCACCAAAACTCTAAGGCTGAGAAGAGACCAGCAAAGGTAACTACACACCAAGTTCTCGCCAAGAAGCTATCCCTACTAGGCAGGAGAGGGCTCTCTCCAAGGGATCATACCCAAGAGGGATAGATCAATTAGGTTTTAGGCTAGGTATAGTAGCACATGGGTTTTGATAGGTTGATTTGGGTGCTGGATGAGTGAACTAGGTCAAAGAGGTAACTAGCATAGGGCAAACAAGATCATAATTGCAGGCATCTGATGGGGAAAGGCACGTAGGCACTCTAACACTTTAGGGTTCTTAGTTGAGATGGATCAGACTGGTGAGGTGCTAAAATTAGCATGATAGTACATGAATTCTTTTTAAACTGAAGAAATTAAACAAATTATGGTGATTCTCCCAAAAATAAGTATAAAAGATGTATTCTACCTATCAAACTTGAGAATCAAACATATCATAGAACTGGAATGAACATGGAAAGTAAAAAACATTCATACATATGCAACAGAAGAATAAAATATGCCAAATTACAGTACCACATGAATCCCACCAAAATAGTTGCAACTCATCCAATATATTCCTGCCCAAATCTAAATACACTAGTGTCTCTTATCAATACAAAAACATCCAACCTATGAAATAAGTGAAGAGGTGAAAGATATAGGCAAGAAAAAACTTCTCCCAACCTCAGGGGTCGAATCCCTGATTTTTGGAGCTGATCCATAAAAGGTTGAATTGCAAACCTAAAGTGTAGGGAGGTCAAACTAACTCATCCCTAACTTTGGTGAAACTGATTCATTCATCGTCAAAAATACTTTTACCTAATGTATTTACCCTTAAGTAACTAAAAAGTAACTTAATTACATTTACATCCATCATTTACATTAGAAAAATCATGATTTACCAAGGTCAAACTTAGAAAACTAGGAAAAAAAATCAGAAAATTCAAAGAATTGTGAGGAGTGCAGTGCCAACTTCAAGCCAACTTATGAGGGGTTTTCTGATGTCTAAATTTAACTCAAGATAGCTCATTGGAAATTTTTCCCTTATAGTTTCCAAAAATGTACTTTTTTTCCAAAAATGATGATTTTTATCCCTCCAAAAGTTGAATCTCCCGAGACTGGTAAGGAGTACAACACCTGCCTGAAAATGAGGGCGAAAATGTCATTTTTAAGGTGTTTTTGGCCATTTCTCCTTGCCATATTGCCCAAATTTTCTTAGAAAAGTGTCTAACTTGACCATTTACTTCCTTTTGGAATCTAATGGTGATCTTATTTTGCATTTGGAGGCATCTAGAAGAAGCGCAACGCCAAGGTCAGGAGCGCAGCGCCAAGCCCACAAGCACAGCACCAGAAAGCTAGGAGCGCAACACCTCCTTGCAGGCCACTTTGGGAGGCCTTCCCGTACTCAACATTGAGCTCATGATAGGTTATTGGAAATATATTTCTATTTTCTACATAATGGAGCTACCAAGCACTGACAATGATCAAGTATAACCCCTCAAAAATCAATCCTCCCAAGCTTGGTCAAAAATTGCAGAATGGGGATGAAAAAAGTGCAACATGCTCTTGAAGGTCACTTTGTGAGGCCTTCCTAAACTCCAAATTGAGGTCATGATACCTCATTGGAAATATCGGTTTGTCTAGCTATCATTTGATTCATCAAGCAAGTCATTTGGACATTCCAGCTAAGAGAAAATTTGAGTTTCCCAAGGTCAATTCAGAATTGTAGCAACTCTCTTGTAGCAATTATATTTTTGACATTTCTCTCAAACCATAACACATGTGTAAACACTGAAGGAGGTTTTTCTTCATTGTTCTACGATTAACAAAATTCACTTTCATTTTTGTGAAATTCATCTCCATTTGGTCAGAAACATACTTTGAAGAAAAATTGGCCCTATGTGTGGCAAATGATTTTTCCCTTGGAATAACTTCTTGAAAAATGATGGAGACATGATGTTTCTGAGCTGAAATGGCCTCACACTTGATGAAATTTCATGAATTGGCTTGGGACCCACATTTCATGTAATTGTTGGTGCAGGTTAGTGCAATTTTGTTTTTGATGACCTTGAAAACCCTAATACCTAATGGAGACTCTGATTGAATGAAACCATGATGAAAATGACTGAAATAATAATGACAACTCTTGGTGATGGTACACTCAGAAAAGTGGTGAAATGTGTTGTTGGTGTTCCCATGTTTTGGCCATATTGGCAAGACCAAAAGATGAGACAACATCAGAACCACTTTCAGACCTCAGGATCTAGCCCTCCTGGGTCTAGAGAGGGATCTCTCTATGATATGTCAAAGGTATATGACTTTGAAGCTCAGTGTTAAGATATTAGGCTAGTTATAAGGCTCGGGGTTTTTTTGTTTGATGTATGTTTGGTTTTTGGGAATTAGGAAAGAAAGGTTCGATATAAGACAAGGATGAGAAAAGAGGGTTTTAGGCAAAGGATAGATACCCCAGGGAACATTCAAGACCATTGGGAAATGGAGTCAAGAAAGGGTTTACTTGCTATTCAATGTGCAGGCTTTTAGTTGGGCTAGTCATCTAAAGCATTGGATCTTATAGATGATTGTGTGATATGAAATGGTAAGAGAGAAGGTGAAAGCAAGGAAACCATCCAAGGTGGCCTTTAGAAATCAGATCCAGGGACAGGGCATACCATTGAACACCTGTGATTCTAAAATACGAAGGCCAACTCTTCAGACAAGAGACATTAAAGATTTAGAACACAAAATTAAAGACCTGAGATCAGAGAGAGAGACTTTGAACTATCAATGCTTCGACCTCCAGCTTGATGGATCTTAGAAAAGGTTCAATTAACTGAAAAGGATCCTAGTGAGATAGAGACATATTTCTAGACCTCCCAGTGTTCCCAATTCATTCAATTAAATCCTAACAAGAACATCTAAGAATAGATTCATTAATTCATACATCAGCTAGCAGGAAATAACATCCACTACACTAGTTAAATTAATTGAAATTGAACCTTAGATAACACATATAGCATAAAAATTTGAAGGCAAGTAGAGCAGAAACATAGGGTACCTAACAAGGGTAAATCCTATGCTAGATTTCTGATGCGAGCCACTAGAAATGAAATGAGGTGAACTGCTAAATAAAACAAATACAGAGATAGGAAAACATCACCGTTGCTTTAGATCAGGATCCAAATAAATGTGCTTGTCATATTGAGCAACACCAGTCAAGTACAACATTACCAATAGATGGATATTCAATCTGAAAACATCTTCCTCAGCCTACCTTACAACTTTACACAGAGACTATGTCTCAAAATAAACAGCTTGTAATTCTCTGATAACCGATCAAAAACCTTTACAATGAGTTTCTTCCTGAATTTTATAGCTGAAAGATGAGCAGAGGAGGTAGGTGAAAAACTAAATGGAGCATTAAAACTTAGAAGAGGAAGAGGGCCGAAGCCCATTCTGTTTTAAATCTTGTGCATTTATCTCTGGCACTCTTTTGGGTGCAAGAGTGGTCTTCTTCAGGTTTCCATTTACTCCAGGTACGTCTCTGATGTACCATGGCTGCAGAGCTCTGTAGTACATTGGTGAATAAACAGGAAGGTGAATAAATGGATTTGAAATTTTCCATACTGCGTAACAAATGCTCTGGTAGCATTAGGACTGTCGTCAGGGCTGAAATTTCTTCAAGAACATGGTAAATAATGGAAACAATATGGGCGCTTTGTCCTTTCACAGGTAGGAACATTCTGCTGATGTAGCAACCCTGATGATATGGTTTTCTGTGTATTGGGCCTTTCTGGGTGATCCACTGTTACTGATACTCTTTGTCACTTCAACCGTCTCTCTCAGCGAAAACAGGGCTTTGATCGCGTCGGGAAGGACTTCGCACTGTAAAACTTTGTATATTTAATGAAAATTGCGTTCTGATATCCTCCCAGGCTCTCCTCTGTACTTTTAAACTCTAAAAATGATCTTTCTTTAGTTTTTTGCCACTGTAACAATGACCGTGGACCATGGCGGCATCCACCGCCTGTACCCTACAAAACACACAACTCTGTTACGAAATCCATGCATAGGGAAGGATGACTATGGAGAGCAGGGAGAAATGATGGAGTGGCGATGGTAAAAATGGTGGTTTTAGATGGAAAAATGGTGAATCAATGCAGTAACAAGGTGTAAACAACAACCAATATGGTTCCAGTGGAGAAAAGCTCGTGGGCCTCTCAATCATGTTCTGGTGGCGGAGATCGACGGCGAAGATTAAATAGCGGGATGGTTTATGAAGTTGGGCAGAATGCATATAAATGAACGAAAATGCAATGAAAACGATCGTGTGTGGTGGGACCCAGCATGGGCGGAGGGCGATTCATTTAGGACCGTCGGATCTCAGGAGGATATCGGCGGCTATGATCCAATCGGAGGGGAGGAATGGGAGGGTTGATAGTCCGATTGAATGATGGTGCGATTGGTTTATGGCCATTGTATATTGGACTAAATGGACGGTCGAGATTGGTTCGGGGAATTGCAATCGCAAAGGGCGGAAAGGTGGCATCGATAGGAAATTGCGATTGCGATTGGGGCGGCAAAGCAAGGGCCTTCGGATCAACAAGGGAATCAATGGTGGAGATTAGATCGAAAGATCGCAATCAGAGGGTGCAGCAAGGTGATGTGATGCGACTGGCACGATGCGATGGGGCGCTAGCTATCTGATCTAGATGATAGATCTACGGCAGAGATTGAATTGACGGGGAAAAATAATGGGGCGACGGGACACGATGCGATAGGATCTGGGCCATTGATTCTGAATGGATGGACGGCTGTGATTTGATCAGGGAATCGCAATCGGGGGAAACAAAGGAGTGGCATAGCAAAAGTTGCGATTGCGATCGGAGCGAGAATGCGATTAGCGCTGAGCCATCCGATCTAAGTGATAGATCAATGGTGGAGATCACGGTGGAGGTCTTATAGACCAAAACTCAATCGCATCGGAGTTTTTTTGTTTAACAAAGAAATGTGCTTCACCGACGGTGCGATTGCGATTAGCGCTTTGAGTCTTTGCACCTGGTTCTGGCACTAGGTTATGTGGGGAAGTGGTTTAAAGGGCTGGCGGAAAAGGGGCTAGGCCCTAGATAAGTTAAAAAGTGGGTTTTTTCCCATTTTTAGTGCATTTCAAGGCCAAGAAAGGGTAACGATAGAGGGAAAAAAGGGGAATTAGACCAAACAAGGGGTGAATGTAGGATTAAAGGGGATTTTGGGAGGATTTAGATGGTAGAAGGGAACTTTGAAAAAGGGAAAAAGGGGTTAAAATGGGATATTCTGCAGGGATACAAGGGGAAAATAAAGGCCTTTTTGGAGCACAATTTTTCATCATCAGTGAGGCTTATTTACTCAAGAACAGCAGAGGGAAACAATCAAAGGGCAGGGAACATGAAGAGGCTTCAAGGATGATGTGTTTTCAAGAGAAATGCATTCCTTGAAGGCTCATAAAACAAATTATCCCATTGCTTGCTTGTCAAGGAATTCATAGGGGGCTAACAGTGGCTCCACATGGGGATGGCTTCTTCTTGAAGGAGTCAAGAATTCAGAAATGATCTTTGGAGTAGGCCAGATGCCTGCTGTTTGAGCCACCTTTCTTCTTTGGTTTTCAGCTGCCACAATTGTGAAGACATCAATTAGTAGAAACATCACCCAAAAAATATACCTACCCATCCTACAATCCTAGCATTTTTTCTTCTTCTAGGGTGTATTTGGACTAGCAGACCCTTTACATCATTTATTTTATAGACAGAAGATAAACCTATTCTAAATCTACCCTTATCACTCCATGAGACCAGATTATACTGTTGGTCTCATATGTTTCTCTACCTAATCTAATATCTGTTGGGATTAGACTATCCAGTAGATTCTTCTCTACATTCTACAATAGAAATTTAAAAATAGTCAAACTAGGATTAGACAGTCTAGTTTGTTGTGGATCCAAGGCATAGATAGTTACACATGGACAGAAACTTACAAAAAACTGAAAACAAAACTTTGAAGGCTTGAAATCTGAATTCTGAAGCATCCTTCTTCTCTTTGTGACTCAAGTTTTGAGCTTGTTAGAGTCACTTTCTTTTATTCATCTCAGCTCTGATTTTGGGGTTGTTAGAGCTGATTATTATTTCTTCTTTGCTGGTCCAGGTTTTGGGCATGTTTGAACTAACTATCTTTACTTTCTTTGGCTCATGTTTTGATCATATTAGAGCCAATATTTGCACTTCAGAGGTTCATGTTTTGAGCATGTCTGAACCTCTCCTTTTTCTCTTTTTTTTGGAAAATTTTCTCTTTTTCTTGAAAACAAACACAACAATGGTATTTACAATTGAAAAGGAAGCTAGAAATTGGAAATCAACAGAAGTAGTGTTTGAGAATACTGCCATTGACAGGACCCCCAAATAGTTTGGTACCATCTAACTCTTGTAGAAAAAAGGCATTTGGACCCACAGTGGCCTGGATGATGTAGGGACCTTGCCACAAACTGTCAAACTTGTCGTGCTTTCCTTTGTCCTCTCTCCTTGAGTCCCACTTCAGAACTTTATCTCCAATCTTGAAATCAGAGACCTTAGTTCTTTTGTCAAATAATTTCTTTATATTTTCCTAAACTTTCACAGCTCTGTTATATATTTCTTCCCTTGTTTGCTGGAGATGAATGGTTTTATTTATCCTCCTCACCATGCTGCCTTCTTTTGTCTAAATCTCTTGAACCAGCTTAATCACTAGCACTCCAAGGCTACTAGGAAACACTGCTTCTACACCATAGACAAGCTGATATGGTGACATGCCAATGGACTTCTTTGTTGTAAGCCTGTCAGCCCACAGGGCATGCACTAATTTGTTATGCCATGACTTTTTGTTCTCTTCTAGCAGCTTTTTGATTATGGTCACCAGGCTCTTGTTCGATGATTCAGCTAAGCCATTACCTTGTGGGTAATATGAAGTTGAATGACCGAGTACTATGTGATACCTGTGACAAAAATCAACCATTTTCTTGGATCCGAAAGCAGCAGCATTATCAGTGATTATTTTTCTTGGCAACCAAATCGAGAGAGGACATGACCTTCTAGGAACCTAATGATGACTGAATCTATGGCATTCCTAGTAGGTATGGCCTCTATCCACTTAGTGAAGTAATCTGTGGATGTTAAGATCCATTTGTGTTGTGCAGAATAATAAGGGTGAATTTATCCTATGAAATCTAGGCCCCATTGCATAAAGGGACCTTCAACAGTGATGGTTTGTAGAGGAAAGGGGAGGAGTTTTATTTTGCCTTCAAAAATATGGCATTTGTAGAAGGAAATTACCATCTTATGGATATCATTGAAGAGTGTAGGCCAATAATAGCCAGCTCTGAGTATTTTGTTTGCAGTGTCTTTCCAGTTCAGGTGGCCTCCACACTCTCCTGCATGGAATTCTTGTTTAATCCTTTCTGCTTCAGACTTAGGCAAACATTTAAGTAATAGGAAATTTGCATTTTTATAGTATAATCCTTCATTCATTATGCAATAGCTTATGGCTTTTAGCTTTAAGAATCTGGCCTTGGTCCTGGATAGTTCAGGAGGGGCATTGAGGTGTGTAAGCACATATAGAATGTCAGAATACCAAGGAGAGCTCTGAAATTTCTCCTCGAAAATGGGATCAGGAAATCCCTGCTACTCATCCAAGGCATCTACCATGTTAATGTCAAGGGCTTGCAGATTTGATTCAGCCATTGGTTGAGCTAAGCCCTGACCTTTGATCAATTTTTTGGGTTTTATCTCAAGGTCATATTCTAAGATTACAGCAATCCATTTGCCCCTCTTCCCATCCGGGTCTTGGGACAAAATATCTTTAACCACTATGCTTGGCACATAGGATATGGTGTGGGAATGCAATATGTACACCCTAAAGTATTTCAAGGCCTTCACCAAGGCATAGGCCTATTTTTCCATTATGTTGTATTTCAAGGGTGCATCCCTCAGGGCTTTGCTGAAGAAAGAAATGGGTTGTTCCATTCCCTCTGGATTTTTCTGCATGAGAACTGCAGCTATTGTATGCTCGGAGGCAAATGAAAATATCAAGAAATATTTTGAGAAATCCGGGTTGATTAGGACAGGGGCCCGGGTGAGTGCAAGTTTAACTGATTCAAAATATTTCTTAGCCTCAACAGTCCATTTAATTCCTACACCTTTCTTCAACATGTTAGTCATATTCCTAAGGTGTTCAGCTAAGTTGGGAATAAATCTCCTTAGGAAGTTGATTTTCCCAATGAAGGACTGTCACTCTTTGATATTCTTCGGGTGTGTGATTTGTAGTATTCCCTCAAATCTTTGTGGGTTTATCCTAATCCCCTTCTCAGATATGATATGGCCAAGAATTTTTCCTTCTTGTAGCCCAAATACAGTGTTTTTGGGATTCAGTGACAGACCAAACCTTCTACATCTTTCAAACACTTTTCTCAGATGTTCTAGTTGTTCTTCTTCAATCTTGGAATAGACTGTTATTTCATCCAGATAGATGACAATGAAGTGTCCTATTTCATCTGAAAAATCTATGTCCATTGCTCTTTGGAAGGTTGCACCAGTGTTCATCAGTCCAAAGGGCATATTTACATACATAAAAGTGCCCCATGGAGTGGTGAAAGCTGTTTTGAGTTGGTCTTCTGGGATTACTAAAACCTGGTTGTAACCTGAAAAACCATCTAGCATGGAGATCCTTTTTGAGCCTACTACCCTCTGAAGGATGTGTTCCATTTTTGGCAGAGGGTAATTGTCTTTGAGTGAGGCTCTATTAAGATTCTTGAAATCAATACACAGCCTGATCTCCCATGTTTTCTTTCTCACAACCACTAGGTTTGATACCCACTCAGAGAACCTCACAGGCACAATTATGCCTGCCTCATACATCTTCTTAATCTCTTTTTCCACTGCAAGTAATTGTTTTGGGTTTATTCTGCAAAGTTTTTGTCTGAAGGGTTTCTGATTTTCTTTCAAAGGTATTTTGTGATGTATGATGTTTGTGTCATAGGCCCTTAAGTCCTCATAGCTCCATGCAAACACATCAATGAATTCTTTGAACAAGTTAATGTATTTTTCTTTCATGTTTGCAGGCAGGGAATTAGCCAATTTGATCATTTTGGGCTTATCTTCAGTGCCTATGTTGCATTCCTCTACATCAGAGTCTGCATGTTCTATAGTGGGCTTTTTTTCTACATCATCAAAATCAAAAAGGTCTTCTAAAGGTGCCAGACCTCGAGGTATGTTCTTATCCTTGGTCTGCAGCATCTCTACTTCTCCACTATCTGCGTTTTCACATTCTTCGTTTGGATTTCCAATCTGTTTGTTTAGAATGTTTATTTCTATGTTACAAGGTGGTTCTTCCTCATCTGAGGACTCTTCACTCAGGCAGCTACTGTCAGATTTAGAATCTGAATCAGAAAATTCAAACTCATCTCTGCCTACTAGGAAATCTTCAATCTGTTTATCGCCCTCAAAGACCTGCCAATATTTTTGATTGTCTGGCACTGCAGGTTTGAATTTGGTCTGAATGATGATTTTTTGGTCACTGGGAGGCTTATGATACGAACTATCCATGCAGGCTAGTCCATTTGCAATTGCGTTCTGGCTCCTAGGGACAAACACCAGCTCGTATTCTACAAAGGTTTTCAATAAATCCATAGTGTCATTCCTGTATGCTCTCAATCTAGGATGTTTCACTGTGTATTCACCATTCACCTGTTTAATGATCAGCTCAGAGTCCCCACGCATAGTTGTCCTACGGGCTCCTAATTTTCTCAACAGGTTTAAGCCTAGGATAAGAGCCTCATATTCTGCAATATTTTTTGTACATTTGAAGTGCAGGTTACAGGCATGGCTCTCTGTGTAATCACTCTCCGTGTTATGTATCCACACTCCTGCTCCAGCAGTTCTCTTGGTGCATGACCCATCGAAATTCATTTCCCATAAGGTTTCATTCTCGGGTTTCTCATCGATTCGTTCTTGATGTGGTGTATGTGTTTGTGAAGGGTGACTAATCAGCTGACTCCATTCTGTTTTTGGTTCACTTTGAGTTTTTGTTTCAGTGCACTATTCAAAATTTTCCACATCATTCTCCTCCGAGTCTAGAGTATCCATTATGTTAAAGTCCATGGGCTCAGTTTCCTTGTTTGTATCTCTATTTTTGGACTATGACCCCTCTAAGGATTCATCATTACAAAGGATGAAGGAGTCGAGGTCTATATGTACAGAGTATAAAGGTGAATTCTCAGGGTTTTCGGGGCTGCTGACCAGAAATTTCATTTGTGCCTCTCTATACAATCTTCTAAGTTGGCTAAAGACTGGGATTGTGGCATAGGCCCCATCCATCTACATTGTACCTTGTAGCTTGTCTCCCCATGATCTTGACAATAACATGCCATACTTGGGTGGCACGTCTACCACCACAACATCCATGACCATACACTTGGCTGGAATCTGGGTAAGGCTCACACATAAATCTTTGATTAGGCCAAGACACTTTACTCTGATAGAGTCAAATGAATATAGGTCTTTATAGGGGCGGGTTATCTCTAGGCCTAATCTTTCCATCACTAATTTAGGCATCAGGTTGTGTGATGCCCTAGAATCATGCATTGCATTGTGGAGGATCTTATCATGGATATTAAGACTGATATAAAAAGGGGGAACTACCCCTTCCTGAAACTTTCCTTCTATCTTTGGACCAAATAGAAGGCCAGGTTGATCATCACTCAGATTTACAGTGTCACTGTTCTCACCTAAATTTAATGCTTTCAAAATTTGGCCTTTATATACATCCTGAGTGGCCAGCTCAGAGAGTGGTACAGAGATTTTAATTTTTGCAATCTCACTTTCCAGATTGAAAGTGGAGTGACTCTTTGGAATGCTCAACTCTGTTTTGTTAGCCACTGCCTTGGTGGCTGAATCAGTGTGTTGATTCTCATTATGTACAGTGTCGATGATAGTTTTATCAGGAGAACTAGCTGTAGTGCTAGTGCTGCTAGTTGGTTTACCTTGTTTATCAGTGTTTTGGTTGTCTTTTTCTTTGTTCTTTCCAGAAATCTCAGCTGCTAATTTGTTACTTTCAGCAGTCACTTTAGAAGTTTTCTCAGGCCTTTTCTTAATGGTAACCTCAGAAGCTTTAGGCCTGGCAGTGTCTTGGCTCTTTTTTCTTCTAAGTTCATATTGTTCTCTGACCTGCATGATGGCATCTTCAAATCCTAACCTGTAATCCTCAGATTCTAGCCATTCCTCATCCCAATATGAGGGTTAGGGCTGATCTTTTTCTGTGGAACAGTTTTGGATTGAGTTTTCTACTTCAAACATGTTTATTGTGTCTCCCTCAGACTCTTCTACGATTCCCTCATCTTCATCTAAAAATTTCTCTTGGAATGGGGGAATAACTTGCTGATCTGATTCTCTTTGTCTGTTGGGAGTGGTGTTGTTTCTTCTAAAGTTCTGGTTCTGGTTATGGTTTTGATTTATGTTTTGGTTACTAACTGTGACAACCATTTTTTCCATCATTTTTTGTAGATTTTCCATGTTTTTGGATATGCGGTCATAATTGGGGTCAGATGTGGAAGCTACATTGTCATCTCTATATGTTACCCTTTTCACAGCTCTCAGTCTTGTTTTTATCTCAATCAGATTTGCCTCTACACTCACTTCTCCTTTTTTCATGTCTTCCAATGTGTTTTAATCCCTCTCCCTAACCTGGTAGGCCATGTCAGCATCCAAGCCTTCACGGTATTTCACTAGAACCATACCTTGGGGAGGTTTCATGTGTGGTGGAAGAGCATTATAAACGCTGTTAAACCTTGTAGAGTAGTCCTGGACACTCTCTCCTAAGTTTCTTTTTAGGTTCTTGTATTCTGCTAGGATTTGGAGAGGGTTGGCCTTAACTTCCCACCTATTTATGAAGGTCTGATATAAAGCAGGAAGGTCTTGGATGTTGTTGGGAGGTAGGCCTTTGAACCATTTCTTCACATCATCTCCTAAGCTCTGGGAAAAGATTCTCATTTTGACTGTATCATCATCTATCTCCATGTAGTCAAAAGAATCTTCCATCCTATCTACATGGTGCTGAGATGTGGTAGACTCTTTGGCAGTGAAATGTGGGATCTTCGATTGATACTTGTTGGTTAAGGGCACTAGAGGCTGCGGTAATACCAGGGGTGCATACCAGGCTGCCATGGCGATGTTTTGGTGAGGTAAAGGGTTGGCTTGAGCAGCTGATATATGGATGATAGGGATACTAGGATCAGCAGAAGCTTGATGAGTGGATTTGGGGTGGCAGAGACCCGAGTTTTGAAGGAAGTGAATATCAGGGGGTGTGGATGGAGGGGTCTGTCTATTCCAAAGGTGTTTACCACTTTGATGTGGTGAACTAGGGAGCTCAAGGTCTGGCTGGTCTAGGACACTGAATGACCTAGTTCTTGGTAAACTGTTTTGAGATCCTAGGTCAAAAGGTGGGTCTGATAGAGTTGTAAAACCTTCCGATGCAGAATTAGCTCTATGGGTGTGGCTAGCAATAGTTGGTCTTACAGGTGCAGGAGATCTCTTGAGGATACTCTTAGGGTTATCAACTATTTCAGGTGGTTTTGGGTTGGGATAAGCTCTCGTGTGAATGGTTCTTAAAGCCAGAATGATGTTTCCCAACAAAGCAGCTTAACCCTACTTGTTACTTCTATTATGGCTGATGTTGTAATGGGCTCTAGTCTCCCAGTGGAGTCTTATGTGAACCAAGATAATCAGCAGGCCTACTGATCACCAGTGGAGTCTTTGAATCGTTTAGGAATTATGCAGTCGCCAGGTGGAGGGTTTAGGATGCTTCTAGAGGGTACACTATCCACCACATTTCTTATGAGATGTCCCTTTTCAAGGGAAACTTCCAAACACAGCAAACTCTAACCAGAGATTTACTGGGAGGGATTTTACCAGATATGTCACCTCTGAAAGAGTGTGAGATCTGGAGGTTACCTGGCCCTTTCCAGACTCTGTCTAAGAGTGTGGGAGAAACCCAAAAAATGGTATAGACGTTGATCTGTGAATAGGAGTGTTTAAATTCCAACCTAACCAGAGATTGTAGGTTTCTGAGGCTCTTATGATGTAGTAAGGTGAGAAATAATTAGAATTTCCCTAGCGGAGTGTTGGTGTTCCCATGTTTTGGCCATATTGGCAAGACCAAAAGATGAGACAACATCAGAACCACTTTCAGACCTCAGGATCTAGCCCTCCTGGGTCCAGAGATGGATCTCTCTATGATATGTCAAAGTTATATGACTTTGAAGCTCAGTGTTAAGATATTAGGCTAGTTATAAGGCTCGGGGTTTGTTTGTTTGATGTATGTTTGGTTGTCGGGAATTAGGGAAGAAAGGTTCGATATAAGACAAGGATGAGAAAAGAGAGTTTTAGGAAAAGGAGAGATACCCTAGGGAACATTCAAGACCATTCGGAAATGGAGTCAGGAAAGGGTTTACTTGCTATTCAATGTGCAGGCTTTCAGTTGGGCTAGTCATCTAAAGCATTAGATCTTAAAGATGATTGTGTGATATGAAATGGTAAGAGAGAAGGTGAAAGCAAGGAAACCATCCAAGGTGAACTTTAGAAATCAGATCCAAGGACAGGGCATACCATTGAACACCTGTGATTCTAAAATCCGAAGGCAAACTCTTCAGACAAGAAACATTAAAGATTTAGAACACAAAGTTAAAGACCTAAGATCAGAGAGAGAGACTTTGAACTCTCAATGCTTCGGCCTCCAGCTTGAGGGATCTTAGAAAAGGTTCAATTAACTGAAAAGGATCCTAGTGAGATAGAGACATATTTCTAGACCTCCCAGTGTTCCCAATTCATTCAATTAAATCCTAACAAAAACATCTAAGAACAGATTCATTAATTCATACATCAGCTAGCAGGAAATAACATCCACTACACTAGTTAAATTAATTGAAATCGAACCTTAGATAACACATATAGCAGAAAACATTGAAGGCAAAGAGAGCAGAAACATAGGGTGCCTAACAAGGGTAAATCCTATGCCAGATTTCTGATGCGATCCAATAGAAATGAAATGAGGTGAACTACTAAATAAAACAAATACAGAGATAGGAAAACATCACCACTGCTTTAGATTAGATCCAAAGAAATGTGCTTGTCATATTAAAGAGAAACACCAGTCAAGTACAAAATTACCAATAGTTGGATATTCAGTCTAAAAACATCTTCCTCAGCCTATCTTACAACTTTACACGGAGACTATGTCTCAAAAGAAACAGCTTGCAATTCTTTGATAACCAATCAACAACCTTTACAATGAGTTTCTTCTTGAATTTTATAGCTGAAAGATGAGCAGAGGAGGTAGGTGAAAAACTAAATGGAGCATTAAAACTTAGAAGAGGAAGAGGGATGAAGCCCATTCTGTTTTAAATCTTGTGCATTTACCTCTGGCACTCTTTTGGGTGCAAGAGTGGTCTTCTCCAGGTTTCCATTTACTCCGGGTATGCCTCTGATGTACCATCGCTACAAAACTCTGTAGTACATTGGCGAATAAATAGGAAGGTGAATAAATGGATGTGAAATTCGCCATACTGCGTAACAAATTCTCTGGTAGCATTAGGACTGTCGTCAGGGCTGAAATTTCTTCAGGAACACAGTAAATAATGGAAATAATATGGGTGATTTGTCCTTTCACAAGTAGGAACATTCTGCTGATGTAGCAATCCTGATGATATGGTTTTCTGTGTATTGGGCCTTTCTGGGTGATCCACTGTTACTGATACTCTTTGCTGCTTCAACCGTCTATGTCAGTGAAAATCGGGCTTTGATTGCACCGAGAAGGACTTTGCATGGTCAAAATTTGTATATTTAATGAAAATTGCGTTCTGATATCCTCCCAGGCTCTCCTCTGTACTTTTAAACTCTAAAAATGATCTTTCTTTGGTTTTGTGCCACTGTAACAATGATCGTGGACCATGGCGGCGTCCACCGCCTGTACCCTGCAAAACACACAACTCTGTTATGAAATCCATGCATAGGGAAGGATGACTATGGAGAGCGGTGAGAAATGGTGGAGCGGCGATGGTAAAAATGGTGGTTTTAGATGGAAAAATGGTGAATCAATGCAGTAACAAGGTGTAAACAACGACCAATAGGGTTCCAGTGGAGAAAATCTTGTGGGCCTCTCAATCATGTTCTGGTGGCGGAGATCGACGGCGGAGATTAAACAGCGGGATGGTTTATGAAGTTGGGAAGAATGCATAGAAATGAACAAAAATGCAATGAAAACGATCATGTGTGGTGGGACCCGGCATGGGCGGAGGGTGATTCATTTAGGACCATCGGATCTTAGGAGGAGATCGATGACTACAATCCAATCGAAGGGGAGGAATGGGAGGGTTGATAGTCCGATTGAACGATGGTGCGATTGGTTTATGTCCATTGGATCTTGGATTAAATGGATGGTCGAGATTGGATTGGGGAATCGCAATCGCAAAGGGTGGAAAGGTGGCATCGATAGGAAATTGCAATTGCGATTGGGGCGGCAAAGCGAGGGTCGTCAGATCAACAGGGGAATTGACGATGGAGATTAGATTGGAAGATCGCAATCGGAGGGTGCCACAAGGTGATGCGATGCGACTGGTGCGATGCGATGCGGCGCCAGCCATCTGATCCAGATGACAGATCTACGGCAGAGATTGAATCAGCGGGGAAAAGAATGGGGCGACGGGACGCGATGCGATAGGATCTGGTCCATTCATTCCAAATGGATGGATGACTATGATTTGATCGAGGAATCGCAATCGGGGGAAACGAAGGAGTGGCACAGCAAAATTTGTGATTTCGATCGGAGCGGGAATGCGATTAGCGTCGGGCCGTCCGATCTAAGTGATAGATCAACGGTGGAGATCGCGGCGGAGGTCTTATAGACCAAAAATCAATCGCATCGGAGTTTTTTTTTAACAAAGAAATGTGCTTCACTGACGATGCGATTGCGATTAGCGCTTTGAGTCTTTACGCCTGGTTCTGGCGTTGGGTTACGTGGGGAAGTGGTTTAAAGGGCTGGCGGAAAAGGGGCTAGGCCCTATATAAGTTAAAAAGTGGGGTTTTTCCCTTTTTTAGTGCATTTCAAGGCCGAGAAAGGGTAACGATAGAGGGAAAAAAGGGGAATTAGACCAAACAAGGGGTGAATGTAAGATTAAAGGGGATTTTGGGAGGATTTAGAGGGTAGAAGGGGAACTTTGACAAAGGGAAAAAGGGGTTAAAATGGGATATTCTACAGGGATACAAGGGTCAAATAAAGGCCTTTTTGGAGCACAATTTTTCACCATTAGTGAGGCTTATTTACTCAAGAACAGCAGAGGAAAACAATCAAAGGGCAGGGAACATGAAGAGGCTTCAAGGATGATGTGTTTTCAAGAGAAATGCATTCCTTGAAGGCTCATAAAACAAATTAGCCCCTTGCTTGCTTGTCAAGGAATTCATAGGGGGCTAACATGAGCAAGCAAGTAATGAAATTTTTGAAAAGAGTGAGGTTTTGAGCTAGGACTACCTCTAGTGACCAAATTTTTGCATGACCTAGTGGAATGACAAAAATTTTAGAATGGGACCCCTAACATGACATGAAATATTTAATTTGATCACTGGTGGAAGGATGCAAATATTGACACTGAAATTGGCTCCAGCTAGGGATGGTATCTCCTTGGAGGTGCCAAGAACACTGCAGACCAAGTAGCCTACCCATTGGGCATGGAGTCAAAAATCATAAACCAAGCTAAATGCTGAAAACTCGATATAATAAACTGACTTCAAGACTGACTCAAAACTGACTTAAAAAGATGCTCAGAATTGAGCTTATTCAAAAAAACCTACTCAAACTGATCCATTCATCACCTAATCAAGTGAATTAGAACAACCAATGCAACGATGTAAGCATTATGGCTTCTAGTTGAATTCTCTGCAAGTGCTTGCTCATGAGAAAAAAGAGAGAACTACTATTAGGGGAATTTTGAGGTCTAAAATGGGCCTCCTAAGAAAAATTTACAACCAAAATAAACTTTATAAGAACCAATACAATTTAAGATTATGATGTCAACCATGGGGGATGATTCACCATTTTTGGAGTAAAAAAGTAAAAGGATTAAAAAATAATAGAATAATAAAACTACTTTCTCAACTCGTATTTTCAAGTTATATCGCTAAGGTTTTACTCAAATTTAGAGCATGATTACTCATTGGATGCAAAATTTAATTCCTCATCCAAGGAGTACCCATGTTGCATACTTTTGATGGACACTACTACACGAAAAATGAGAAATATATGAAAATATGTGATTGCAATCACATTTTTCATGTATTTCTCATTTTTCGTGCTCCAGGGTCCATCAAAATTATGGAACATGGGTACTCCTTGGATGAGGAATCAAATTCTGCATCCAATGAGTGTTTCTGCTCGAAATTTGAGTAAACCCATAGGGAGATAAGTTGAAAATACGAGTTGAAAAAATAGCTTTTTCCTTTTTCCCTCTAAAATTTGATGATGTAATTTATTCTTATTTTATTATTTCCACTATTATTTTATAATTTCCTTAGGAGACCCATTTTAGACCTCAAAATTCCCCTAATGTGAAAGGAAACTCCCATGAAAACTTGTAATCAGATTGAAACTTAATGAAATTGCAAAGCATGAGCCCACTAGTTGACCTCAAGAATGCTACAAAAGGATATTCATAGGAATATATATTAATTTCCAGCCTATCTAATACATTACTGCTCTACTCTAGGTAGTCTTCACACCTTGATTTTAAAATTTTCCCAACATATGTGCTTTCTTCCCTTTATGACTGCAACAAGTTGACAAAAGGATCCTGAAACTCATGAATGAATCATTTTTCTTGATGATAAAAAAAACAACTTCTTCATTACTATCCTGATATGACTACAAATATTTGTATGAGCTTTGTAATGAGACTCCTGCTAAAAAATAAAATTAAGTTGGTTGTCAGATCGAAGTTTTATCATCTCTGCTTTGAAACTCATAACCAATTAATGAAGAAGGACTTTGACTGCAAATATCATCCAAAACATCAGCTATTGATTCATTAAAAACTTGAAAAGACTATTGCAACCTATTTTTCATTGGTTATAATGAGACTGTATGACTTTTTGCAATCTATTCATCCTTTGATTTAGAGACATTATGAAAATTTTCCTTCAAAAAACAAAACACTTAAAAACATAGTGGTACAGAATCATCTTGCATAATTTGTTGATATGTTTCAGCTTCCAAGACTTCATCTCCAATTTGAAATTCAATGGAACTCGGTGGCTACAAATCTGGAGCGAAGGATACTTCTATGTCACAAATTATTTCCCCAAGCATTTCAAGAGAAGGTTCCAGATTAACAACTTGCTCAAAAATTTCATTAACTTCCTCAACCTCAACATCAAAACTGAAAGAATGTTGATTTCTAGTCTTGGAAAATTTTTCTCTCTGAAATTGAAATGAAGAAATGGATAAAGGAAAAGATCCTTCACTTATTTCAAAATTGTATGCATTTTCCTCATCATTTTCATCACATATATGCATCGGTTGATCACTGCATTTCAATTGCTAGAACTGAGCTTCTTCCTCCCACAAACCAGTTGTTGATTTCTCTACAAAATTATCTTAAATTTGGAGAACATAATCATCATCATACTGATCAAACTTTGGAAAATCATCAAAAAGAATGAATCTCATCAAACATACACATTAGATCAGCATATTTTTCCTCAACAGATTTATCTACAAATCCATTTTCATGATTGTCTATAAATGAATACAAACAACAATCATTTTTTGATCTATGGTAGCTGGAATTAGCAGGATAGTTTTTAAGTCTGACAACTTCTTCTTCTTCTGTAATAAGTGAGACATGGTGATATTGAACCAAAAATTCATCTCTCATGGTGATATTTTGCATCATTTATTGTAATGTACTTACCAAAATATCGAGCTTCACTTCTAAAGATGTCAAGCATTCTTTCTCTATGTTCTCCCTTTCTTCTACTTTCAATCTTAACCTTTGACCAAAGAATAATCTTATACAGCTATTGCATTGTCTCGCATTTCTTTGAGTGTTGTAATGTCCCTTTCTCTCAATTGAAATTCCATTTCCAGATCAAAGGCATTCGGGTAGTGTAAGATGGATGAACCAAGAGGTAGTGTAAGAGGGATTGAATGGTATACTTGATTGAACTTAGCTGAAAATTGTTGCACTGTTTCTCCTGGTTGCCTTTTAAAATTATCATATTCTTCTAAAATAAGAAAAGGATTTCCCTTGATCACTCATTTATCAAGGAAGACTTTCACAAACTGATGGAAATAAAAAATACTTGGAACTAGCAAGTATTTGAACCATCCCTTGGCTTTGCCTTGCAAATATAAAGCAAAGATCCTGATACTAACATCATCTTCATCAACCTCAAAAAGGTCGAGAAAATTTTCAAAACTCTGAATGTGTTTCTCAGCTGTGATATTACCATATTCTTCATCAAACCTGGGAAGATATTTGTAATATTTTTGGGGGAAATAATGGGGTATAGGAGGTAAGATGAGTGGTTTGTATCTATTTGGAATTTTATGAAGTGTAGGAGTATGTGCTGAAGTTGTAGGATTAGTTGAGGTACATCAAGTTGAATATGGTCATCATAATATTTGGAAAAGGTGTCTGGACCAAGATCAAAGGCATATGGGGAATTTGAATTTACAACCTTCAAAGGAAAGGAATATAATGGAGGTCTGTGATCTTTTCTCTAACATAATATATTTTGGAAAAATTTCAGGACATTCTCAGGAAAAGAGAAGAAATATTTCATGATAAAGAACATGATGTCTTGAATGAAAGTCCAAGTTGAATACCTTATCTTCCCATGTTGTCCTTTCATATTTCTTGGCAAGGTTCATCCTCTAGTGGAGTCTTTGTATTTTATTTTGACACTGATTTAGAGTCGCCAGGTGGATGATTCAGCCTTCATATGCATCTGACCACTCTCCACCATCAGCAACCAAATCTAAACTTTGATGATTATCCTGGGGAAGATCTGTCACTTTCTTCCCCAGTATGGTCGCCAAGATGTTATCACTCCATTGGATCTCTGAGGCTGAGAAGAGACCAGCAAAGGTAACTACATACCAAGATCTCACCAAGTAGCTAGCCCTACAAGGCAGGAGAGGGCTCTGTCCAAGGGATCACAGCCAAGAGGGCTAGATCAATTAGGTTTTAGGCTAGGTATTGTAGCACAAGGGTTTTGATAGGTTGATTTGGGTGATGGATGAGTGAATTAGGTCAAATAGGTAATTAGGTCATGGAAAACAAGATCAGAATTGAAAGCATCTAATGGGGCAAGGTAGGTAGGTAGTCTAACACTTTAGGGTTCTTAGGTGAGATGGATCATACTGGCGAGGTGATAAAAAGAGCATGACCGTACATGAATTCTTTTTAAACTGAAGAAATGAAACATATTATGGTGATTCTCCCAAAACAGAGCATAAAATATGTATTATGCCTATCAAACTTGAGAATCAATGTTGTGTAACCAGCTCCAAAAATAGAAGAAAAAAGATATCAACGCCTTAGAAATAAGCCACTTCGATGGGGAAACCTCCAATACATTACATAAATGAACAATTCTTGGATGATACAATTTACAAAACCTCCTTTCTATATATAGGAGTCCATGGGGCCATAATGTAATCCTAGTGGGCCACAATGTAATCCCAGCCGACCTAACAATAATAATTTAAGGGCACAATAATAACAAAATGGGGGTTACAAGGGTACAATAATAACAATAAGGGGGTTACACCAACAATAATAAGGGACTATACTAGTAATATAGGGACCTAACATGCCCCTCTCCTTCAAAAAAAGTGTTGTCCTCAACGCTTGAGTAGCTCTGGGTGCTTTTGTATAAAATTTTCATCCTCCCATGTAGAATCTTCAGTGGGTAAGTTCTTCCACTTGATGAGATATTCTGAAATTGATCGATTCCGTAGTTGTCGAGTTCTTGTTTCCGTGACCGCTTCCGGTTCCAATATGATTTTTCCTTCCTCATCAAGTTCTGGAAATATTGTTTGAAATGGAAGATTTTCACCTATAACCTTCTTTAAGCACGAAACATGGAAAACTAGATGTACTCGTGAAGAAGCAGGAAGCTCCAATTTGTATGCCATAGTACCAATCTTTTGCAACACCTTGTAAGGACCATAGTACTTTGGCGATAATTTATTATCCTTCTTAGCTTGCTTGAGGGACATTTTTTATATGGTTGTAGCCGTAAAAATACCCAATCTCCTACATCAAAACTTCTCTCGCTACAATGTTGATCTGCCTGTTGTTTCATTCGATTTTGTGCCAAATTCAGGTTATCCTTTAAGAGTTGGAGAACTTCTTGCTAATGCTCGATGTGATCTTCCACTACTTGAACCTTTGAATTTTTCCTTAAAGATGATGTGATCGATGGTGGATGATATCCATAAAGTGCCATAAATGGGGTCATTTTTGCTGCAGTATGGAAGGAAGTGTTATACCACCATTCAACGAGAGGTAACCACTTGACCCATTGTGTTTGTTTATCAGATACAAAACAACGAAGATATCCTTCCAAACATTTATTTACTATATCTGTTTGACCATCAGATTGAGGATGATAAGATGAGCTATGAGCTAATTGAGTACCCAAACAAGAAAATAACTCCGTCCAAAAATTTCCTGTAAAAATGGGATCTCTATCGCTCACAATAACCCTTGGGCTTCCATGTAGCTTTTGAATTCTATCCACAAATGTAGTAGCAATTGTACTTGCTTTAAATGGATGAGATAATGCACAAAAGTGTGCATACTTGGTAAGTCTATCAACTACCACCATGATGACATTCTTTCCTTCGGACTTAGGTAAACCTGTGATAAAATCCATTGAAATATCCTCCCAACGTTGACTTGGAATGGATAAAGGTTGCAGAAGTCCCGGGTCTTAATTGTCTCCACTTTATTCTGCTGGAAAACCAAACATTCTGCCACAAAATTTTGAATATCAGATTTAAGGCCATCCCAAAAAAATTCTTTCTTCACCCTGTGGTAAGTTTTTAAAAATCCTGAGTGTCCTCCTAAAGGAGAAGTGTGCAATTCCAGAAGAATCTTTGTTTTAGTTGGGAATTCTTACAAAGATATAAGCGATCTTTGTACCATAAGGAATCATTTTTCCAACTAAATGTATCAGATGTACTAGGATCTTGCTGCAACTTTTGAATGAGTGTCCATACATCTTTTTCCTTCTTCCATTCATCTCTTGCTTCAGTTATCCAATCTGGTTGGATAATGGAAATGGCACAAAGCAATGCTTCCACCTCTTCATTCTTTCTTGAGAGTGCATCTGCAACAACATTAAGCTTTCCTTTTTTGTAGATTATTTCAAAGTCATAACCCAACATCTTTGTGACCCATTTTTGCTGCTCTTCTCAAGATAGTCTTTGTTCCAAAAAGTGTTTAAGACTATCATGATCAGTTTTTACCTTGAAGTGTCTTCCCATTAGGTAAGTTCACCATTTCTTTAGTGCATGCGGTATTGCTAACATTTCCTTCTCATAAATAGGTTTCTGTAAATACTTTCCTTTGATTGGACGACTTTCAAAAGCAATGGGTCTTCCTTCCTGCATTAAAACTGCACCAATTCCATTTCCTGAGGCATCACATTCCACAATAAAGGTTTTTGTGAAGTCTGGCGTAGCTAAGACCGGTGCTAGGCACATTGCCTCTTTTAGATGTTCAAAGGCCTTAGTTGCTTCAGGAGTCCATGAAAATGCATCTTTCTTCAATAATGTTGTTAGAGGTGCTGCTATTCTCCCATAATTCTTAACAAACTTGCGATAATAGCTTGTTAACCCAAGAAATCCTCGCAACTGCTTTATTTTCTTGGGGACTTTCCATTCCTTAATGGCTTTAATTTTCTTAGAGTCTACTTTCACACCCTCTTGAGATATAATATGACCCAGATATTCCACCTCTTGTACTCCAAAGAAACATTTGGATGTTTTTGCATATAATTGTTTCTCCTGCAATAGTTTGAGCACCCTGTCAACATGTTCAACATGATCCTTCCAAGACCTGCTGTAGATTAGTATATCATCAAAAATACTAGCACAAATTTTCTAAGGAAATGTTTGAAAATGGAATTCATCAACCCTTGAAATGTAGAAGGTGCATTGGTAAGGCCAAAAGGCATGACCAAAAATTCATAATGACCCTCATGAGTTCGAAATGTTGTTTTTGGAATATCTTCAGTCTTCATTCTAATTTGATGATATCCTCAATGAAGATCCAACTTGGTAAAATAAATTGCTCCATGTAATTCATCCAATAATTCATCAATCATAGGAATGGGAAATTTATCTTTAATGGTGAGCTTATTGAGCTCCCTATAATCCGGACACATTCGCCATGATCCATCCTTCTTGTGTACCAATACTACAAGAGCAGAGAAAGAACTTTGACTAGGTTGAATTATACCTGCCTCTAACATTTCTGCAATCATACGTTCAATTTCGCTCTTTTGGAAGTAAGGATATCTATAAGGCCCGATGTTTGGAGGAACACTTCCTGGAATCAAATGAATAGCATGATCATGATCACGAATAGGTGGGAGTCCTTTGGGAGTTTCAAACACCTTCGAATGATTGTCCCAAGACTTGTTGAGACCGTAGAAATAGATGATTTTTGACAAGAACTTCTAGTGAGCATAATCAGCAATTACACCTCATTGTTTTTTCTTTAGAAGCAATGCCGTGACATTAGAGCTTATTATCCTTCTCGCTTCCTTCAATACCCCGTAACTAAATTTTCTTCTCTAAAAAATCTTAAAAGTTTCAGTACCATGTTACCGTCCCCAAAGATTGTAACTATTGTGCCCTATTACAACACGCACCTTCATAGGAATGGAAAGCACTGGGACTAGTCAACACATATTCCCCCACAAGTTAGCTTGATATTATGGCATTTTTCAGAGCAATTTATATTTCTCCATTTGCAACCATCACTTGACATTCGGGCGGTCACATAGGAAACAATTTAATTCCTCGTCAGCCTTACAATGAATAAAATTATGGAAAGCATCAATCAATCAACATTATTACCTTTTTTTCTTTCTTGATTTGTCCTTTTTATCTTCGAGAGTTTTATAGAGTGGTAATTTCTGCCAGTTACATTACATTATATGGTTTTCAGCACCCATTTCTTCCTCTTCCGGGTCGGTTCCCCGATGTATATCCTCTTCTTATTCATTTTCATTTTCTTCACAATCTATGGGGGCACTTTCTTGTACACTTATGACCTTTAGTATTTGCTATCACAACCTAGTGGTGTCTTTTGCTCTTTTTTCTTTCCAAATTGTTGTGGTGTCAAACTTGTAGGTCAGAAATTCAGGCGTAGCCACACTTCTTTATAGAATTGAGTGTAGGCTTCCTTGTTGCCATAATTTTACATTCAAATTCTTTCACAACTCGAATGCCTTCTCCAATGAACTGTGTTCCAACGCTAACTTCATGTTGTTGTTATCTTTAAAGTGATTATGAAGAGATCAATCATGTGTTCTCCGGAATAATGTCATCTTTATATTCAACTGGAAGTCCTCCAAATAAAGTACCCCACCAAACCCTTTTTGTTTGAGATTTATCAATTGGCTAAATAATAAAGCTGTCAGGTAGTTCATAACGTTGCGATTACTTCTCCATAAAAATTGACCAAAGGACAATTTTTTTACGTACAAAGTCATCATACCATACAAATGTATTTTGTTCTAAATGCAAAGCTGCAACAAAATTTTGTGTGTTTTTGCACATGTAGACCAAAATATTGCTCCATATGTAGTATCCATGTTACAGATCCTTTCCATCAAAATTTTCACATCCATTTTTGAATATGGTGGTTCTCCGCTAACATTAGAGTTTATGAAATCACGATTAATATTTATTGGTTCTCATCATGAGTTTCTTTCAATATATTTTCACCATTAGGAAACCTTTCTTGTATCAAATTTGTCAAATTCTGCTAACATCTTAGATCGTCCATCTTAGCTTCCTCCCATGCCAGCCTTCCACCCATCCATCTTAGTTTCTACGCTCATCCATTCAGCTTCTTCCACGCTTTTCAAACTGGCTCATCTTCACTTCTACGTTAACCATCTTAGCTCTCTACAAGCCTTTTTCAAACCGCCCATATTCACTTCCGCCCTTTCTTCAAAACCTATTTCATTTTTTAAGTGTTTTTTAATAGAGTGAAATTATGATGGTACTTGTTTTTGCATTTTAGATAGATCACAAAATTCTTCATCTTTATGAGTCATGGTAGAGCCAAGGCGAATGGGTGTTGAATTCTTTTTAGGTGCCATTTAGAATCCAATAACAGATACCTATTTCATAATATTCCCTTTTTGGAATCAATTCAAACTTTATCCTTTCAAACAAGACTTAGCAATTTGAAAACATACACCTTTTACTCGCTTTCGAGGAGCTCGATATTTAAATTGAATTATTCTTCCGTAACGAAAATTCTTTCAATATCTGAATTAGCCAAGTAGTAGCCCTCCTCGAAGCTTCTTTCAAATTCCACAAAATCCCATCTAATTTGGATTCTAAACATGTTGTGCCCAACTTCCACAACGTGACCTAATTTTAATCGTTCAAGAGAGAAATCCTTGTAGGGATTTGTTGTCGTTGTCATCGTTTTCACTCTTTTGTTCTAAATTGATATCTGGCAGAACCATAGTCCCGTGTACTTGCGATTTGCTTTTTGGCACTAACCACCACTTCAAGAGAGAGTTATTGAACTTTTCCCACGAACACTTCTTTAAGATGAAATTCGTGAGCTCGAAAAGCACTCTCTTCCACAGATCATATTCCAAAAAAGGAACAGAAATCAAGCTCTAAAATTTTTTGACAAATTTCTCAGGATTCTACCGCATCATATGAATTTCCGATTCTAACCTTCGTAGAAAATTTAGCGACAATTCTGTAATGAATTGCTTAGGAGCTTGGAAAGACCCAACTCATATATGATATCTCCTAAAATATTGCTAACCAAGCTCTAAAATTTTTAGAAAAAAATCTTTCCTGTGATTTGAGCTTCGCACCGAAAAATTTTCAGTCAAACTTCGTAAGAAAAAAATTATAGCTAAAATTCCAATACAAGGACCTGTTTTGAGCAGCAACCCTAGAATCCAAAGCTCGATACCAAATGTTGCAAGAAATCACTTCAAAAATAGAAGAAAAAAATATATCAACGCTTAGAAATAAGCCACTTCGAGGGGGCAACTTCAATACAATAAATAAATGAACAATTTTTAAGGATACAATTTACAAACCTTCATAGCAGGAGAGCTCATGGGGCCAATGTAATCCTAGTGTCACAATGAACTTAGCTTAACAATACACTTAAGGGCACAATAATAACAAATGAAGTTACAGGTACAACAATAAGAATAAGGGGTTGGTACTAACAATAATAAGGGACTATACTAGTAATATAGGGACCCAATCAAAACAGCATTGTGAGAACTGGAATGAACATGGAAAGTAAAAATATTCATACATATGCAAATATAAAGAATAAATTATGGCAAATTAAAACACCATGAATCCCACCAAAATAGTTGCAACTCATCCAATATATTCTTGTCAAATTTCAAAATACACTGTGCTCTCCTATCACCAACAACATCCAAATCCCCTCTCGAAATGATAACATAGTGAAAGACACAGGCAAGAACAACTTTCTTCCCAACCTCAAGGGTCAAACTTCATTTGTGGAGTCGATCCATGTATATTAAATCGCAAACCTAAAGTGTAGGGAGTGTCAAAATCACCTATCCATAACCTTTGGTGAAATTTATCTTTATTCATCCTCAAAACAGATTTACCTAATGTATTTATCCTTAATTAACTCACACCCTAAGCATACTATATCCATAATTTACATTAGTAAAACTGTGATTTTCCATGCACAATCCGTAAAACTAGAAAAATACAAATTTTAGAGCGTAGCACAAAGCGAAGCGTAGCGCAACACCAACTTCAATCCAACTTTTGAGGGGGTTGATGATGTCCAAATTGAGCTCAAGATAGCTCATTGGAAATCTTGTCCTGTATAGTTTCTAAAAATTTACTTGGTTTCCAAAAACAATGAGTTTTAGCCCTCCAAAAGTTGAATCTCCCAAGATTGGTCAAGAGGCACCCTACCGAAACGAGTAAATGTCATTTTTGAGGTGTTTTTGGCCATTTATCCTTGCCATATTGCCCAAATTTGTTTATAAAAGTGTCTAAATTGACTATTTACTGCCTTATGAATATAATGGTGGTCTTATTTTTTTCATTTGAGCAAGCTCTCATGAAGTGAGTTAAGCCTTGTTGCCAGCCTGGTAAATCAAGAGCTAGTTGTTCCTTGAAGGCCACTTTTGGAGTGCCTTCCTTAACCTCTAAATTGAGAGCCCTCCATGATAGCTCGTTGGAACATATTTTTTCTTTGCCACATACAATGGACCCATTCCCAGGAACGAAAAGGACCCCATACAACTACTCAAACAAACCCCAAGAACGATCAAAAATTTCGAATGGGGGCAAAACGTACAATGGCCGTTGAAGGCCACTTGGTGGAGTGCCTCTTAACTCAAATTGAGCCTGACATCCACTGAAATATATTCATGTATATTTATCGTTCTATCTATTACAAAGTCATTTGAACACCCAATTCAGGATACCCAGATTTGCCCATGTCATTCTCCATGCAACAACTCTCTTTATAGAAATTATATGTTTGGAGGCTTATCCCAAACCACAACACTGTAGGTATTGGAGGTTTTTTTCCTTGTTCTATGATTAACAAAACCTCTTTATTGTAGAAATTCATCTCCATTTGGCTTTAAACACATTTTGAATAAAACCTGCCCTATGTGTGGCAATTGATTTTCCTTGGGAATGACTTCTTGAAAATTATGAGACATGATATTTATGTATCGAAATGGCCTCATACTTGATCAAATTTCATGAACTGGATTGGGACCCAAATTTTATAATTGTTGTAGGTCATGCAATTTTGTTTTTGATGAGCTTGAAAACCTTTAATACTTAATGGAGACTTCAATCAAATGAAACTATGATGAAAATGACTGAAATATAATGGTTAAATCTCTGCAATGGCATACCCGTTAAAGGTGAAATGAGCCAATGTTAATGAAATTTTTTAAAAGAGTGAGGTTTTGAGCTAGCACTACCTCCAGTGACAAAATTTTTGCATAAACTAGTAAAATGACAAAAATTTCAAAATGGGTCCCCAGACATGACATGAAAGAGTTAATTTGATCATTGGTGGAAGGATAAAAACACCACACTAACAGCACCAATTAAGTTATACCCACTAAAACCATCCAAGAACGATAAATATTTCTTCCTGCTAATGTACCAAGACTTGATTCATGAAAGCAAGTGAAATGATCTTTCAAAGTGGCCTTATTCAGCCCCCATAATCAACATCTATTTATCTTTTTTAGGAACAATTTCTAAAGGTGAACCATTGGTCGCTCGATATTGGATAAATTAAATTTATATTCGTCAGTTTTTTGTAGTTCTTCAACAATTTTCTTAAGTTTGGACCATTCTTCTTTTGAGGTTTTCAGAATGGGTTCAGAATCTTCAATATACATGCAGATCTGCGAGGTGTCATGTGATTAATTTTCTTTATTTCAATGTATTCTCATGCATATGCAGAAGATTCTTTTTGTAATTTTTCTATTAATTTCTTCCTTGAAATTCTTCCAGATTTTTGTTTACATTTAAAGTTTTTCCTAGAAATATTTCTATTGAATAAATGCTAAATTCTTCCATAGAATAAAAAGGCTCCTATTTACACTTCCCTTGCAACGACCCCAAAATTTTTAGCCAATTTATTGTTCTTAAACTGTTTTACAAATTACTTCTTACTTATTGGTAACTTGAAGTGCGTGCACTATATATGTTAGAAGTCACATTTTAACTTAGTTTTTTGGTGGGATGATTGAATTGGTATAGATTGCTTTATGATGTTATTCTTTATGAAATTTATAATTTAATTAATAACTAGGAACAAAAATCAACATGATTTCTTTACTTTATAAAAAATCAAGCAAATATTCTCTATCTATGTAAATATTAACTAATTTATTTGTTAGTCTCTCAAATTTCTAAGAGTTCAATGTATAAAATTGTTCAAAGATAATTTGTACATTTTTATGTTTTTGAAATGAAATGTTATGGAAATGAAACTTGTAAATAAATGAATAAGTCACTATTTCTCCTAACGAAAAACACTTTTGAACCTAAAATAATTCACTCATACACCTAAAGCAAATCACTCAATCACTACTACTTGGAAATAAATTCAACGTTGTTCTAAAAAAGAACTCACTCAAAAATCAGTAAAAACAAATCACTCAATGCCTTTTGAAATAAAACCAGCACATGAATTTAGAAAACTATCATGAATAAACTATTATTGTTGAAGAAAAACTATAATCACTTCCTAACTAACAATTTGAAAGGGAAATGAATCTACATCAAATGAAAAGAAAATTGGTAAGTATCTATTTAAACGACAACATAGAATTTTGGAAAGAACTGTTAATTGACAAAATGAAAACATGAATTTAAACTACACTAAATGATTAAAATAAAGTATGGGAAAATATCTACAATAAAAACAATAAAATGTGATTTTCTTCCGTTTTGTGTCCTCCATAAATAGTGGTTTAACGATTCGACCAACAGCTAGTTGTTCATAAAGTTCAAAAATATTTATTCATTAAAAGTGAATAAAAACATCATTTAAAATCAATACACCGTATCACAATTTCTCTTCACACTATTCTACTTTTTTTCCACACTTATAAAATTTTGTGTATAACTGCCGAGTCTTTTATGCCTACTTTCAGTATCAAAAATATACTATCTTGAATTTTTAACAAAATAACATAATAGTCATTACACTCTTGTATTTAAGAAATCGTAAATAATGATTGACTTTGACTTTTTATTTATTATTCAACAACGTGTTGACCCGTCCTTCACCACACAATCAATCGTTTTTTATTCGTCTTACAGACAGGAGAAATTCCTTGAATAGATAAATTCCACCGTTCACATACTTTTGCTAGATAGTACCTTAGAAATCAGAAAACCATGGAGATGGCTATAAACATGACTCAAATTTAATCATGTCAATTCCATACCGATACAAACTTTAACTTAATAATACAAGAACATTATTGAATATGAAATATAGGTCATTTAAATACCTACTAAAGGCTAAAACTCGTAGTTTAATGCTTATTTGAACTACGATGATGATCAAAAAGGAGGAAAAGTAGGAAAAGGAAGTGTCAAAATGAAGCAATCATGAGGTTTCACAAACCCTTAAGAATTCACTTCAATGTCTCCTTTGGAATCAGAACCACTCCTTGACTTCTAATGACTTTTGGAATCTTCAAAGACATTTTTCTCCATACATGACCAAGGACTTTTTCATATTCACATATGAATTTCGGGACTTCCGCACATTACATTTTTGTCCTTTTCTTGAAAATACATCATTACATTCCACTGGATAATGTGGCATGACACATGGAACATATTGCATCATTACATGACACTTGTACAAGTTACAACCCTGACAATGATGACATGGACTTCATGATGATGTGTGGCAATGCTAATATGTCTTCCTTGTTGATTCATCTTGCACTTCGATGATATCTAATCTATACTTTCATCTTCATGAAAGATCCACTTTGTTGCTCATATTCACCCTCAAAAGTGTAAAGGGGTATTATCCTCACAAAAAAGTTACACAAAATAAAGTTAATTATGGTAAAACAAGATACTAATCATGGGAGACATATTCCAAGCTAAATGGGGAAAACATAGTGAAGGGGATCACTGTGATTAGGTAATGGCTATGGAAATTAGAAAAGGCAATGGGCATGGTTTTACATCACACGATGAAATAGTAACTCAGACCTCAAAACGGAACTCCAACTCTAAAAGACTCAAAAACATGAAAAAACACCCCAAAAACAAAAAAGGGTATTCCGTAACGCACTTGTTTTTTTTTTTTTAATAACAAATTTTCAACATTTATAAAATTATACAAAAACAAAAAAAATTGAAAAAGGGATTTAAAAACACCTCAAAACAAAACCAACATATTGAACAATAAATAAAAAATTGTGTCATATTTTTTGACATTTTTAAAAAATAGAAATAACATTTTTAATTCTTAAAATTCAAACATTAAAAAAAAGCTAAAATTTAAGAAAATAAATAAATTTAAAATAAAACATTTTAAAGCTTAAATTAAAAATATATATAGCTAAAAATAAAAATTTTAACTAAACATTAAAAAAAAATAAAATTTAAGAAAAAATGAAAATTAAAAATTAAGAAAAAAAAATTAAAGATTAAAATTGCAAAATATATAGAAATAAAAAAATAAAATAAAACAAAATAAAAAATATTAAATTAAAAAGAAAACAAATCAAAAAAGAAAGAAATTATAAAAAAACAACATAGAAATTAAATTTAAAAGAAAAAGAAATGTTTATTAAATTTAAAATAAATAAACAAAAAATTAACCAAAATAAAAAATTAAATTTAAAGAAATTTATTAAATTTAACAAATGAAACTTTAAAATAAAAATTAAAAATTAAAAAAAAACGAAAAATAAAAACATTAATAGCTAGCGTTAAAAAATTTAAAATTAATTAAAAATGAAAAATGAAAAATAAAATACAATAAAAATATTAAATTTAAAAAAAAATATATATTAAAAACAAATAGATTTTAAAAAATATATTAAATTTAAATTATAAAAATATATATATATATATATATATATATATATATATATATATATATATATATATATATATATAAACTTAAATTAAAAATATATATAATAGATTTTATTAAATTTAAAAATAAATGTTAATATTAAAATAACAAATTAAATTTAAAAAAAAAATATTAAGTTTTAATAAATAAATGAATAAAGAAAATAAATTTTGAAATAAAAATAAACTTCAAATATAAGAAAAAAAATATCATAAATAAAAAGTTAAAAAAACTTTAAAAATCAATTAAAATTGAAAATTGAAAAAAATATATTAAAAATAAAATAAAATAAAAAACAAAATTAATTTGAAAAAGCTAAGTTTAATTAATATATATATATATATATATATATATATATATATATATATATATATATATATATATATATATATATATATATATATATAAATACAACGTAATTAAAAATAATAATAAAAAATTAAAATTAAAAAATATTAATTTCAATAAATTAAAAAAAATACAAAATTTAATTAATTTTTAAAAATTAAATGAAAAACCAAACATAAAATTTAATAATAATAAAAATAAATAAATAAAATTTAAAAATCAATTAAATTAAAAGAAAAATAAAATTTAATAAAAATTATTAACAAAATTTAGAAAAAGAAATTAAAAAAATAAAAACAACAAAATTAAAAACAAAAAAAAATTAAATTTCAATATAAAAACTAAATTTAAAAAATTAAATTAAATTAAATTATTTTCTAATTAAAAATAAAATTTAAAAATAATATATTAAAAATTAAAAATAATAAAAAAAATAAATAAAAATTTTTGATCATGGTGGCGCCGCTAACCCGCCGCCTGGTGTGGCGACGTTTATCATCGAAGCGAGTGCTTCATTTTGAATCGCTGTGAGGTCGATTCCAGATCGCCTGACGACGCAGAGGGAATATTCTCGAATTGCCTCCCGGCCACGGGAGTGCAAGTATTCTTAAAATAGGCTCCTCCCCGGCACAGGGAGGGTTATTCCCGCATCGGGGCCGCTATCTTCGACCCGCCTGCATATTCCTCGGGACCCGCCCTCTCACCGGGGAGGGTGATTCCCAATCGCCCTAGGCCACCGAATCGACTTCGGCGATTTCGGGAATCGACCTTCCGGCGAGAGTGACGTATTTCGAACGACCGCAAGCACCGAATTCCACCCTGTGGCGATTCCTCGACCCGCTTCCTACCGCGAGAGGGCTATTCCTTAATTCGGGCCCGTTGCCGTAGGCGATTCTCGAATTGGCTTCCGTCGGGCCAGAGGGCGGCTCCTGCAACCTACTCCTGGCCGCGGGAGGGCGATTCCTAACCGAACCCTGGCGTGGCGGAGGGCGATTTCGGAACCTGGCCCCCCGTCGGCGGGAGGCGATTTCGAATCGGCCTCCCGCTCAGAAGAATGGGATGTCACTCACCGCTACTCGTTAAGTGGAGACATGATCAAGCAAGGCGACAAACGCACGCGGGAAAAAATTTTTTAATTTTTAATATTTTTTTAATTTGATTTTTTTTTTTTAATTTTTTTTTTCAAAAAAATTCTAAAATTATTTTTTTTTAATTCAAATTTTTGCTCTAAATTTAATTTGTTTTATTTTTTATTTTTTATTTTTTTTAAATTTAATATTTTAGATTAATTATTTTTTTAAATTTAAAATTTATTTATTAAATTTATTAAATTTTAACTTAAATTTTTTCTTCGTCTTAGGTTTATTTAGTTTTTCATTTTTAAAATTTATAAATTGCTCTCATTTAAAAAAAACAATAAATTTATGGATATTTGTTTTTAAATTATTCGCATTTACTTGCCATTTTTTTTGTTTTCGATTTATAGTTTTTTTAATTTTTAATTTTCTTTTTCAATTTTCAATTTTTTTTTTTAACTGTTTTTTTGTTAATTTTAAAATTTTTATTTTTGTTTTCTCATCGTTATTATTTTTTTAATTTAAATTTTTAAATTTATTTTTTTCTTTTTTGTGTTTTATTTTTTATCTAAATTTCAATTTTGTAATTTAAATTATTTTTCTTAAATTTTCTATTTTAATTTTTTTTTTAATTATATGGTTTTTTTTAATAATCTTTAGAAAAAATGTTTTCGAAGTTTTTTTTTTTTTTGGTTAATTTTAATTTTTTTTCATTAAATTAAGCATTTTTTTTTTCAAATTTTGTCAATTTTTTGATATAATTTTCTAATTTTTTTGTTTTTTTTGTTTTGCCTATTTTATTTTTGTTTAAATTTTGTTATTTTTACGCAGTTAATTTTGCTTTTTTTTACATTTTTATTGAAGTTTTTTTTATTGTTTTTTATATATATTTTTTTTTATCTAAGTTTTTTGTTTTAATACTAACATGAAAATCACCACTCTAAAAAAAAGGTTGATGTCAGATCAACACGCCTTCTAAAATTAGCATGAAAATCACCGGCTTAAAAAAGAGTTGATGTCAGATCAACATGTTTCAAAATTGAAGATGAAAATAACTAACATTTTGAAACAAATATTCATACTTCATAACAAAAATATTAGAGTGTCAAAAATGCTCAAAAAAGAAAGGTGATTCGCATCACCACTTTTCAAAATCTAGTGCTTTTTATGCTACCAAAAAAAGTAGGTAATAAATGTGTGTTTGCCTATTTCATTTTGGTGAATAATACTGGAAACACATGAGACATGTATTATAATTTTATTTATAATAAGGTAAAATAGGAGAAAAGGAATGTGAAAGGTCACAAGTTGCATGAGGAGGAAATGGCTATAATTATGAAAAAAATGAAGAAAATAGAGTGGGCCTCATTAATAAAAAGGTTTTTGAGACTGGGCCTCAAATTTGTCACCAGCTTTTGATTCTCTCTCTAGCTCCTCATACTCTTGGACAATACCATGATTTCTCTTTAATCACTTCGGACAAGGTGAACACTTTGGATTTTGAGAAAGAAGGTTGCTGAAAATCAGGGAAGAAAGAGAACATTGGGATCACCAACCACAATGGCTTTTGTTTGGGGTACCCAGTTGCATGTATGATTTCCTTGTTGAAGCTTCTCACGTGCATGTGAACATGCACGGTTTCTCTGTTATGATTTTTCTTTGGTCTACATGGAGTGATTTTCCCCATTGATAAGGGTTTTTCCCAGCCTTTCCGCCCTAGATAGCCAGATTTTGGGTTTTAAATCTGTTTTCTATTTGGTTCTCATGTTCCTTTGGTTGTGAGTTGATTTATTAGTTCGTGAATCCTTGGTCGACAAACGTCTTCCGGAAGACCCACAACTTGGGTTAGTGGGTACTAGTCCGGAATCCTTGGTTGGAAAAATGCCTTCAGAATCATGAGCTCATTCGAAAGCCTTGGTTGTACAAATGCTCTAGAAGCCCGATAACAAATGGGCTGAGTTACTAGTCTCGGAAGACTCAGCTTGGAATAAACGTCGATCTCTCGAACATCTTGGGTAGAGATGACATGGTGATGGTTAGTGATGTGTGTCATGAGGTGGAATAATCAAACAGGGGTCGAGGTAGTTTGGCCTCTCGGAAACCCTAGTTTGATCGGGGTTTGTCATTTCCATGAGATCCCACACTAAGTGCTGGGAACATGCAGCATGTGTGACAAGCTGTAAATATTGTTCAGCTTATATGCAGTTTCCGGTGGCACGTAGAAGTCTCACACTCCGTCTATTTGCTACATGTTAATAACAGCCTTTTTACTTATTATATTTGATGGGTAAATATATCATATGTGTTTTTATTTTCACATATATTTGTTACTTTTGTTGGCTATATGTTGGTTATGTATATGTCTTGCGATGCACTGACAGTATTTTATCATGTTTTGATTAGTAAATGAACGAAAAATGAATCTATGATATATTGTATTATAAATGAACTATTGTGACAAGACATCAATGCTTCTTATTGATTCTCACATAAGTATGAGACCCCATGCTTAGATTGGTTGTTATGATCAGACATTACATATTTGTGACATGTGATGAAATTTCGTCATGGTTGAAGAGGGGGTTTTGCATCAATTCATTGATCAAATTTTTTTCATTAGTAACCTTGTTTTTGTTGTTATTTATCATTTATGGTAGTTTCATGAAGTTTTGGGCAAAGGCCTAGACCCCAGGCTCCTAAAAAGTGGCTTTCAGAATCTAGGTCTCGTTGTTCCTTGAGAAACAATTCTCATGTAAAGGAACCCGTGCTCACACATTAAAGATTATGTTACAAAACAAGCTTATATCCGTCTATTTATTAAACCTTCAAATATTAATAATATAATTCCAAATATCAAACTCTCACGCAGTTTCACTATGTTCTTTACGTCAAGTGAATGAATGGAAGAAAAGAAAGAAAAGGATTTCAATCTATATGCTTTCAAAGTCATAACTACCATTATGAAATCAAGAAGTGCGAGCAACAACAAAGTTAAAATAGAGAGCACCATTAAGGACAAGTTTAACTTCAGATATTATTGCATATCAAGACCGTTATACCTTCAAATCACTCTATTTTATTCATAGATATGAACAATGAAATCGAAAATTATTCAACATAGATAGAATGAAGGAAACTTGCAAAACTTTTCATTGATTCAATATTTTTCAAGACAAAAAATTAGGCTTTCAAGGTCCAAAAACTTAACTCCTCAGTTTTTCTTGAAATTTTCTTTAACACAATATCACAAGACAGCTTTCCGTAATGAACCTATCTTTAAATCGCTTCAACTAATTCTAATTGCTTAAACCACTAACTGCTGCGCGTCATTTGTAAACCAACACATTTACATAGTTTTTTGAAAAATAAAATGAGAATTTTAAAACTTCCTAATCTATGAGAATATCCCAATCAAGTTGATTGTTGAATCAACTACCGCTGTGATTGGAGCTATTGATTCTTTGTTGTATCCACGGAAATTTTTTTGGCATTTTTCTGCACCACCTTGAGTTGTAATGCTTGTAACTAAGATATTCTAATCTAAAATGCAACAATTGGATCGCGGGAGAGTAAGTTCTTTCAGAAGAGGTTTTTTAACCATCCATAGCAATAAACTTTGCAAAAAAGTTAAAATAATTGCTTTCTCCTTTAAAACTTGATTTTTTTCTGTGCTCCTGCTATCCTGCCTGCTTTTTTCCGTTGTTATGTGCATCTTCATAAAACTTCCACGTCAAAATATTTCTTCGCTCCAACATGATGGTAAATTGTTCCTATCGAATTGATCAAATGTTATGTCAAACTTTCATTACCTCCTTATTCCTACTAACAACACCGCTACTTGTCGAAGATTATTCTTAATTACTATCTTATTGACTTTCAGCGTAAAAATATATGTCTTGTATTTCCACATTTTCTAACTCTCCTCATCTCGATTTTAACGGATAAAATCTATAAACTTTTAAATGCAATTTTCTTTTCATGACTATTTACTTTTCGTACAATATCTCTTCTTCACACCAAAATGAGGAGTTTTTCTTAGGCAATTGTATTTAGAACTGCACTGATTTTCATTTTCGTAAATTATTTCGCCTTAGATGATATCTTTAGCTCTTAACAAGGAGATATTACCTTTTAACTTTTTCCTTGAGACCTTAATTTTCGTCCTCATCCCTTGTACCGCTGTTCTCATTCGCTTTATCTTCCTGCGTTCGGCATGATCTTTGCAGTTATTTCCAACTCGATTGAACCTCGCTACGTATCCGTTTTACTAACTTTAATTCGAAGCATGGAGGAAGAACTCCATTCAAAATTTATAAGCAATAGCTTTAAACGTGGCTAGTAAACTTCCAAATAGTCCTCGCTTACCTTTTTCATTGCGGTTACCCAAACAAAATTGATTAATATTTACGTCATAACATCAACTATATTCAATCCCAAACTCATGAATTCTTTCCATATTCTCGATATAAAAACAAGTAAGCAAGCAATGACTTTAAATCAAAAAACTCGTGAGAGGGAAAGCCACTAATTGAGAATTTACGATTTTCCCGGCCAGAAACATTTTAATATCAAGAACCACTCGGTTTCATCATTGGCAAACATACCCAAAACTGATTTATCAACTCGTATCATTATCTTTCTCAAAATCTTTCGTAATGCAATCGAGAATTGGCTTATACTCAACAATAAAACCTGGTGTTGAGTTTTCCTTTCGAATTGATTCTCTCTAGACTTGATTTTCAAAAATGACATACATTGACTAAACTCTCGTTTAGCGTCTTCAAAATAACGAGCCTAAGAATCTTCGTAAAATTGCGCAGATGACCTATCGTCTAAAGCACAATGCTCGCGATCAAATTTACGTTGATACCGCAGGCTTCGTGGTTCATCACGAAACATTTGCACATTGAAGAGACTAGCTACGCAGATGAACTCGAGAAATGTGGTTTTTTGAATACAAGTGGCATAACACCAAACTCTTCATGGCGACAAATGTCGGGATTTTTCTGTTTAGGGTCACTTGGTGACATAACAAGGATGATTGATGATGATAGTATCGTGAATGTATTTTTTCACCGTCAAGGAGAGCACCGAAGCCCGATGAACCAGATGGAGACGCTCATTTTTCCATGACCTGGGATTGGGACAACGTAAAACAATATGGGGGTACCGGGTGAAGGGAAAGGTGACGGAGTTAGACCCAAAAGGAAAAAGAACCATAAACAAACGATAATGGGACAAAGACAATTTAAAAGGCTAAGAAAATCCATAATAAATGCGAATGACATGCATAAAATTCTTTTAAGAGGATGACAAAGCAGTCTCTCAACCTGTTTACATCGCTACTATTGGGGTCCCGGAGCACGGCAGAATTTCAACCTATACCCCCCCCATAGTAAATCTCAAATTAAGTGATCACGGTCATCACAGACCTGATCAAATTAATCACGGGGTTCTTATTAAATAACCAACGCAGCTCTTTTTCCACCCCGTAATGACCAATCCAGTAACCACTTATCCGCGATCACCCCCCGCTCTTCGAAGAAATTGGGTTTGTTTTCGTTTAAATCAAAACACATATTTCAATAAGGTTACTATTCATCGGCTTGAAATTCTTCTTTATGATATAGTATAAAAATTTATACTATAACATATGATTTTTTGATTTTTCAATTTTTTGTATTTTTGATATTCAAAATAAAATTGAAAGGATACAGACATGATTCACAACATCCGTCCACCGTATAGTATGTATCGACGAACACGAAGAACTCGAGAGATCGTTGCCCACTTTACATGGAGTCACATATCGCTATGGAATGTATAATGATCACACCGGATATATACAATGATGAACAAGTAGCTGCTTAATGCCGAAAATAATGCTTGAGATATTGCCCGTTCACAGGCATATCCAGCACTTCTCCTTCAAGATTTTCCAACATGAAAGTATTATTTCCTCTGACTTCATTAATTTTGAATGGGCCATACCACAAGGGATCAAATTTTCCGTGTTTCCCTTTGTCTTCCCTTCGTGTATCCCATCTCAATACTAAGTCTCCCTTCTGAAACATGACTTCTTTTGCTTTCCTATCAAATACTGCCTTCATCTTCTGCTGATAAGTGAGCAAGTTGTCCCGAACTTGATTTCTGTTTTCACTTAGTTCCATCACATTGTTCATTCTTCTGATCATGGCATTTGGTTCTGCTTGAGCATCTTGGAGAAAATAAATCACAGGTTTTACCAACTGTGTGGGGAACAATGCTTGAGTGCCGTATACGAGCTCATAAGGAGACTTGCCAGTAGACCTCCTAGTAGTCATCCTTGTTGCCCACAGAGTAAGAACTAACTTCGTATCCCAATTCTTCTGATTTTCACTGATTGTCTTCTTCAAAATTCTTACCAATGTTTTGTTGGAAGATTCTGCCAATCCATTTCCCTGTGGATGATAAGCTGTAGAATGAGACAATATCACACTGTAAGTTTGGAAAAAATTAATAAACTTGAGTGAACTGAAAACTTGTGCATTATCTGTCACAATCTTCACTGGACATCCAAACCTGCTAAATATATTCTCCACCAGAAACTTCATAACAACCAAATCATTTGCCTTCCTGGTGGGGATTGCTTCTACCCACTTTGTAAAATAATCTGTAGCAGTAAGGATCCACTTAAACTGCCCACTGGATGGTGGATTGATTTCTCCAATGAAATCCAACCCCCACTGTCTAAAAGGTTCTTCAATAAAAACAGGGAGAAGAGGTAATGGAGCTAGCTTTTTCTTTTCTGCAAATAATTGGCATTTTTGACAACTTTTGACTGTTTTATAAACATTAGCAAACACAGACGGCCAATAGAAACCTGATTTGAATATTTTATGAGCAGTTACCTTCCAGCTGTAATGCCCTCCGCACAAGCATTCATGATATTCTTTGATCACTTCTGAAATTTCTTCCTCTGTCAGACATAACAACAACACACCAGCCGGATCCTTCCAATATAATTTTGCTTCAATTATGACATAAGGATGAGCCTTAAGTTTTAAAGCTCTGTATTTAGCTCTATTTATTGAAGGGGGACAAGAAAGAAAGCATAAATAATGAACAATATCCTTATACCAATCTGAGCAGAGAAATTTATACTTAATTGCTGTCTTTGACTGATTATCACCTGTTTCTCCATCGACTTCCTCTACAGGGGCCAACAAATTGATTCCCAATGCTTGGAAATTGGACTCTGTCAATAATTTGGCCAATCCCAATCCTTTAACCAGTTTGGTTGGTTTTACATCCAAGTCATATTCTTGGATTTTAGCAATCCATTTTCCCCTTTTACCTTCCACATCGCTCTGTACTAGTACATCTTTTACAGCTGAATTGGGAACGTATGCTAAGATTTGAGAATGAAGGATATAAGTTCTGAAAGCTTTCAGTGATTTCACCAAAGCGTATACTTGTTTCTCCAATATATTATATTTTAATTCTGCATCTCGGAGAACTTTACTAAAATATGCTACAGGCTGTTCATGCTTTTCTTCATTTCTCTGTAATAACACAGCAGCAATTGTTGAAGGAGATGCAAACGAGAAAATTTGAAATGGCTTCAAATAATCTGGACTAATGAGAACAGGCGCTTCCTTTAAAGCTTCTTTAATCCTTTGGAAAGACTCTCTGGCTTCTTTGTCCCACTTCACTTCGGCATCTTTTTTCAACATGTCCGTTATCCTCTTGACGATTTCTGCGTAATTGGGAACGAATCTTCGGAGAAAATTAATTTTTCCAAGAAACCTCTGAATATCTTTCTTGCTTCGGGGCAGTGGGATAGACTGTATTGCTTCAACTCTTGCTGGATCAATCTTCACACCTTCCTTAGAAACAATGTGGCCAAGTAATTTACCCTCCTCTAGGGCAAACAAAGACTTTTTAGGATTCAGTGATAATCCAAACTTTCTACACTTCAGGAGGGCTTTCTGCAAATGTTGTAAATGCTCTTCATCGGAATTTGAGAAAATTGTGACATCATCTAAATAAACCACCACAAACTGATCACCTACGAATGCAATATCCATCGCTCGTTGGAACGTGGCCCCCGCATTCATCAGGCCAAACGGCATCCTGGCGTACATGAATGTTCCCCAGGGCGTAGTGAACGCAGTTTTCTTCTGATCTTCATTCTCCACAGCCACCTGGTTATATCCTGAAAATCCATCCACCATAGATAATCTATAAGCTCCTGTCACCTTTTGTAAGACAAAATCCATTTTCGGCAAAGGATAATTATCTTTTAATGAAGCCCTATTCAAATTCCTGAAATCTACGCACAACCTTATCTCTCCATTTTTCTTTCGGACTGGTACAAGATTGGAAACCCAATCTGAATATCTGAGTGGAACGATTATCTTAGCTTGCAGCAATTTCTTTATTTCCTTTTCGATCGGATCCAATAGCAATGGATTAATCTGTCTGAGCTTCTGTTTATGTGGCTTGACTCCATCCTTCAGTGGAATTTTATGCTGTATGATACTTTTATTATATGTTTTCAGATCATCATAAGACCAAGCAAATACGTCTTTGAATTGTTTGAACAAATCCACATACCTTTCTTTGTAGTGCTTTGGGACCCCTTTGAACAACTTAATCATTTTAGCCTCCTGTTGAGTCCCTAAATTGCAATCTTCCACCTGTTCATCTTGATTTTCTTTCTTCTGATTCACTGCAACGTCATTGGTATCAAACAGTCTTTCAAGAGGCACCAAACCTCTTGGCAAAACGTTATCTTTCAACTAAGTGATATCCTGACCACCAATATTCTTTTTCAGAGTCTTACCTGCCAATTCATCTTCATCAGATTCCAAATCAATCTGATGATCTTCAAAATCTTCAACCATCAATAGAAACTTCTTAATCTGTTCATCATCCTCAAAGACCTGCCAGTGTTTAATATTGTCAGGAATCGAAGGTCTATGTCTCATCTCAATTTCATACCTTAGTTTCAGACTGATAGGAGGCTTGAATGTACTTGCTGCAATCGCCAAAGAATCAGCCATTCTATTCTCTTCCCTTGGGACAAACTGCAAGTTGAAAGCTTCAAAATAATTTTCGATCAGATCCTAGACCTCATTCTGATATGCTCTTAACCTGGGATGTTTAGTTTGACATAAATTCTTTATCTGTCTTATAATTAATTCTGAATTCCAAAACACAGTTATAGACTGAATTCCCATCTACTTATCCGTCTGCAAACTAATAATTAATGCTTCATATTCTGCGACATTGTTAGTGGATTCGAACTCCAATTTGAAAGAAAAAGGTACAAGATTACCTTCCGGAGAAACAAAAATGAAACCAGCTCCCGTGCCTTCTTTGGAAAACACACCATCAAAATAACACTTCCACATCTTATCTGAATGTAGCTCCTTATGTACAATTGCTGAATCGATCTTCCCTTGAGATTCTTCAGCAAATTCTGCATCTTCATGCAGCATGAAGCAAGAAAGGTCATCCTTCTCTTGACCATAAATTGGTGAATTACTTGCATCTTTCTTGGTAGCCATTTTTTGAAATCTAGTTTCTCTATACAACCTTCTTTCTTCCCCATTAAAAACGGGAATGATAGCATATGTAAAGTCCAGCTTCAAAACTCCTCCAAGTTTTTCCCCCCATGATCTAGATAATAACATACCAAACCTGGCTGGAATATCTGCCACTACAACATCCATCATAATGCTTTTGGCTAGGATTTGAGCCAATGAAACAACCATATCCTTAATAAGACCCACACACTTAACCCTCTTTGAGTCAAAAGAGTAAAGGTCTCTGTAGGGCTTAGTGATTTGTAAATTTAACTCCTTCATCACACTCAATGGCATCAGATTGTGTGATGCGCCAGAATCTAGCATACAGTTATGTAGAACAAAATCATGTAACAGAAGTGATATATAAAAAGGAGGGACAGATGAATCTACCTCTTCAACATGAGGTCCAAATGTAACCACTGGTTTCTCTTCCTGCAGATTTACTATATCACCTACTTCATCAGACTGAGATAAATTGATAAACTTGGCAATCTCTTTCTTATAACCAGGTGTTTTCATTAACTCAAGAAGAGGTACTTGAATCTTTACTTTCTCCAATTCTTTCGACAAACTGAAAGTTTGATTTGATTTTGTCAAATTTTCAGGCTCTTCTTGATCTTTCTTGGAATTTGAGTTTTGATTAGAAACAGTAACCACTTTTTCCAAAATATTAGAATCCCTAACTTTTGTTTGAGAAGTTTCAGCTTGCTGTTTTCCTTTCTGTAATGGAGTCGCCATTGGAGTAGGTGCTGCTTCTGATTCTTTTTCTTCATTATCTTGAGTCCTTAACCTCTTTTTTGACCTCAAATCATACTTTTTATGCAACCCAGATTGCATAAAGTCCGTGAATTGTCTGCAATAATCATCCATCTCTTCTTGATCGAATGAGAGATCAGCTTCTTCATCTTCCTTCACCCCTTCTTCATCTACTTCTTCTTCTATTTCATCGCCTTCCATGTACACAGCAGAGATCCGAGCATCATCTTCTCTCTCATCCTCATCATCGGCTGAACGGGACGGGGCTGCCTCTATGTACAAAGGTGCTTGCACCTGATCTTGATCTTTTCTTTCTCTTTGTAGAATTTGCAGGGGCTGTTTTTTAAATTGGGGATTAAAAACCCCTCTATTCTGTCTTGCAGGCTTACTATCTATTTCCAACTTTACCAATTTATTTGAAAGATTTTTTATGACCTTAGTCATGTCTTCAATTCTCTGATCTTGAGCTAAGGCTTCTTCTTTAGCCTTTCCTTTATCTGAAACTTTACCAGCAGCGGACATATTAGCTTCAATCTCCAAAGCATCAGTTTGAATCTGTTCCAACGTAGGAGACCTTCTTTCCCTCAATGTGAAACTGAATTCTGGTTCAAAAGCACCAGCAAAAACAACCCTTGCTCCAATAGGAGGGGGTTTCATTTCAACAGGAAAACTATTATACAATTTGTTAAATCTCTTAACAAAATCATTCATATTTTCATCGGATTTCTTCTTGATTGCATTAAATTCCGTCAAATAATAGCCGTGGTCCCTCTTTTCACCCCACCTCTCAATGAAACGTCTCTCTAGGGCATCCCAATCGTTAATGGAACCATTAGGTAATCCTTTGAACCATTTCCTTGCCTCTCCACTTAGAGACTGAACAAAGAGTCTCATAACAACATCCAAATGTTCAACGTTTAAATTCTCTGCAAAAGTGCAAAACAGGGGCAAGTGCTGTTCTACGGTTATTTCATCTTCACCAGTAAATCTAGGGAGTAACTTGAGATACTCCTGAGGCATATCATGCAGTGGTTGTGGTAGATTTAATGGTGCATATCTGTTCATCAAGAAAGCAGGGGCTGCGGGAACTGCCATGTTTACGCCCGGGTTAACTGCTCCTTGAGCGGGGGTAAAATGAATACCAGTTGTGGGAAAAGATGAATGAGGTGAAACAATTGATATAGGAATTGGACTATGAACGATCACAGAAGAGTTGGCCGCTGTATGTGGCTGAGTTGCTGTAAAAGGAAAAGACACAAACTCCAAAGATTTCTCTTCTAATGTGGGTTCTTGAAAATGAATGGGTGATGGTGATGATTCTTCTTCCGAGAAAATGAGTTTCTTGGAAGCATTCTTGGATGAGAAAACGTGTGAACTGCTGCCAGGTGTGAGCAGTGTAGTTTCAGGTGTAACTAATATTTTTGGTTTCTGGCCCTTCTTTGAAACAAGCTTCTCAGGATTTGACAAAACGGGAACTGTTTGCTGAGAGGTATCTGACCTCGTGTGAGGTTTCTTGGGAGCCAGAGCTATTTTCAAACAATCACAGCGTACTATTTCCTCCTCTCTGAACAACCAGAGGAAATGTAAAACAAAACCCAGGGAAAATCTTCGAATCTTCGTTCCCCGGCAACGGCGCCAATTAATGTTGTTCCTTGAGAAACAATTCCTTGCTGTGTAAAGGAATCCGTGCTCAAGACATTAAAGATTATGTCACAAACAAGTATATATCTGTCTCTGTTTATTAAACCTTCAAATATTAATAATATATTCTCCAAATATCAAATCCCTACAAGTTCTGCAATGCCATGTTCTCTTTATGCTGAAGTGAATGAATGGAAGGCGAAGAAAGAAAAGGATTTTAAATTGATATGCTGCTTAAAACAGAATCTACCATTATAAAACCCTGAAGAAGTGAGCAACAATAAAGTTAAAATAGAGGAGCGCCCATTAAGGATGTTTAACTCTTAGATAAATATTAATAATATATTTCCCAAATATAAAATCTTTATAAGTTTTGCAATGCCATGTTCCCTTTATATTGAAGTGAGTGAATGAAAGATGAAGAAGAAAAGGATTTTAATTTGCCATGCTGCTTAAAACATAAACTACCATCATAAAATCCTGAAGAAGTGAATAAAAAATAAGATAAAATAGAGGAGCGCCCATTAAGGATGTTTAACTCTTAGATACATAAATATCAAGAGACTTGCAGCTCTAATCACTCTACTTTATTCACAGATATGGAAATGAAATGGAAACCAAGAAAACTCTTCAACACAGATGGAATAATGGAAACTTACAAAACTTTTTCATTCATTCAATATTTTTCAGTACAAAATTAGCTTTCAAGGTCCAAAACTCAGAGCCTTCTTTCTTCTTCAAAATGTTTTTAAATACAATCTGAACCAAAATGGTTTCCAGTTATAAAACTGATTCCAACTAACTCTAACTGCTTAACTACTCTCTGTAGTAGAGGTACATGCCTCGGAAACATTCTATTACATTTACATGACTTCATTTAAAACATAATAAAAGATGATAACTCCTAATCTAAGGGAACTGATGTTCCTGAAATAGTGGCTGACTCAATGACTATTTGTGGCTGAACGGCTACTTGTGGCTGTTTGGCTGGAAATCCCTTTTCTGTGTCAATAGAAAATTTCTTGCATTCTTTCCAGAGTTTATCTTGAGTTATCGGAGCGTTATTATAACGATGATATTCCAGTGTAAACGCAACAACCTGACTGTGAGTAAGATTACTTGTGAACAATGTCTTTACCATCCATAGCAGAAGGAAATGCCTTTGTAAGAAATTAAATACTGTTTCTCCCTTCAAAATCTATGTCTTCTCATGTCGGCCATCTGCTCTGCTTTTTTCAAATATCAATTGATCCTCATAAAATTTCCAGGACATAATCTCCCCTCTCTCCGTCCAGCATGAGGGCAAACCTGTTCTCGTCAACTTGTCAAACGAAATATCAAATTTCTTAATTATCTCTTTGATTCCCTGTAACTGTTTCTCTGAGGCCTTTAGAAGGTCATTTTTGATGATCATTTTATTTACCTCTTCAGCATAGAAGTACCTATCCTGTATCCCCATATCTCTCAACTCTTCATCTGTCTTGGCATTAATAAAATTTATGAATTTTTTGGCCCAATTCGATCTTTTAATAGCAGCTTGCTTCTCTGATAATAGCTCCTTTTCATGCTCCGAAATAATGTTTTTCTCTCTGGCAATTATATTCATGGAATCCCATTTTGACTGCATTTCTGAAATGATCTCGTTCCAGATGAGATCCTTAGCTTTGATAAGGGAAATATTTCCCTTTAATTTCTCCTTGAGCTCTTTGATTTCATCTTCAGCTTTTTGTAGCTTCTGCTCGTTCTCATTTGCTTTTCCTTCCCATCCTTGCATCATCTTGATAACTGTGGCCAATTCAGACTGGGCTTGTTTACAATCTCTCTCCGCCATCTTTAATTCTGTGTTTAGCTGAACAACCTGGGCTTGAGGATCAGCTCCACCTGCAGAAAAATTAAAAGTACAAGTATGGTTCTGGATTTGATTCTGTAAGGTTATAGCAGTCTGCTTTACCTTAGTGAGTTCTTCGTCCTTCTTCATCAGATGCTGTCACAATTCCTCTTTCTCCTTTTCAACTTCAGCTACTTCGGCTGCCAATGAGTGCTCTGTAGCTGGCAATTTCAACTTTTTCCTTAATGATGATATTTCCGCTTCTGCACTTTTCATCAGCTTCTGAACTGCGGCTTTATCATTTGGATCCACGCCGATTTTCATAATAATCTTCTTCAGCTCTTCATTCTGAGTTGTTAATGCCCTGGCGTTTTCTTTCTCCATTTTGCATTGTTTAATGACCTTTGCCAACATATTTTTAGTCTTGACTGCTGTAGCATTGGTCTTGCTCAAATCGTTTACAATCAGCTGACCAGTCTGCATGTGCAGATTCATTTTGTCCCACAAGGGGATTTTTTTAACATCCATGACAATATTTAACTCCTTAAAGTTTCCTGAAGGTCAAAGGGACATTCCTGTCGGATGTGACAGAGCCATCTTAAAATGATCTTTCTCCAAATCCATCACAGTCAACAATCTGGTTTGGTCAGCAGGTATATTGTGCTCTGCTTGTGCTTCTATATTGGCATTTATCCTTTGGTTCCTTTCCTCAATCTGTGTGAACACTTGCTTCATGGAGGAAGCCTTTTCCAAGTGAATTTCCTGTCTATTAGGAGATGAAGGGCAATCTTGTTCTTCATTGACCTGGAGAGTAAAACCAGGTGAATTGGAGGAATGGTCTTCTGCTAGTTTAGTCCTGGATGACAGCTGTCTTCCATCTTGGCTGATGACGTCATGCGGGGGGTCTGTGAGTACGGCGGAGAAGTTCTATCCATACCCCCTGTAATTAATCAGAACCGTTGATCACCAGATTTCAAAGATCTGACCAGTCAACTGCGGGGGGTCGAGATTTGATAACTGACGGGCTAGTTTACCCCCCGCAATAGCATATCCGCAAGCTTCTCTGTATGATTGTGACTTCCACTCGGGAAGTTGCTCGGGCTTTAACCTTAATATATATATATATATATATATATATATATATATATATATATATATATATATATATATATATATATATATATATATATATATATATATATATATATATATATATATATATATTAAGGTTAAAGCTCCGCCTCATGTATATGAATAAAAATGTAAATACATTGCATTCCTCTCTTTCTTATGCTAAAGTATTTAAAACTTTATACTATAGCATATTTTCGAATTCTTATATTTTTTTTTTATGTTTTTTCATTTTAAAATTTCAAAATATAAAAAGGATATGTAGATAATGATCCACAACATGTTGGGTAGTATTTCTCGTGCTCATTCAATTTTCGTGACTCATAAAATACCATTTGGTCATCATGCATAAGGACCCCACCAAGTCCTCTCTTGCAAGCATTTGTACACACTACAAACTCCTTGTATGAATATGCAATATTTAACACTAGTGCATATGTCAACAACTTCTTAAGCTGATCAAAACTATCCTCACACTCCTCTGTCCAATCAAACCTCTTACCTTTCCTATGCAATGATGTAATAGGATAATAAATCTGTGAGAAGTTCCTAATGAACCTTCTGTAGTAACCTGCCAATCCCATGAATGATCTCATCTCATCTACATTCTTAGGAGCTACCCACTCCATGATGGCCCTTATCTTCTCTAGATTTACTGAAATACCTTCCTTGGAGACAACATGTCCCAAGTAATGTACCTTAGTCTGGAATAAATTGCATTTGTTGAGCTTAGCATACAACTGATGCTCTCTCAACAACCTCAACATTGTTTCCAAATGCTCAACATGCTCTTCCTCAGTTTTAGAATATACCAATGTCATCAATAAACACAATCACAAAATTTTCCAAATAAGGACGAAACACATTGTTCATCAAACACATAAATGTAGCTGGGGCATTAGTCAAACTGAATGGAACTACAAAAAAATCATAATGCCCGTAATTGGTCTTGAATGTGGTCTTGTAGATTTCATGCTCTTTTATGTGTACCTAATGATATCTGGATCTCAAGTCGATCTTAGAGAACACTATTTCTCCCTTCAGATGATCAAATAAATCATTGATCCTCGGCAATGGGTACCTGTTCTTGATGGTCACTTTGTTCAGTTGTCTGTTTCAATGCACAATCTGAGAGTGTCGTCTTTCTTCTTCACAAAAAACACTGGTGCACCACATGGTAATACACATTAGGGTAATTTTGAGGTCTAAAATGGGCCTCCTAAGAAAAATGTACAACAAAAATAAACTTTATAAGAACCAATAGGATTCAAGATGATGATTTCAACCATGGGGGATTATTCACCAATTTTTAAGTAAAAGGGTAAAAGGATTAAAAAATAATAAAATAATAAAACTACCTTTTCAACTCATATTTTTAACTTATCTCCCAAAGTTTTTACTCAAATTTTGAGTGGGAGTTGGATGAAAAATTCAATTCCTCATCTAAGGAGTACTCATGTTGCATACTTTTGATGGACCCTGCTACACAACAAATGAGAAATACATGAAAAATGTGATTGCAATCATGTTTTTCATGTTTCTCTCATTTTTCGTGTAGTAGGATCCATTGAAAGTATGCAACATTGGTACTCATTGGATAAGGAAGTAAATTTTGCATCCAATGATTATTCCCACTCGAAATTTGAGTAAAAAAATTGGGAGATAAGTTGAAAATACGAGTTGAAAAAGTAGTTTTTTCTTTTTTCCCTCTAAAATTTGATGATGTAATCAAATCTTATTTTATTATTTCCACTATTATTTTATAATTTCCTTAGGAGGCCCATTTTATACCTCAAAATTCCCCTAATTCTTGGCCTAATATACCCCTTTTCAAGCATCTCTTTCACCTACAACTTTAACTCTACCAACTCAGGTGTGCTCATCCTGTAAGGTGCTTTTGATGTTGGAGCTGCCCCTGGCACCAACTCAAAAGAAAATTTTACTTCCCTATGTGGTGAAAAATATGGAATATATGCTGGAAACACATCCTGAAACTGCTGCAAAACTGGAGACATGTTCAATACATCTTCATCCTCAACTTCCTTACCTTTGTCACTAGAGATATGATCTGCAGACAACACACACCATTTCATATGACTGCACTTTTCCTGCATAGATGTCACCATCCTAATTGATCTGACTTTCTTCTTTCCCTATAAAAATATTGGTTCCCCATTATCATCCAAGAATTCAATAGCTTTGTAATAGAAATCCACTTTGGTTATGTGAATATATAACCAATCCATATCCAATAAACTATTGTATGCACCCAATGGAAATATGTTCAAGTGTGTTGTTGTGGGAATACCATTTAACTCAAATGCAGAAGCTCTTACCCAATGGTGAACTCTGTTAGTGTCAGTCTAGTCATACTGCCATCAGTGATCAAAACTGCGCTTTTGCATTTGCATATTAGGTGTCTCATACCGAATAAATTTCACCATTCCGCTAGGTCATGGACTCATTTATGGTAGTAATTTTTCATCAGTTTTCCCTCATGAGGTACTTGCTTATTCTCCTCTCTATGGTCTTCAGTCGTTAGACACTTTCATTCTCAAAACCATGTCAGTAGGCCATAGGACGGGTCTCATTAGTTCAGGGTCTCACCATGGTCAAGTTAATGAGTCAAATGTTAATAATATCAGCAAGGTCATGAGGAAGCTAAATAAACTCAAAGTCGTAGCACCAGGAAAGTCAGAAATATCATTTATTTAGTTTGATGCAAGTTTCAACTCAAAACCATGTTTTGAGGAGAAAACATAATAATTTTCCTTTCAGTCACAATTCAGAAGCTGTCATCTCCGACAAGATCATCACCCTGACTTTCAGAGAATTTTTTCATAGCATGTTCAGCATCAAAACATTTTCCAAGTAGATCCAGCAGAAAGAGCCTGGAAAGAGCTTTCCAACGGTATATTGCACTCTCAAAACTGACTTCTGGATTGAAATTTATGCTTAAGTGAAGTAAAAGCCCTTATATCCTCATATACCCCCTATTTCCCATTTTTCCCTTTAAACTTTATATTATTAAATTTTTATATTTCTTTAATAAAATACTCCCCCCCCCTTTTCCAAAATACATAGTCGCATGATTAAAATCGCATTATAAATACAAATGCGATTATGCCAAACCACTTCCCCTCCATTCCTCGTAGAACTTTATAATAAAAAGCTTTATATTACAAAGTCCTGCCGTTCCCAACCACTTCCCCACCATGCTTCATAATAAAACTTTATAATAAAGTTTTACGTTGTAAACCCCCCGCTTCCCATCGCAATCACAAATCGTAACATGTAATGTGTGCCCCCCGATTACCCCAATCGCAAAAGACTCCGATGCGATTGATCGCAAGTCTCCCTTCCGACTCCCGATCCGCTCCTCCGATTGATCGCTCCCGATTATCCCTTAGCCGTCGATCTCACCAGCCAATCCGATGGTCCTCTGCCAATTGGAACGTTCCAATCACACCATCAAAACCTCTGATGCGATTGATCGCATTTCCTCCCTCGATCTACCGATCACAACCCCTCCCCCGATCTGCCGATCGCAGCCCCTTTCCGATTACTCCGATGCGATTGATCGCACCCCCTACTCTGATCGCATCGCAAATCCTTTCTTTCCGATGCGATTGACCCCGGGCCCACCATACAGTAATTCTTCCCCATTCAAATAAAAACCCTTTTTCCCTTTGTAAAAGAAATAAAAGGATTTTCAAAGGTTTTTAAAGTACTCCATCGCATCGGAACATTTGTATGGTTCTTTCAAACGTGTCCCACCTCCTAATCCCCAATTGCGATCACCTCTATGTATTGAAATACATTCCACATCATATTGTAAGTTTCGCTGTATGTTATACCCCTCCACCCATCCATTTCGATTGCGATTAATATGCGGGTCACTCCTACTCCCCTTCCCTTTTTCCCATGTAAAATAAATTTTTCCCTTCATGTAGGGAATTATTTCATTTCATTTTAAACAACAACATTAATAAAAATTCGATTTTCTTCAAAACGGAAAATGGAAATCGAGAATGTGAGGAGGCAGACCCAAGTCTCATTATGATCCATCTGCAGTTACGTGGTAAAAGAGATCTACGTTACAATAATCTGCCTTCTCATAACCGTGAGACCAAAGGCGGCTCTTCCTTTCTGAGGAATTAGTAGCTCTTGGTTTTCATCTTGATTGAAGATTTCTCTTTCCACAGTCCACATTCCCACAAAATCGGCTATTTGTGCCGTTAATCATTTGTAAAGGGATGATGCGAAATCTGAAAGCACTAGAAATAGGGGGAATAATTAATGGCGGTAGGCTCTACGTTCCATTGTACGAGTTTGAGAATTAATAAAGTAACTCGGTTGTAGGTTATGTGAGTATGAGTTTTAGCATATGTCTCTCCTTTATGTTTCATATGTACATTGTTATGTTCCAGCATTCATTCATAAACATTTCCAGTTGAATGTTTTCAAGTCAGAAAGGTAGAATCCATTCTTATATGCTCTGCCTTGGGGAATCATTCATACTCTGTGTTTTTTCTTCTGTTTGAAAAGGATTCATTTATTATGCCCTTTTCAACTTTCTCAACAGTCTTTCCACTCCATCTTATTTCAACTTGATTTCTAAATCTCCTGCCTATCTTTCCCCATGAAATAATCTGTATCTTGATTTAATTCCTCGGTTCATACTGTCCTTTTTCCCATACACCCATAAAAATTCAGTCATTTATCAAAACCCCTTTCACATTTATATATCTAGCCTAAAATCAGTTCATTATTGTGTTATTGAATATTTATTCTATGGAGAGAGCCCTCTCCTATCCTTGTAAGACAACTACAAGTGACATCTTTCAGATTGTTATTCTGATTTTCCTTTCCTTTGAGGTTTAGATTGGGTCTTCTGCTCTGGCGACCATACTGGGGAACTACAAACTTTTTGCATAGAAGATTCATCACCCCAGTAATATTTTTCTTGTAAAGTCTCGATGATGATATTTCAAAGTTTTCTAGGCTGATATAAATATTGTACAGTAGTAAGTTGACCACATTGGCTTCAAGAAGATATACAAGGCTAATCCTGATCCAAATCCTCTTCCTGTGTTTGAAAATCCAAATCTTATCCCAAGAATAGTCAGAAGACAAGAGGGATCGCTAAGTCCTACACCTATTTTCAGGTCCCATACTTGGCCCAGTGAGTGGTTTTTTGCAGAAGAGCTCTCTTTGGATGAGAGTTTTGAGCTTTATTTGTTTACAAACAAGTCTGAAACTGCACTTGAAGATGTGGTTCTAGATCCGGAGTTTCTTGTAGATATTGAAGTTCAGAGAGAAAATTCCTCCATTGATGACTACATTTTGAACTCTCCTCAGTCCATCACTATAACTAATATTCCCGAGGTTTCAGAATCATCAGGGCCAGCATTCCATACTCCTGATTCATCAGCATTCCCATCAGTCAATTCCCAGTTTTCATCTCCTCCATCAACACCTCCCTCAAATTCCAGTACTGCAAATGTTGTGGTAAATCCTCCCAAAATCATGGCTACCCAGTGTGCACCCCTAGTTTTACCCCAGGTCCTCAATGATATGCCCACTGACTATCAAAGTAAAATTCCAATATTTGATGCCACTCAAAGCATCACAGCCCAGCAACATTTTTATAATATGAATGATTTTTTTGATCTTCATGAGGTAGAGGAAGAGAATGTAACCACTAGACTGTTTGTTCAAAGCTTTGGAGGCAAAGTTAGAAAGTGGTTTAGAGCCTTGCCAGCAAGCTCTATTCATACTTTACAGGAGTTACACACACAGTTCTTAGACTGGTGGGAGGTGAAAAAGAACCCACTCCAAATTCTGTCTGAATATGAGAATATTAAAAGAAATATGGGTGAAACTGTGCAAGACTATTGTTTAAGGTTCAATGCTGTATACAATGCTATTCCGGCTAACCTCAAACCTCCTGTGGATTCAGCTTTGCTGAAGTTTCCAGATGGTTTTGATGCCGATATGGCATATCAGCTGCATGAGAGAGATTCGCCGTCACTTGAAGACATGCAGAGGATAGCAATAAGCGTTGAAGCTAATCTGCTGGCTAGAAGAGCTCGAGCAGAGCTGAAAAGAAAGTAGTGGTGAAAGAGGAAGCCTCCCCTTCGGACAACAAAATGGACACACTGATTCGTACAATGGAAAGGATGGTTGATCGATTAGTGATTTCGGACAGACCTAAACCCCAAATAAGAAATCCGAATTTTAGAGGACAACAGCAGCCGCAATTCAGAATTAGACAGAGAGAACAGAGGGCACAGGACCAAGCAGCACCACAGCATCAGATTAAAACACCATTACAGCAGAACTACGTGCAAGGGATAGACTCAGATGATGATGACCCTACAATCGAGGCCAATCACTTTTTCACAGCTGATGGTGTGCCCATTTTCCTCACAGAGGATGAATAATACACAGTGGCGACTCCAGACATTCGAGGGGATGAAAATTTCATTTTGGCCAATGACGTGGCGTTAGAGGAAGAATCTGATGACTACCAGAGAGGGTATATGAACGCTCTATCGACCCAGCAAAGGCATTATTCTCTGAGGAACAGAAACATCACAATCAATCCCATTCAAAAGAGAAAAGAACTCCAAATGAAGGACGAGGCACAGAAGAAAGGAAAAGAGTCGGCCAATCCTTCATCCAGCAAAGCACCCGCAGCTACTAACACAGCAAATGAAAAAAACCAGCAGAGCATAGCGCAGGAGAAAATAGAGAAGAAAGACCCTCCCATTAAAGAGGTAGAAAAAACTCCTTCCTTTAATTTAGAAAATGAAATTTCTAAACTCAAAGTGTCTGTGCCCCTGACTGAGTTGGTGAAGAATAGTGTATATAAAAGTCAGGTGTCTAAAGTCTTGCAAATTGACCCTCAGTCTGATATGGTTAATGTGGAGATGACTACCCTAAACTTGTTTTTGGTCCAACCACAGAAGAATCTGAAGAAAATGAAGTCCCTCCCTTTTACCTAAGTCTTAGGTTGCATGATTTTATCTTGCATAATGCCATGTTGGACTCCGTGGCCTCGCATAATTTGATGCCCAAAGCTGTCATGGAGAAGTTAGGCCTTGATGTTACTAGAAAATACCATGATTTGTATTCTTTTGACTCAAGTAGGGTCCATTGTATTGGTCTTATCAAAGAATTGGTAGTGTCTTTAGATCAAATCCCAGCCAAAAATTTCTTGATGGATGTAGTTGTTGTTCATGTTCCACCACGGTTTCGAATTCTTCTATCTAGGTCTTGGGGTGCAAAACTTAAGGGGACCATATAGCTTGACTTCTCTTATGCCACAATCCCTATATTTGGCCAGTTGAGAAATTTATATAGGGAAAAGAAAATGAAATATATGATTACTAGCAAAGACAAGCCAGTAAACCATCCCATCAATGCAGTCCACCTAGATTTAGAGTCTTTTGTCTTATATTCAGATGGTGATTTAAATGATGAGGATGCTCAGTTGGTACAAGTGGATGAGATACCTGAGATTTCAGAAAATTTCAGAGAGGTCCTCGAACAGGAAAAGGAAAAAGTGGCAAGTAATTTTCAGCCTCCTGTCCCCCAGCAGCAAAAAGACAGCGAACAGCCAGAAATTAGCCAAGGTAAAGAGAAGGCAGAAACTAAATTTCAGCATCTGCAAGAAGAAGAAGAAGGCCTATGGGGTATGGATTTTTATGGATTTGTTAGTAAGGATGGAGCAGGTATTGGAATATGGATTCAGAGCCCTGTTTTCCAGCCTGAAAAGGTCCCTAGTAGTGTTAGAGTATGTTCTTATAAGTTGGCTTTTGATTTCTCCAACAATGAAGCAGAGTATGAAGCTCTGATTGCAGGCCTCAAAATCTTGAATAAGTTGAAGGCGAAAATGATTTATGTGTATGGTGACTCTGAGTTAATAATCAAGCAGGTGTAAGGAGAGTACCAAGCAAAACATCCAAGACTGAGGGCATACAGAAATGCAGTTCTGGACATTTTTAAGACATTCCCAGAGTACACTTTGACAACAGTGCCTAGGATGCAAAATCTTATTGCTAATTCTCTTGCCACTACTGCAAGTAACCTGAATATTCTGATGAACTCCAGCAACAAGTTTGAGATCCATGTCAAACATAGGCCTGTTGTTCCGGAAAATTTAAGGTATTGGCAAGTATTTTGGGATGATAATGAGATCAATGCATTTTTGCAGGGTGATGAAAAATTCAAGGACACTCCCATAGAAGGTGAGTATGTGGTTGATGATCAAGAATTGGAAACAAACCAGATGGACATATTGCAGGTGAAAGATAATGTAATTCCTAGAGGTCTCATACCTTTAGAGGAGTTGTTTGATCAGGATGATGTGGCGAAGAAGCCAAGCTTGGTGCCCACGGAGAAAGGAGTTGAAGATGTGAATCTTGGAACACCTGATCAGCCCAAGTTCGTGAAATTGTCAAAGGCATTGTCCCCTGAAGCGAAGGAGAAGTATGTGAAGTTGCTTTCTGAATTTTCTGATGTATTTGCATGGGATTATTCAGAATTGAAGGTGCATGATAAGAGCATAATCCAGCATACTATTCCTATCAAGCCGAATCAAAATCCATTTAAACAGAAGCTGAGAAGAATCAATCCAAAGCTACTGTCATCCATCGAAAAAGAGGTAAACAGATTGTACAAAGCTAGTATTATAGTCCCCATTAGATTTTCTGACTGGATTTCAAATTTGGTCCCGGTACGTAAGAAGACTGGAGAAATAAGGTTGTGTATAGATTTTCGGAACTTGAATAAGGCTTCCTTAAAGGATAATTATCCACTTCCGAAAATGGACCATATTCTGCAGAGAGTAGTTGGAGCATCCAGGATGTCATTACTTGATGGCTACTCAGGCTACAACCAAATCTTGGTGCATGAGAAGGACCAAGATAAAACTGCCTTCACAACACCCTGGGGAACCTTCCAGTATGCCAAAATGCCATTTGGACTGAAGAATGCAGGAGCTACTTTCCAGCGTGCAATGGACATTGCTTTTTCCAACGAAAAAGATGTTTTTCTGGTCATTTATTTGGATGATTTGACAATGTTTTCAGGATCAGATGATGAGCATTTGCACCATTTGAGAGTTGTTTTTCAGCGATGCAGAAAGTTTGGAATTTCTCTCAATCCCAAGAAGTGTCTCTTTGCCATGGATGAAGGCAAGCTGCTGGGGCATATCATCTCTAAAGATGGTATCCGCATCGATCCATCTAGAGTGGAGGAAATTCAGCACATAGACCTTCCACGAAACAAAAAGGAGATCCAAGCATTCAATGGTAAGATGAACTTCTTATGTCGATTTATACCCAATCTGGCTGAACATTTGAGGGAAATGACTAACATGTTGAAGAAGGACAGCACTGTCAAGTGGAGTGAAGAAGCTATCAAGTCATTCAATCTGGTAAAGTTCACTTTGTCCAATGCCCCAGTTTTTATCAGTCCCGACTACACTCAAGACTTCATCATATTTTTGTTTGCATTGGAGCATACTTTAGTTTTTTTTTTAATGCAAAAGAGAGACGAGATCAAAAATCCAATCGCCTTTTTTAGTAGAACTATTAGAGATGCTGCTTTGAGGTATAATATTATTGAAAAACAGGCATTGGCTCTTATCAAGGCATTGAAGCATTTCAGGGTCTATATTCTGCATTCACATACTATAGCATATGTCCCTAACACAGCAGTGAAGGATGTGTTGATGCAGACTGATCCAGAAGGTCGGAGAGGTAAGTGGATAGTAGCTATGTTGGAGTACGATATGGAGATCAAACCCACGAAATTGGTCAAAGGCCAAGGCTTGGCGAAATTTATGGCCCAATCAAATCTGCGTGCTTTAGATATAAACCTCATAACAGCAGTGGCAGAAGATGAAGATGGAGGTTTGCTGGTTCCCATTTCAAATATTTTTCTGCAGTCCCCGTGGTATTCAGATATTGTCTATGTCCTTCAGCATTTGTCACCTCCTACTGGCATGTCTAAGAGTAAGGGTAGATCTCTGAAGCTAAAATCTGCAAAATACTACATTTTAGACAGCGCTCTGTATTGGAAAGATCCTGGAGGTGTTTTGTTCAATTTTTTGGTTGAAGAAGAGGTGCAGAAGGTAATGCACGATTTTCATAACAGCGACTGTGGCGGTCACTTGTTTTGGAAGACTACAACTAACAAGGTATTGAGAGAAGGATATTATTGGCCCACATTATTTTCTGATTTATAAAAGACAGTGATGAAATGTCATGAATGCCAAATCTTCCGAGGGAAGAAAAAATTTCTTCCACTCCCTTTGAAACCAGTTTCAGTGAACGCACCCTTTCAGCAGTGGGGGCTCGATTTCATAGGAGAGATTCATCCTGCGTCCTCAGCACAGCACCGATGGATATTGACAGGGACAGATTAATTTACGAAATGGATCGAGGCTATCCCAGCTAGGCAAGAAATAGACACAGTAATCATTCAATTTCTGGAATCGAATATTTTATCTCGTTTTGGCTGCCCATGCAAAATCGTAACAGACAACGCAGCAGTGTTCCGATCCAAGAAGATGATAGATTTTTGTGACAAATACAACATCACGCTGGGCCATTCGACAGCGTATTATCCACAAGGCAACGGCCTGGCTGAGTCATCTAACAAATCATTGGTAAATATAATTAAGAAAATGTTGGAGGCAAAAAAAATAAACTGGCATCGCAAGCTCATTAGCGCTATGTGGGTAGACAGAGTTAGCGGTAAGAAATCAATCGGTATGTCACCTTTCGAATTATTTTATAGAACTGATGGTGTCTTCCCCACGTCCCTTACAGTCCCAGTTATGAGATTATTGCAAGAAGTTGGCAGCGAGGATAATGATAATCAGTGAAGGATCAATCAGATGATCCACCTTCAGCAAACAAGAGAGGAAGTGTCACAGAACGCCATCCAGTTGCAGGAGAAAATAAAGAATATCTTTGATAGAAAGACCAAAGCAGAAAGGTTTCAGCTGGATGATGTAGTGTTGAAATGGGATGCCAAAAATGAAGACAAAGGGAAGCATGGTAAGTTCGAAAATCTGTGGAAAGGACCATACAGGATTTCAGCATACAGAGGACAGAATGCCTTCTTGATATCAGAAATGGATGGCCAAGATTGCCCTGGAGGAGCAGTAAATGGTAGGCTTTTAAAGCACTACCATTGTTGAAAACAAAGGATCAGAATTTATGTCATCATCATTATATATACCATGTTATTTTTATCAGAGTTCAGAGTACACAGTCATTAAAGTTTGGGGCCCGAGGTGAAGGCTATAAGACTTGAATGTTATGTGTATGGTTTGGTTTTATTTCAGCTTCTCAATCTTAGTCTTGAGTCAGTCTCAGTCTGCATTGTGTCAGTTTTTCAGTATTTTTGACTCCATGCCCAGTGGATAAGGCTACTTGGTCTACGGTGTTCTTGGCACCTCCAAGGAGTTACCATCCCCATTGGAGCCAATGTTAGTGTTAGTCTAGTCATACTGCCATCAGTGATCAAAATTGCTCTTTTGCATTTACATATTAGGCGTCTCATACCGAATAAATTTCACCATACCGCTAGGTCATGGATTCATTGATGGTAGTTTTCCCTCATGACGTACTTGCTGATTTTCCTTCCTATGGTCTTTGGTCATAAGTTTCTTTCACTCTCAAATCATGTCAGTAGGTCATAGGACGGGTCTCATTAGTTTCTAGGGCCTCACCATGATCGATTAATGAGTCAAGTGTCAAATAAAGATCACCAAGGTCATGAGGAAGTCAATAAACTCAAAATTATAGCACCAGGAAGATAAGAGATATCATTTATTCATATTGATGCAAGTTTCACCTCAAAACCATGTTTTGAGGTGAAAACATAATACTTTTCCTTTCAGTCACAATTCAGAAGCTGTCATCTCTGACAAGATCATCACCCTGCCTTTTAGAGACGTTTTTCACAACATTTTCAGCATCAAATCATTTTCCAAGTAGATCCAGCAGAAAGAGCCCAGAAAGAGCTTTCCAACGGTATACTACACTCTTAAAACTGACTTCTAGATTGAAATTTATGCCTAAGTGAAGTAAAGGTCCTTATACCTTCATATACCCCCTATTTCCCATTTGTCCCCTTAAAAATTTGTATTATTAAAGTTTTAATATTTCCCTTAAAAACTCCCTCTTCTCCTTTCCATAACCCCTTGAACTTTATAATGAATTTTAAGTCCTGCAGTATAATATCCCACCGCAACCACTTCCCCTTCATGCCTTTAAACCTTATATCAAAGTTTGAAACTTTATGTTATATAAAACCCCGCCACAATCACAAACCTTCCCTTCCCCTTTCAATCGCATCGCAAATATTAATGTGCCCCTCGATTACTCCAATCGCACAAAACTCTGATGCGATTAATCGCGAGTCCTTCCTTCGATCTTTCGATCGCACCCCTCCCTCTGATTACCCAATCGCATCACTCCCTCCGATCACAACTCTTCCTCTGATATTCCGATCGCACCCCTCCCTCTGATTACCCAATCACAACTCTTCTTTCAATCTCCCGATCTACTCCCCCAATGGAAAAATTTCAATTGATCTCCCCACCATTGATCTCTCCCCACTGATCCGACGGCTCAAATTCGATCGAGCCAATCGCGTCGGCATTTAACATATGTTTCATTCCTCCTCCCCTCCGATATTACGATTGTGATTGACCCCCGGGCCCACCATACAGTACTTCTACCCCATTCAAATAAAAAACCCTTTCTCCCTTTGTAAAAGCAATAAAAGGATTTTCAAAGGTTTTTAAAGTACTCCATCGCATCGAAACTTTTGTATGGTGCTTTCAAACGCGTCCCACCTCTCGATCCCCGATTGCGATTACCTCTGTGTATTGAAATACATTTCACAGCATATTGTAAGTTCGTTATATGTTATACCCCTCCACCCGTCCATTCCGATTGTGATCAATATGCGGGTCCCGCCTACTCCCCTTCCCTTTTTCCCATTCAAACTACATTTTTCCCTTCACATAAGGCATTATTTCATTTCATTTTTGTTTCAACAACATTAATAAAAAGTCAGTTTTCTTCAAAACGGAAAATGGAAAGCGAAACGTCAGAGGATGAGACCCAAATTTGTAACATTCATATCTGTAGTTACGTGGTAAAGAGATCTACGTTACAATGTTTCGCCTTCTCATTGACCAGATGTAACGCAACTCCTCCTTTACGGAGAGATTATTGGCTCTTGGTTTTCCATCTTCAGCTATGATTTCTCCTCTTTCCATCGATCTATATTCCCACAAAATCTGGCTATTTATTGTAAATGCTAATCATTTGTAAAGGGTTGAAATTCTGAAGTCTAAAAACTCAGAAATAGGGGAATAGTGTGGCAGTGAGCTCTACGCTCCATTGTACAGTTTGGCAGGGAATTAATAAAGTGATGTAGCTCTAATTTGTGGGATTCATGTGGTATGAGTTTTAGCATATGTCTCTCCTTTGTGTTTCATATGTACATTGTTATGTTTCACCATTCATTCATAAACATTTCCAGTTGAATGTTTTTCAAGCTAGAAAGGTAGAATCCATTTTATATGCTCTGCCTTGGGGAATCATTCATACTTTGTGTGTTTTCTTCTATTTGAAAAGGATTCATTTATTATGCCCTTTTCAGCTTCTCAACAGTATTTCCACTCCATCTTATTTCAACTTGATTGCTAAATCTCCTTCCTATCTTGCCCCATGAAATACTCTGTGTCTTTGATTTAATTCCTCGGTTCATACTGTCTTTTTTCCCATACATCCCTGAAAATTCAGTCATTTATCAAAACCCCCTTTCCACATTTATATACCTAGCCTAAAATCAGTTCATTATTGTGTTACTTAATATCTATTCTATGAAGAGATCCCTCTCCTGTCCTTGTAGGGCTAGCTACAAGGCTGAGCATGGTTAAGTTGTTACCCTGATTTGCCTTTTTCAGCCTAAGGTTCAGATTGGGTGCTAACAAACCGCACGAGTGTCTTGTGCACGTTCGTGTAGCCCGTTTTCCATTTTCTCCCTTGTGCCTTCATTCGGTCGTGTCACACCATGTGAGGACACCCACCCAAACGCATTCGAGTCGGGTTGTTTCGTTTGATGGTGGTCGTATCAAATTTTCTAAGTTGTGACCGCACGGGTGCCTTATGCATGTTCGTGCAACCCATTTTCTGTTTTCTCCCTTATGCCTTCATTCGGTCGGGTGCGCCATGTCGTTTCGTTTTAGGGCACCCGCCCAAACCTGTTTGGGTCGAGTTGTTTCGGTTGAGGGCGCCAGGCCAAACGTGTTTGGGTTGGGTCATTTTGGTTAAGGGCGCCCGCCCAAACGCGTTTGGGTCGGGTCATTTCGCTAATATGCTAAGTTGTGACCGCACGGGTGCCTTGTGCATGTTCGTGTGGCTCATTTGTCAATTGCTCCCTTGTGCCTTCGTTCGGTCGTGCGTGTCGTGTCGCACCGTGTGAGGGTGCCCGCCCAAACGCGTTCGGGTTGGATTGTTTCGTTTGAGGGCAGTCATATCAAATTTTCTAAGTTGTACTAACTACACAGGTGCCTTATGCATATTCATGCGACCTGTTTGTTGGTTTATCCATTTTGCCTTCGTTCAGTAGCCCGCCATGTCATTTCATTTGAGGGCGCCTGCCCAAACCCGTTCGGGTAGGTTCGTTTCGTTTGAGGGTGCCCGGTGCCCAAACCCATTCAGGTAGGGTCATTTCGGTTGAGGGTGCCCACCCAAACGCGTTTGGGTTGGTTTGTGTGAGGGAACCTAAGGAAATGCATTCGGGCGGTTCAGGTCGGGTCATGCCATGTGAGGGCGCCCAAGGAAACGTGTTCGGGCAGGTCGGGGTGGGTCAGGTCAGGTCATGTGAGGGCGCCTAGAGAAATCTCAAGTCAAATTTAAACTAGCTAAACAAAAACTCTAATAATTTCATGAAAATCATCTAAAAAATTATTGAAATATCAAACTTGACAGTAGACCAATATGGGTTTAGTTAGTTTTATGAGGATCATGTTGGAAGTTATGTTGTTAATTTACATAGAACACCACTTTTTTTGTATAATATTTTTAGTTTCTATTTTTTTATCTTTATCTTCATGATTCTAATATGTTAAGTTTTTTTTTATACCACATACATTTAAATTATATAAATTTATACATTTATAAAGAGTTATAATAGAAGCATAATAGTTTAATAAAATACAAAAGTTAAATAGTTGGGGTGGCAGGAGGGGGAGGGGGAGAGATTCTCCTAAATCCCGATGGAATATGAAAAATAAAGTACTTATGGGGGCTAGTCCAAAGAATTAACAATCTCACATAAATGTATGGGCTCCTTCCAGGTCTCCAATTGGCTAATGATCGAGATGTCTCTAGGTTAGTGATCTTGGGGGATTCCCTTATCACTATTCAACACCTTCAAAAAGGTTTTCTCCTGAAGAACAAAAATTTATCCCTCCTCCTTAGAAAAATCAATAGTACCCTAAAATCATTCCCTCAAAAGGCTTATTACCACATTTTAAGAAGCCAAAACAAAGAGGCAGATACACAAAGGAATCAAGCCTTCCTTCTTGAAGTAAGCGGGTTAGTATGAGAGCAATGACATGTCAGGTTGGAAAGATATTCCATGAATAATTCCACTCAATATAATTGTCCCTCTCTCTTGTTTTGCTAGTTGGATATATGCACCATGAGAATTATTTTTTGAATATTTCCAAATCCGGCCTCCTTTCTATGCCCCCCTTGTCTCCTCAATATATATGGACATATTCGCATCACGCATAACATTTGGCGTCAGGATCTTGTCATTAATGTTGAGGTGGTGGTTTGTGAGGGTGTTGGCCATGCACCCATTTACCCCTCACATGTGGAGTCTTATGAAGTTGGACAACCCTTAATTAATCCCTCCTTTGCCTTCGTACCAAGTTCATTGATGGATATAGGGTGGGGAGAGTTAATGAATTTCGTGGTTGATTCGATCCCTTGGCATGGGAGTTCACTAGTCTAAAGGTGGAATTCAGGGTTGGTGTTAATATGATAAGGCATAAAGTATCAGTTCAAGGGTGTGTCCTTGAGAGTCAAGATAACCCTTCTACTAGTTGGTGGGCTCTCCACACCTTTGTTAACTCCATCGATGCTAAGAATTCTTTCATTCTTATGTGTCTCTTGCTCGGTGTTGTGAACATTGTCTCGCTCGTCTCATTCAAAGCAAAAACATGGGGAATTCTCTTGTCTTTTCTTGGCTCAGTTTCCTCCTATGCAGTAAGAATTTGGGAATATTTCCCCTCCAGGTTGTCAATGGATTTTCGTAAATCTCAAGAATTCAAGTTGGAATTTTCTCCAGTGGGTGTTGAATTTCTCATCTTCGAATTTCAAGCTTATTCACCACCCTGTATGCAAAAACAATATTCAAAAACTATAGTTATAGATTACATACCATTTCCAGGGCCAACATTATATAACTCTACTTCACTAGGATGAACATTAACTAAGGCTTCACGTATGCAATATCCACCAAATATGTCACTGCATCAATGTAGTCCCTAATACTGCATGTACCTTCAAGAGTATTATGACCGCACACATACCCTGTGCATGTTCGTCCGACCTGTTTGTCGGTTTCTCCCTTGTGCCTTCATTCAGTCCTGCACGCCATGTCATGCCATGTGAGGGAGCCCGCCCAAATGCGTTCGGGTTAGGTCGTTTTGTTTGAGGGTGCCTGTATCAAATTTACTAATTTGTGACCAAAAAGGTGGCTTGTTCATGTTCGTGAGGCTCGTTTTCCATTTTCTCCCTTGTGCCTTCGTTTGGTTGAGCACGTCGTGTGAAGGTGCCTACCCAAACGCGTTCGAGTCTGGTCAGGTCATTTCGTTTGAGGGCGGTCGTATCAAATTTGCTAAGTTGTGACCGCACGGGTGCCTTGTGCACGTTCATGTGGCTCGTTTGCCATTTTCCCCCTTGTGCCTTCATTCGGTCAAGCGTGCCGTGTGAGGGCACCCGCCCAAACGCGTTTGGGTTGGGTCATTTCATTTGAGGGCAGTTGAATCAAATTTTCTAAGTTGTGACCGCATGGGTGCCTTGTGCACATTCGTGCAGCCCGTTTTATTTTTTCTCCCTTGTGCCTTTGTTCGTTCGAGTGCGCCATATTGTGAGGGCGCCCGCCAAAATGCGTTCGAGTCGAGTCAGGTCGTTTCGTTTGAGGGTGGTTGTATCAAATTTGCTAAGTTGTGATCGCACAAGCGCCTTTTACACGTTCGTGCAGCCCGTTTTTCATTTGCTCCCTTGGGCCTTTGTTCGGTCGTGCGCGCCATGTCGCGCTGTGTGAGGGCGCCCACCCAAACACGTTCGGGTTGGGTCGTTTTTTTTTAGGGCGGTTGTATCAAATTTTCTAAGTTGTGACCGAATGGGTGCCTTGTGCACGTTCGTGCGGCTTGTTTTTCATTTGCTCCCTTGTGCCTTCATTCGGTTAGGCACGCCGTGTCATTTAATTTTAGGGCGCCTGCCCAAACTCGTTCAGGTCGGGTCATTTTGGTTGAGTGCACCCGCCCAATCGCGTTCGGGTCGAGCCCCCTAAGCACCCAATCCCTAATCCCTTAACTACTAACTCATTATTTGACCCCTAACCGCTAAATGCACCTAAATCCCTTACCCCTAACCCCCAATCCCCTAAGCCCTCCAAATTCAAAGAACTAGCTTTGAAGAAGTAATTGTTTTTTGCAATATGGTTTGTAAGTTATTTAAATAGAGGTATCTTCTCTAGAGTTATTTTTTAGATCCACAGTTTCATTTACTAATTTTTGAACAAGGCGTATGACACTCTTCATGTCTATGGGATTTTTATCTTGAAGCTCATTATCTATACGAGTATTTGCTGCTTCAAGCATTTCCTGATGAAGAAAATTGTAATATAGGGTTTAGGGTGCATTATTGCGTTATTGCTGCTTCAAGGGTTTGCTAAAAAGACCCCAAATTGTTCATTTCCTTGCTACTTATCAGGTTTTTACTTCTGCCTAATTCACTATATACTCAGATCATGAATGTGAGAAGGTTGTTTGCAGATTATATTATTATTGTATCAACAATGTAATTATTTCTGTGTTGTTATATCTTTCTAGTCAAAAACGTCATCTTCAGAAATATTTTCTTGTCATTTTCAAAATTGATTGCTTCATTGAGCACAACATGCAGCTTATCTAATACTTTATTGAAGCTAAGAGCTCCATCTTTGGGGCAAGCTGCTTTTCGGCTAACTCCACTGCTTTTGATCTCAATTTTGCCAATTGCTTCCTTCTCTCATATGATACCTAAGCCTTTGCCTTTCTCTTCCCTTCTAATTCCGTAATAGTGTCATAGTGATGCCAGCCAACTTCTTTGGAAAGCCTTCCTAGCAGACAATACTTGTGACCTGGCTGAAGCCTCAACACTTTCAGAGCATCTGGAATGACCATTCTCTTCTTCCGGTCATATGGTGGGGGAACCCCTTCAAAATCCCTTAGCCTAGAAAGTGTTGCAGCACCACGCTTGGTTTTGTGTGGAATCATTCCTCTAATTGTCCAGTAGTCAAATCCTTCTCTTACTTTATTGTCATTTGCCCATACCTAAGCAATGAGAGCACAAGAACACCTATTTCTATAAAAGCACCTATAACTTCTCTTACTTTATTGTCATTTTCCCATAACTAATCAATGAGAACATAAGAAAACCTATTTATATAAAAGCACCTATAATACTTTTGTGGGTTTCACTAATATCCCTTTAGTTACTGTGTGCACAGTAGCCTAGATCCTAAAGTGATTCTCGTACAATGATAATCCACTAGGTGTATTTGTTCTTAAAAAACTATGCATGGATAGATGTCCCATTTATGGCCAAGTTCCACCAAAATGGTTCCCCCTACCTACCTAGTAACTACATTACATTTATTTCATGACAAGACTACCCTACAACCCACCAAATTTCTATCATATCCTTGTCATCAACAACAATTTGTTGTTCAAGATATAGCTAAGTTGGAACAAACTTAGCTCTAGAGCTTAGGATATTTTTCCACCTCTAATGTTTATAAACCAATAGATATAAAATTTCTAAAGCATGTGGGAGCCCTTTAAGTATCACCTTTCCTATATTGACTCCGTCTTAAAAATCATGGAAAATGTCCATAGATGAGTTATCCTTACTAAACCAAAAATTTCATTGAAAATAATCATTCATACCATAACATTACTACTTCTCTTTTAACCACATAAAACTTATTTTTAAGTTACCATAATTCATCTTTAATATCACATAATTAGATTAAAAAATCAACCAAAATCCCTAGTTTATGAAATAAAAAATCAACAATTTTATATAATTAATAATTTAAATAAATGTCTTAGATATAACCTCATTAATAATTATTTATAATAAAAAATACACTTATTTACCCAAACCCATTATTAACCCCAAGAAAAGTCTCACACATTTTATTTAATGGAATTTGAGTGGTCATAAATTTTATGATGAAATTGGTAATTATAATAATCCAAAAACAAAATCTCATAAACTTTATTCTGTTCTACCAAATTAGGCAATCACAAACTTATTTCATTGTATAAATCTCATTTTTCCTTCTCTTCGGAAATTTATAAGGTATTTTGGCTTAGTGCATGTATATACTATCATATAGAACCATTTTTTCAAGTCACCATTGGCCCAGATGTGAAAAGCATCAAAGGTTTTGTTTTGGCAAGTATTACATGTATTTCATTTCAAAATGTCAAAAAATTTCAAATATCAAAATTTTTAATTTCCCTCATTCATTTCCCTCTGGTTTCCCTCTAGTTGCATGGTTTGTCCAGGGAAGGAGGGAGGATGCGGCCATACTGTCGCCAGTTTTGAGGGTTGCATGGTTTGTCTAGGGAAGGAGGGAGGATGCGGCCATACTGTCGCCAGTTTTGAGGGTTGCATGGTTTGTCTAGGGAAGGAGGGAGGATGCGGCCATACTGAAACCACTGAAGCAACTGAACCAAATTATTAGTGTGCACAGAAAGAAAGAGCGCAGAAGGAAGGCTAAGAGCTATGGATCTGTAAAAGCAATGTATGGAAGGCTAAGAGCTACGAATGTATGGTGCTTGATAATGAGGCTCTCTATGATATTTGCTACAGGACTCTTAAGCTCACCACACCTAGCTTTGGTGACTTGAACCACCTGATCTCTGCAACCATGAGAGGAGTTACCTGTTTCCTAAGGTTTCCTGGTCAGTTGTACTTAGATCTGAGAAAACTTGCAGTGAATCTGATCCCCTTTCCTCGTCTTCATTTCTTTATGGTGGGATTTTCCCCATTGACCTCCCGTGGATCCCGTTTGTGCTTATGTGATCTTGCCTTTGTGTTTCTTGCGCAAGGGTGTCCGACTAAAAATAAGAAAAAATGAAGGCATTGGAGGTTACAAAGTCTGAAGTTTGAGTCCACAGATTGTGAAGCCGTCTGCTCGCTCCACAACACGGAAGGAAATCCAATTTTAATCGGCTCCATCACAGGTCAATCTGCGAATTTCGCACTTTATTTGTTGTTGCTTTTGTATTTTAGTTCTATTTTTCAACATGTCGATACGATAATTTACAAATTATTTCTTTGCCATTGAAATCTGTTGATTATATCTCGAATCAAAGCGGATCAATTAAACTTTTGAAGACCCATGTTCTATTTGCTCTAGTTTTTAGGGTTTCACAAGTTAGACCGTTAACATATTGTTGTAGTCGTATGCATTAGGGTTTAGGGATTAGCTTCAGTATGTGTTGTTAAATTTTTCTTTCTACCAATAAAGCCTTGTTATGGTATGAGCTATCGAGACTATTTTTATTTTTACCTAGTTTGCAATAATTGACAGTTCCAGGGTTTTAACACTCATATCTAGTATGGCCATGATTTTTACTTTCCAATTTAAAAAAAAAATTTGTTCATGACTTTATTATTTTTTTCATCCCGTAAATAATTATCTTTGATGAAATTTGTGTACCTTTTATTCTCTACGCATTATTTTCCCCAGATTCCATTCGAAAACTTAAAGCACTAGATTTGGCATATACCCTGAATCTTTCATCTTCCCAGCCAATAAATCCACCATTGAATATATCTGCTCTGATTATTTGTGTGATCTGTCTCCAACAAAAAATGAATGGACTCTGTTCTTTACCTCGATCCAGCTACATCCTGTGCTCTTTTTCAATTTAGTGTCTTTAATCATTGCTCTCACCTTCATCACTTCATCCCACCTTCCAGCTATAGCATATATGTTTGACAACAGTACATAGTTTGCAGCATTATCAAGCTCTAATTTAATAAGATGTTTTGCAACATATTTTCCTAGCTTAATATTGTGGTGAATTCTGCAGGCACCAAGCAATGCCCCCCACACACCAGCATCAGGTTCTATTGGAATTTTCCTGATAAACATGAGCGCCTCTTTCATGTGCCCAGCTTGACCAAGAAGATCAATTGTGCAAGCACAGTGCTCCAGGGTAGGCACAATGCCATAATCTTGACTCATGCATTCGAAGTATCGAAGGCCCTTATCCACATAATAATTTATTTGGGTAGCTCTTGAGTATAGTTTTTGGCCCTTTTTCTGACCAAAAGAGCATCCATATATGTGCTTTTATTCAATGATTTTTGATCGTTGACTTTTGGGGTTCATTTAAGTGCAGGCTTGTAAGAATAAGTGTAATTCAAGTCTGGTCTAGGGCACATTTTTTTAGGACTATAATCTGAGTATGTAGGCCTTAGGATATCCTTTTGAATGGTAGAGTATTTTCATACAAGTCTGTTTTCCTACATTAGATGAAACAATTCAAAAGTATGTAAACCTTGTTTGAGGGAGCATTGTATTTGGAGGACTCTGGATCTGAAGTAGAAAGGTTGTTTAATCCTTCTCTCAGTAAAGTTTGCAGTCTCCTCATGAGAACTAAAGGTACTAAAAAAGTAAGAAGAAGTGTATAAGATGTTTGTTTACCTACAATTGTCAATATATAATAATAATTATCACTGCAATCTCATTATGTATCAGTGAACTTCAAGGATCAAATGCACTAACCTAATGATTGAATTCTTATCTACATAATTATAGTATACATTGACCTTTTCACCTACATAATAACTAAGTTTGAAAACAGTAAATTATATAGAAATGACAGTAATGTATGACACACAAGTGAAACATCTTACTGACTTCACAAGGCAAATCCATTCTGGGCTAACCCAGAAATAATTGCACTCCATGAAACCACATCTCTGATGAATGTTCCATTTACACTCGAGAAGTTTGAGCTTGAGAGTGATTTTATCAAACAGGCAACAAGCGAGGGCATTTTGCAGCTTAAGGGACATCGATCTGTGGGAGGAATGAGGGCTTCAATTTATAATGTAATGCCATTGGTAGGTGTGGAGAAACTGGTATCATTTATGAAGGTCTTCCAGGCTAACCATTAATTGAGTCTAACAGAGTTCGTGGTCTCACATATGCAAGGCTAGTTATAGATCTGCTCTTTTATAATTAGTTAGTCTAAATTCTTCTTCGTGCAATGCATAAATTGAGTGTATCTTCATAGTTAGTTTGAGTTTTATTACTCTAAGTTGAAGAGTTGAGAGTCTGAGAACATCGAGAAGCTTTTGGGGTGGGGAAAGTCCAGTTGATGAATTTAGAAATTGTAGTACTGGTACATCTTCTGAGTCAAAGTATTTGAAGAATATTATATGTCTATCTGGTAATAATTTTAGTCAATTTCTTTGTTAATGCTGCTCTTCTGGTCCTTTTTATATCCTATTTGTGATTCTTGCTCTAATATTATTTTTCCAGTTTCATCTAGAATCTAGAGCATTGAATATAATAACCATGTAGTTGTATACATGTAGCAAAGAAGAAGCCATGCTATCTTGTCTGTAATATGATTTATGGAGTGCTTACATCAATTTTTCTTACATGTTGAATGCTACCTTTCTTTGGGTGAGTGAGGCGTTAGATTGTAGAGTTTGAAAGTTTTCAGTTTGGTATTTCTAGAAGTGAGTTACGTCTTATAGATTCATTCTATTACAGCTTTTATTTTCACGATTTGGTTCTACTATATGCCTGCAAACTGTAACAACAAAAAAACACGATTAATTAATGAGTACTGTCACCAAAATGAAGCAGCAATAATATTGATGAAAATGTTTTTTCCAGCAATTCAGACAAGCGTATCAATTTCATAATCTACTAATACAAAATTTGTAACTGGGATTTTCAAAGAATCCTAACATAGAATGCATACCACATTAGCATAAAATATGAAGCCACAGTTAACTTGAAGAAAGACCAGAGTCCTGTGAAGGCCTTCAAATTAAATCCAGTTCAAGTGTGTATGCAAGAAGGGCTGTAGAAAATATACAACGCAGTGGCAATGACGAGAATCCACCAAGAAAAGCTGAGTGTCAAAGCCGCCCCCATAAGGCCAAATCCTAGCCTGTCTACTGCCAACCATGTCAAGAGAATGTGGAGCATAAATGTTGCTATAGACAAATATGCAAGAGGGGAAACTATGTTCTGAGCCTGCAAAAATGAATACTGTCACATCTAATTTTTATGGATCTGTATTTGTGAGGAATTAAGGATTGGACATAGCCCTGATACAACATGTGCCAAATATATTAAAAACTCAGAAATACTCAAAAATACAGTACTGAAGTTGTAATGTGGAGAATCTTTACGTCAAATTTTGAATGAGCAAAATTTTATCATATGCAGAAAACTAAGATGGCCACTGATCAAAATTTTATCATATTCAGAAAACTAAGAAGGGGAAATTTGATGTCGTGATGGCTCTCTTCTTTTGTTTTTTTATTTGCAATTGATGCTTGAAATTTCTCTAATTTTGAAGATCTTCAACCCATTTAGGCGTGTGCTTCCAAAAATATCGATATGCACAAAATCTGCATTATTTAGTGGCCTTTAAAAAGAATCAATGTCCAAAAATAGGAGGTTGAGGGTATATTTTGGCAATGGATTCATCTCCCGGGAGAGAGACTAGAGAGTTTAATGAAACTTTGTTGGATTAGTTCTCTGACATTATGTGAGATTGTATGTTGTAAGTAACGTAGTATCACCTACGTCGTTTCATACTTTCATAAGTAACGTAGCATCACCTATTGCCCCAGTAGCCCTAAGAAACCTGATCAATTTTAGGCCACCTATCTTGCATGAGAGTCTTATCTTATCCCTCATTGAAAAGGGCTTAATATATAGTAATAGGATCCATATATTAAAGGCATGGAAGATTGTCACAGGAGCATCAACATTTTGGAATCAAACGGAAGAGAATTGACAAAAAGATAAGGGTCAGATGAGTGGCATACATATTCAATAATTAGTGGCACATTATATGAGTATTGTCACATTTCATTTTTTTTTAAATATTTTTAGCCTTGCGTCGAAAGACCAACATTTCATAAGCGTCAGAAGATCGATGCTCTAAACATCATAAGAGCGACGATTATTTTTTTAAATATTTTTTACTGTTTCATCAGAAGAGTGACGATTTCAACGTCGGAAGAGCGACATCTCTTTTTTTAAATATTTTTATTGTTTCATTGGAAAAGCAACGTCTCATAAACGTCGGAAGTGCGAAACCTTAAACGACGGAAGAAGAAACGTCGGAATTTCAACAGTTGTGTGAAAAAATGATAAACGTCGGAAGGCCGACGCTTTAAACGTTGGAAGAGGTAACGTCTGAATTGCGACGCATATGGATTGTCGGAAGACCGACGCTTTGGAGAACGTCAGAAGACGACATTTGTTTGGAACGTTGGAAAAGTATCGCTTCTTCCGACACTTTTATTGAAGTGGCCTGACCAGGACGTAATGGTTAACCATGTTTGCTCAAAATTTCAAACTGTCACTCTTGTGACGCCTATGTGTCGAAATAGCGACGAAGTGACCATCAGAAATTGGGGCAAATACACTAGTGCCAAATGATCGAGTGAATGAGATAAGAAGACCCTGGATATAGTTTCATCCATCCGGGCTGCAATTTTAGGATTGTTGTACACATCATCTATACAGTGACCTTACATACAAATTTTCATCCAAACATGGGCCTATATCTGTAGGTGTGTCTGCATCTGGGCAACATTCCAATATAGGCGACTTTCTGAATTATGTACATGTTATTAGATTGTTTTATGTTCTGACTATGGGAATGCCTCCTCTCAGCAATTATGATCAATATAGGATATATCATGATGAAATGTATTGTAAGATTGATGCAGGTGACCATTCCGCTTTGTTTTCAGGCTCATCACATCGTAAAGCATCTCAATCAAATGTTCTTATTATTTGGATCTCATGCTTTAGGGGGAAATTGTTATAGGTCAATTTGGGCACCATTCCCAATGACCTGGTTAACTAGGCATCATCTCTAGGACCAATGATCAAGGGTCTATCATTTCCAATCATTTCAGTTGCTACATGCTCTAAGACAAGAAACATTATAGATCAAGCAAGACTTTCATCGCAAGAATTTCCATGGTCTAAAGCTTATTGTATAGCATATGAGAGCTCACCAACGTAGGCCCTAAGGGGCCTAAGTGCATTGCATATGTAGGTAGCCCCATGCAAGGCTACTCTACAAAGCACTTCCTGACATTCAAAGGTGTGTTGGTCACATTGGGAGTGAAATTCTCATTGTTCTGGAATCTCCACTTGGCCAGTTCCTTCTAGAAGAGTTCACATGTGTCAAGCTTTGGATCCAAGTGTCCATTTGACATATACATGAATGGAAACATGTCTTGCCTATTTTTGGAAAGCTATTGATTGCAAAACAACCTACAATTCATCTATAAATTGAAAACAGATCTAAGTGTTTGAGAAGGAAGAATTTGAGTAGAGAAATGCTGGATAATTTTCAATTAAGAGCTTGGTTTGTAGAGCTACTACTGGAGAGATTTATGCTGTGATGAGACTTGGGAACTATGTTGGAAGGTCACTTAAAATTAGTCACTAGGTTGTAACCTCTCCTTCTATCATCAATAAAGAGTACTTCTTGTTTTTCCCTACATGCATCTATGTTTACTTTGATTTTCCATATTTTAAGATCTTGGTTGATGAATGTAGTTTATGCTTAACTGATTTAGCTAACAAGCTTGAATAGATATCTATATTATTGCATATTTTTTTGTTTCAGTCTTCTTTCTTGCAGGAAGCATTCACCCAACAAAACCACTTGAATTTGAAGCTGTAGCAGAAGCGACAGAAAGGAGCCATTTGGAAACGACTGAAACAAGTAATCATCCAATCCTCTTTGTGTATCTGTTCTGAGTTAGGATAAATGGTAGTATAGTCTTTCACATGTTGTTCTAGTCTAACACCTACCTAGGGAAGTGTAATTTATTTGTATATTACAATTTTTTCCCAACACTAGGTGATTCATCAGTTGAAAAATGAGAACTTAGTGGTTCATCAGCCAAATAACAAGCAGTAAGTGTTCAATTATTTACTGATCTCCACATTGGCCACATAGGCATCAACAAAGGGCTCAATGGTTTAAAATAGATTCACAAGGATTATTACCCAAGGTCACAAAGTACAGGCTCAAATTAAACTCCATCTCTACCACATTATACTCCACAGCTCCACAATTCCCAGAATCTGCCTTGAATGCACTATTTTCTCTAGGAGAATAAGGGTTTCCACACACACAAAAATATGAAAAAAGAGTGAACTAGTTCCCTCACATGTCAAGTGACCAAAACCAATGGTAAATATAAGAAAAATAGAGAAAATACAAGCATCCCAAAGGAAAATATTAATCTTGAAGGAACCAGCTTCGTCTCAGAACCAACCACCGCCAATTAAATAGTGAATTATTGATCAAATGAATTCCAACCAAAACCCAACACGAAATTTTCCAGAGATCATCATCATTTCTCTTTTGTGATGCATACATCTAGGCACTTCTTTATGTCCCTTTGTGTGTTCTGAGAGATAACTGACATTTTTCTCTTTCGAGAGTTCTCTCAATCTATTTGGCTCCTCCCTCTACATTCTAAAAAATGGTAATGGGCACCACTTTCACTTCCACCACCCCAATCCAATCTCTTAATGGTTTTCAATGAACTCCAGTTTAGTACCTCAATTTCATCACAATGAAATCTTGTCAAGTAATAGCTTCCTGAGTTTGAAAAATATTATGGCCTTAAATTTGGCTAGGTATGGGTCTTGGATTTTAAAATAAGTGAACAAGAAATATTCCCTTAGGCCAAGTATCCATAAGATTGTCCCTTCCTAAATTGTGCTAATTAATTTTAAATAATATTTTTTCAAATTCTTAATCACATATCATCCAATCGTGATTTCCACCCACGTTGGTTCACAATCACAATTATTATTACAAAGAGTGGGGGTAGAATAGGAGGATGTTACATTTTTTTTTAATTATCAATTCCTTTGCAATAATTAATTTTATGGGTTAAAACCTATATGGGCCCCATTATTTTATGAAAAATAACAAAATAATGGGGTTTTTGTATACTCTACAACAATTGCAACTTACCCAAAGAAATAATTAACTTTTTTAATCACAACTTAGGGCTTAAATAATACATCCAAATGTTAATAATAATTTTAACAATTTGTTATTCCTTGTTAGAGCTTATGTGCCCCACAAAACACCAAATTTATAAATAGATATAAAACATAATTTACATACTCAATTTATGTCAAATCATTTATCAAAGAGCCAATTAATCGAGTAATTTTTTTTAACTGACTGCATATTATTTACTATTTTTGGTTTGACCATGGAGTTTTTAAAATTTTATCATTAAAAACATCTACATATGTGTGCTCATCATCTCTATTTTCTTGAAATTGCTTCATTGTTCATGAGTGCCCATAGCCCCAACAAATATGTCTTAGTACCGTACAAGCATGGCCCTACTTCCAGTGAGCATCCATATCCCTACTTCTAGTGAGTGCCCATAGCCCTAATGATTTTGAATGAACTTCCCACACCCCTTACAATGTTTTCTACTTCATAATATTTATTAATCTCACTCTTTCGATTTGATTTGTTAATGTTGAGGGAAATTGGGGTGGCATGAGAGCTTCTTTGATATTCCAAGTAGATTTCATGTGTTTATATTTTAACCCTAATGGTCTCACCAATAACTATAATGGTATTAGTTTATTTATTACTGAGGTGATTGGCACTTCAATAAAAAGATAGATGGAATCCTTTTTCTATTCTTGGGTTACTAATGCATTATTAAATAGACTCATGTGTTTCACCACTACTACCAATCATTGTTTTACAACTCAAAACTTGACATATGTATTTCAATTAAAGAAGCCCAAATATTTGTTTATGACAAAGTATAAATTTTAATGTAATGCAAAACTCAAGCTTGCCATTTATAACAAAAAACAAAGACTAAAACTAAAAGAATTAAATCAAATTACATACAACTAAAGTTAATTTTTAAAATATGAACAATAATTGAAAGAAAAATAAAAGAAATTAGAATAGCATAAAATTATAAATATAATAAGAAAATACCTGAAAACATGAACAATAATTGAAAAATAAAACAAATTAGAATAGCAGTTGTTAACACTCTAAATTTCTCTAGGCTGAAAATAGAAATCCAGAGGTAACCATTGACCACTTTTAGGCTAGAATCCAGCCCTATTAGCCTTGGAGAGGGCTCTTTCACTGTGTTCTTCTCTCAATCAACTAAACGAATGAAATTTCCTAGATATTAGGTTAGTTATGATGATCAAAAGGTAATTTTAGGCTTGATGTCTGAAGGTAAGTGTAGGAAATTAAAGCTGCTCTAGATCATATCATTTTTTTAGGTCTAAGTGAGTAAAGGATATGATGAAATTCAAACAGAGGAAAGATAAGAAAACTTATTGATATCAAATCAAATTTCATTGTAGTGAATGGGTGAGTGTAGCATGAAGAAAGAAGACAAATTAAGCATCACAACACTATGAATTCATATTTCCATAGAGGAAAAAGATAACACATATGATCAGTTGATTTAAATCAGAGCACAAAGTGAATTCTGAAAATATTTCCTTTCAAACTGAGCATGAGGAATGTTTACATTGTTATCACCCTCCAATTTCCCAAGGCTAAGAAAGGAAGCTAAAGGGGTAACCACAGACCAGCTTTAGACTCGGTATCTAACCCTACCAAGTAAGAGAGGGCTCTCTCAAGATCAGTCTCACAACCAATGGAAATGACTGGAGAATATGAATATTTAGGCTATTTTTAAGCTAAGTAAAGTTTGATTAGGGTTTTTTTATTTAATTTTGCTGGATCAAGATCATAGATCCATGAACTAGGTTAAGATTACGAATGATTAATTACAGGGATAAAAATCAGGCAAAGTAGATATGTTTAGTGACATATTTGGGTTTTCATTATGGTATAGGGTTGAAAAATGAAGGATAAAAAGGATCATATGACTATGAATTTATTCATCTAAAGAAATGGAACTTAAACATGAAAATATCATCAAAACATAGCATAAAACTTATGAATTTTGCTCAAAAACTAATGAGATGATCACATGAAAGCATAAATATGGTTGTAAGGAGAAATAAAATTTCAAATTGATGGTAAAACTAAGAAGAAACATTGTCAATAAGCATACCATACGAATATCAATATTATCGTTGCAACTATCTTTTATATCACTATAAAATGACGTACAGTAGCTCCACACTATGATTACCAAGTACACAACCCTCACAATGAGTTGAGTTTGAGTACATATATAACAATAAACATGTTGTCGCATCTACGGGATGAAACCTGATCCAAAACAACTAATTAATGCATCTAATGACTCATATTCTAATTTTAGGGGAGTTAGAAAAAGTTTCCCCTTTTTTAGCTAACAAGTTTGAGTCTTTGTCTCAAGTCATTAAACACAAGATCCTTTAACAAAGATGAACATAAATATGCTCATTAACCATGGAAAAACTCATGAGATAGATGTTACATAGACGAATTTTGACCTTTTACCTCCATGTGTCCAGAAAATTCCTCAAACCCAGAAGCGCAACAAAATCTCTCAAAAACGTAGTGAAATTTAGCAGAAGCATATTGAATATTGAAGGAGAGTTTGGATGGCTTAGGTGGATTTCTAAGATTGTCTGGAGGTTGGTAAAGGTAGTTGAGGATGTCCACAAGGCCTCTAAAGCATAAAATTAAAAAAAATCACCTAAAAAAACTCACCTCCAAGGGACCTCAAAACCCATTCTCCCACAACTACTCCAGAAGCGTAGTGAGTGGTCCAAAATAGTCGCAAAAATGTGAAAAATTGATGATTTTTTACCTTTTCCTACAAATTTGTGAGCTGACACGAGAGGAAAAATGGTTTTTTGTAATGTATTATGCATTTGACACCTGCACATACTTTCCATTCCTCATTTGAAGCCTCTAAGAAAAAGTGTAGCATGGCCATGTTGCATTTTTGTGCACTAAAATTGCCTGAATTACAAAAAAAACTAAAAATTTCCAAAACTTTCCCAAACTTATCTCCTTTTGAATTTTTCAGTGATGTCTTATACAAATAGATATGCATAAGCCAAAATACCAATTTCATCCTTCTTCTTGAGCTTGCTTAGGGTCTTCATGAGCTTTTTCTTCATGTTCTTAACCCTAATCTTACAAATCAAATTTCTTGTGCAATAGTGCCTTGCCATGTGCTTCTCCATGGTAGTGTCTCTATTTGCCTCTTCCAAAATTTTCTCCAAGTACACATTCATTCTATCAAGAAAATACTCCTTTTCCTTATAAATACTTACAACTATAGGGTCAGTGGATTCCTTGTGTGTTGGTGAAGGTGATGGCTCCTTGTCTTGCTCTTTCTTCTTTTCCAATGCTCTTGTGGTAGGTCTCCTTGGCTACCTCTGAATATCTTTGTCTTCAATCTGCTCTACATCTATCACTGCCTTACCTTTGTCTTCAACTGATTTTCTGGATGATGGAAGCTCTTGTGAGGTACTTTGTTGCATCAAGCTCATTTTCAAGTGTCTATTTTCATGTTTGAATAAGGCCACCATAACGTTTACCTTTGAGAGATCATCTTGTAGTCTCTTGATTTGTTCTTGCTACTCCTTGATAATGTCTGCAGTTGACTTATCTCCATGGTCAAGTATTTCTTCTCCATGAGGCATCTCTTCATGATTGTGTTGCAGGGGTGACTCATTTCCATGCCTAGCTGATTTCTCCATAGCTTCTCCCTGAAATTTTTCAACTGTAGCTTCCTTAGGCAGTCTTCTAGCTTGTGACCTAGTCGTAGGTTTAGGTGTAGGCATGTCTTTAGTTATATCATGGGAAAAAATTAATATTTTCCCCCTCTTGTAAGTTTTAGAAACTTCTACCCTAGGATGTCTTTTGGTCACTTAAGGTATGCTAGATGGCTCAGATTTTTGTGGCCCATATGATGTAGGAGTGTTGATGCTTTCAGACTGAGACATAGGAAAAAGTGTTTTTGCCTCCAAAAATGCCTCCCAAGGCATATTAACCTATGTGAGCGTATGAAGAACTATGACTTTGACCAAGGTTAAAAGACGGATAAGTGTATACAAGGGTATTTGGGTAGAAAAACTAGGGAACTTCTCTCTGAGATGAAGAAAAAAAACCATGAAAACTAAAAGCGCATCGAAACACTAGGAGAGGGATTCTATTCACTTTTTGTGTGAAATGAATGCATCAAAGAGTTAATGAAGGGATTTACTTACTTTATCAAGAATATATTAAGCTTTTATGGTAATAAATGAACATTTTTTTTCTTTATTTGATCTCTAAACCCAAAAATGTAGTAAATTTTCTAGAAGCACAATGTGCTGATGTAGAAACATAGTGAGCTAATGGGCAAAGGTTTGGTGATGAAAATCAATGCTATGATGGCTGAGATGAAGCACAATTATGGAGAAGTGTTCTTGGAGGATGAAATGAAGTTCTTGAATTCTTGGATGATCTTTTAATAGCTTGAAACTTGATTTTGGTGGAGTGGCATCATGTACTTGAGAGAATGACCTTATGAGGCGAATGTACTGCAACTTTATTACTTTGTTTGGAAAGGTTACATCTCCATGTGGGCTGAATGTACCTTTGATACATTTTTGACAAACTTGTCCCTAATTACTAACTCCCATGATGTTGACAATGGTGATGACATGACTCCCATGTATATTTTGATGACTTTAGCAAATGATCACACCTAATGCATATCTTAACTATGATTTGGAACTTCAAACCCTTTAAGTATGCATGTGAATGAAATAATGAACAAAATGATGACCAATACACTCATTTTATGACATTTAAAATGGAGGGATTATTAATGATACCTAGGACATGACTCAAGACTCATTTGACAATAAAAAGACATGTAAAATTTATTTGAAAATTTAAAAATTTGACCAAAGACATCCAACAATACTAAAAGAGAAAATTTGATCACTGGTGACTCACAGACACTAACATATGCCATGAAAATCTATATTATAAATAGATTAGAAGGAAACACATAAACATATCATAAGGAAGCACACATACCAATAATTAGTGAAACACATATCTATGTCAAAATTGCACCTTCCTTCTTCTATTCACTTGGGAAAATGATACAAAAAATTCAGAAAATGTAGACTAGCTTCCTGTCCAGACTAACCATAACCCCATTTTTTTATGTTTTAAATTATTATATATAATACAGAATTTGAATTACCACTCTAGATGGTCTAATTTTCTTCATCAAAGTAGACCTAAGCTAGATACAATGCATTCTTAGTCACTTAGCTGAAAAATAGGAGCAGTTTCACTATTGACCAATATATTTTAAAAACACTAACTAAAAGGAATATTTTCTTAAAAACTTGAATTACATGATTTAATGCTACTGGAAACCTATTCAACTACTAAAAACAGCTTCTATAAGTTGAAAATTTCTAATGTGCAAATAAAATAGGTTAATGTCTACTTGCGCAGAAGATGCATAGCGAAGCGTAGCAGACCTTCATGGTTGATATGGTTTCAGATGTTTCCTGGCGAAAAAAAATAAAATGGGTATGTTTGGAATGATAGTGTTGGTGTAGACCCCCTGAAGTAGTTTTTTTATGCTTGCATACCTATTAGATGGTTGATTTCCACTTGCACAGTAGATTCGCAGTAAGTCCAGCATCTCGGGTACATGATGACAATTCTACTTCAAAATGGTCAAGGAACACTCTTACTACATACAAACTTCTTATAACACCTCATCAATCTTTGAAAACTACAAAATTTCCATCACTTAATCAAAAAGTGGCACTATGCAGCTTGCATAGAAGAACCTTGTTGCATAAGTTCATCTTCAGTAAAAACCTTACTAAACATGGCATATGAGAAAAATTTCAAAGAATAAAGCCTAATAACTTTTCTCTTGTTGGAAATATTATTATTGAGTAGTGTCAGCAAGAACATCAAATCTACTCCTCCCTCTTTTTCTTCCAGATTCCTTGGCCTCAATGAGATTTTGCTTAACCAATTTGAGTCTTCTTTTTAATACCAAATTTTGTACATACAAACTTTTCACTTGTCTATGCAGAGGCAAGGTACACTTCATCTTATGCTTAGCCTTGTTCAAAGTGGGTCTTGTTAGTGTAAGTATGTTAGTGATCAAAAATAACTCTTTTAGTTGATTTTCTAAAGTCATAGGTCAAAAAGTTTTACTTTTTCAAACAAGTTTTCAGAAAATAATTTTGTTCACTGAAAAGGTATAGGTCAAGTGTGTTTCTCCTTCATCTCATTCATCGCCATAATCATTTTCAATGTCATCTCCATCATCATCATTTAAAGGGTTTAGGGTATGTCTCTCCACCTCATCTAGGTCATTGTCTAGGGGTTATAATCTTCCTTTTAAAATCATCAATTTCTCACCTAAAACAAGGCTCTAACCCTTCACCTCACTCATAAACATTAAAGAGGGAGCTAGCATGCTTAGGGAATAAAATAAATATAATTTGTCTTGTTTTAAAAAAGTTTCAAGTGTCAAAAAATTTCAAAGAGGTCAACTTTGTCTTAGTGTCTTATTAAAAGGAAAAAAGCTCAGTTCAAATGTCAAAAGGTAAACAACTCATTTCAAGCTTATAAAAGGGAAAAAGAAAAGTCATTTTCATTCATTGTTATCCCTTGATGTGTGGAAGAGAACCTTTCTACCTCACTTGCACACAAAAGGTGTTCAAACTCCAAATCAAAGCATAATATCACTTTAAAACTCATTTTCCACCCTTCTAGCATCTTGTGTTACGCTTTTTTCCTCTCTTGTTACACTTCTGGGAGTTCTGTTACACTTATGGGTGACAGTGTTACACTCCCATGCCAGCCCCTTCTCGTCTTTGGGAAAAGAAGGGGATGGCATTGGAGTTTGGATTCACATCCCTGTAAATCAGTCATTAAACATTCCTCCCAATGTTTAAAAGTCCTCCTACAAGTTGGCTTTTGAATGTTAAAACAATGAAGTTGAGTATGAGGCTTTGATAGTTGGTCTGAAAATTCTCAAGAAGCTAGGTGTCAAGAATATTTCTCTATATGGAGACTCTGTGTTAGTAATAAATCAAGTCAAAGGGGAATACCAAACCAAGCATCCAAGGATGCGAGCTTATCGAAATGTAGTGCTAGACATCCTCAATACATTCACTGAGGATACTTTGTCGTTGATCCCAAGGGAAAACAATGTTATTGCTGATTCTCTTTCCACTTCAGCCAGCATGTTCAAAAATCCATTGTATCCTAATAAGAAGTATGAGATAAATGTCAAACATCACCATGTTGTCCCAGATAATGTTCAATATTGGCAGGTCTTTCAAGATGATAAACAGATCAACAAATTCTTACAGAGAGAAGAGGAATTTTTGAATTCTCAAATGGATAACTGGTTCTTTGAAGATGACCAAGAAATCCATGCAGCATAGATGCAAGTCCTTCAGTTGAAATATAACTCCATTCCAAGAGGTTTGGTACCTTTGTAATATATTTTTGATCAAGATGATGTTGCTCGCAAACCAACCATGATACCAGCAGAAGTGGGAGTGGAAGATCTCAATATTGGCACTCTGTAAAAGCCAAAGATGGTCAAAATTTCAAAATATTTGACTGCAGAAATGAAACGTAAATATGCAGCGCTTATGTCTCATATTTATAATGTATTTTCTTGGGAATATTATTATTTGAAATTCTATGGTAAGAGCATAATTCAGCATACCATTCCCTTGAATTCAGATCAAAAACCTTTCCACCAGAAGTTAAGGAGAATGAATCCCAGGTTTCTGCCCTCTATTCAAAAGGAGGTAAATAGATTATTTACTGCTGGTATTATAGTGCCTCTTCACTTTTCAAATTGGATGTCTAATCTAGTGCCAATGAGAAAGAATACAAGAGAGATTCGCTTGTGCATTGATTTCATAAATATGAATAAAGTGTCATTGAAGGGAATTTACCCACTACCAAATATGGACCATATTCTACAAAGGGTAGTTGGATCTTCTAGACTTTAATTTCTATACGGATACTCTGGGTATAATCATATTTTAGTCCATCCAGATGATCAGGAAAAGACATCCTTTACAACACCTTGGGGCACCTTCATGTGTGCCAAAATTCCTTTCGGATTGAAGAATGCAGGGGCTACTTTTCAGCGATCAATGGATATTGCTTTCGCCAATGAAAAATATGTATTTTTGGTAATTTATCTTAATGATAAAACTGTTTTTTAAAAGACATATGAGCAACACTTGCATGACTTGAAAACCATTTTTGAGAGATGTAGAAAGTTTTGCATATCGTTGAACGCAAATAAGAGTCTTTTCACTATAAAGGAAGGTAGATTGTTGGGCCATCATATAAAAATATGTAATTAGGAGAGATCCTTCAAGGATTGAGGCAATTCAGACCTTGGACTATCCTAGGAGCAAAAAGGAAATTCGGCCATTTAATGGAAAAATCAATTTTTTGAGAAGGTTTGTCCCTAATCTTGCTGAAAACTTAAGGAAAATTACTAACATGATGAAGAAATATAGTGAAGTAAAATTATATGAAGAGGCAAAGAAATCATTCAATCAAGTTAAATTGGATTTATTGCATGCTCTTATTCTTATTAGTCCATATTATACAATTGATTTTATCATTTTTTCATTTGCCTCAGAGCATACTCTTGATGTTGTCCTTATGAAAAAGAAAAATCAAAACACGGAGCACCCCATTGCCTTCTTCAGTAGAACCATAAGAGATGCAACCTTGAAGAACAACATCATTGAGGAATAGGCCTTGGTGTTATTCAAAGCATTGAAATACTTACGAGTCTACATTCTCCACTCTCATGTCATTTCATATGTTCCAAACATTGTTGCCAAAGATGTGCTTATACACAATGATCTTGAAGGGTGGCAAGGTAAATGGATCGCTTCTATGTTGGAATATGACTTGGATATCAAGCCAAAAAATATGATCAAATAACAAGGCCTGGAGAAGCTTATGGCGGATTCAAATCTACATGCTTTGGATATTAATTTTATTATTGCATTATCTGAAGAACAAGAGGTTGAAATATTACCTGAGGTATCTGAAATTTTCTCTTTATCACCTTGGTATGTTGATATAGTTCATGTTTTGCAACACTTGAATCCTCCTCTCGGCTTGCCAAGTAGTAAGGTTAGAACTTTGAAGTTAAGAGCTCTTAAGTACTGCATTATTAATGGTGTCTTGTATTGGAAAGATCTAGGTGGAGTGTTACTAAATTGTTTGGTTGAAGGAGAAGTTGAAAAATTGATGACATATTTTCATAAAGGTGACTATGGTGGTCATCTTTACTAGAAGACTACAACTAACAAGATCTTGAGGGTGGGCTTATATTGACCAAGTTTATTTTCTGATGTTTATAAACAGTCATGAGTTGTCATGAATTTAAAATCTTTCAGGGAAAGAGGAAGCTCTTGCCTTTGCCCTTAAAACCAATTGAAGCGCAAGCACCATTCCAACAATGGGGACTTGACTTCATTAGCGAGATCCATCCTCCATCATCAGCTCATCATAAATGGATACTCACTACCACATATTATTTCACTAAATGGATTGAAGCCATCCCCATGATGCAATCTAATAACACTGTTATTATTTATTTTTTAGAGAACAATATTATGTCTTGTTTTGGCTGTCCACATAAAATATTTACTGACAATGCAGCTGCCTTTAAGTCCAAGAAAATTATTGAATTTTGTGATAAGTATCACATTTTTCTTGGTCATTCCACAACATACTATCCTCAAGGCAACGGGCTTGCTTAATCGTCAAATAAATTTTTGGTGAACATAATCAAGAATATGTTGCAAGAAAACAAGAGGAATTGGCACAAAAAGCTCACCGATGCTCTATGGGTAGATAGAGTTAGCACAAAGATATCAATCAACATGTCACCTTTCTAGCTCGTGTATGGTGTTGACACGGTGTTCCCTACTTCTCTAGTTGTACTAATGATGAAAATTCTTCAATAGATCGACAGTGAACCAAATGATATCCAACAAAGAATCAACCAAATGATCCATCTAAAACAGTCAAGAGATGAAGTATTCAGTCATACTTCAAAGCTTCATGAGAAAAAAAAAAATATCCATGATAGGAAGACCAAAGCTGATGATTTCAATATTGGAGATGTTGTTCTTCACTGGGATGCCTGGAATGAAGACAAAAGTAAGCACGGAAAGTTTGAAAATCTATGGAAATGACCTTACAAGATAACTACATTCAAACTTAATAAATAATTTCTACTAGAGGATCTTGAAGGGAAAGAAGTGTTGGGAGGACCAATCAATGGTAGGTTCCTCAAAAATTTTCTTACTTGATCATTGAAGATAAAATTCACTTTCACTGTACAAAACATTTTAAATTGATGTCCAAGAAATAAGGAAGTTTTGTAGAAGTTTGAAGCCCGAGGATAAGGCCATGAGAATTCTACATTCAGCTCATGTTTTCTTTCAAAAATTTCAAAAAGTTTCAATCAATTTTCAAGTCAGATTCAGGTCATTTTTTTCTAGTCAAAGTCATTTCCAGATTTAGTTCATCATTTCCAGTTTGTTAAAGTTTTTCATTGTCTAGTTTTGACTGCATTTCCCAATGGTAAGGCTACCTGATCTACGGTGTTCTTGACACCTCCTAAAGGAGTTTCCATCCCCAGCTGGATCCAATGTTAGTGTTAGTATGTCAGTGATAAAAAATAACTCTTTCAGTTGTTTTTCTAAAGTCATAGATCAAAATTTTTTACTTTTTCAAACAATTTTTTAGAAAAAATTGGTCACTGAAAATGTCTAGGTCAAGTGTGTTGCACCTTCATCTCATTCATCACCACCATCATTTTCAAGGTCATCTCCATCATCATCATTTAAATGGTTTAGGGTATGTCTCTCCACCTCATCTAGTTCATTGTCTAGGGGTTATAATCTGCCTTTGAAAATGTTCAATTTGTCACCTAAAACAAGGCTCTAACCCTTCACCTCACTCATAAACACTAAAGAGGGAGCTAGCTGCTTAGGGAATGAAATAAAGACAATTTGTCTTGTTTTAAAAAAGTTTCTAGTGCAAAAAAATTTCAAAGAGGTCAACTCTTTCTTAGTGTCTTATTAAAAGGAAAAAAGGCCATTTCAAATTTCAAAAGGTAAAAAGCTCATTTCAAGCTTACAAAAAGGAAAGATAAAATTCATTTTCATTCATTATTATCCCTTGATGTGTGAAAGAGCATAGTTCTACCTCAATTGCACTCTGATGGTGGTCAAAATCCAAATCCAAAGAATAAAACCACTTTAAAACTCATTTTCCACCCTTCTAGCAGCTTGTGTTACACTTTTTTCCTCTCTTGTTATGCTTCTAGGAGTTCCGTTACGCTTCTTGGTAAGCATGTTATGCTTCTATAGAGTGCTACGCAACCCTTGTTACCCTTTTAGTATGTTGTGCAGACACTGCGCAGACCCTTGTTACGCTTTTGTGCCTTTTTTGTTATGCTTTTGCCTCTATTGTTACGCTTCTGGAGGAGAGGCATATTTTGGTTTTTGTCTTGGAGGACCTTCAAAACAGCTTGAAAATTGTCTCCATTACCTTTTGAAGCCTTCATAAAAGGTAATTCATCACTCTTATGCTCTTTTGTGGTCAAATTTGTGAGTCTTTAAATCATTTTATGCTCATTTTGTTTGTCTTCACATTGTCACTTGTCCATGGTATAAAAAAATTTCATTTCACAAAGCCTAATCTACCCCACCTACTTAAACCCTAACCATAGTATCTAAACCCTAATCCACACATCTAATATACATTATCCCCATCTTTCCTATCATCCACACCATCCCTAACATGTTAAATTCACCCCAACCTTAGATTCTAGTTATTTCAGAGTGAAAAACTTGAAATTTCCTGTGTTTGCTAGATTTTTCCACCCTCCACACATCCATTTCTCCTCATTCCACTTACAATATGGAGCTAACATGTACCCTATGCACTAATTTTTTTCTATAATTTTTTCTCAGCTCCATAACCCTAATTCACCTTTTAAACTTACCTCACCTCTACACTAGCTATTTTGAAAGTGTGAAATTGGAAATTCCCTGTGTTTTCATCATTTTTCCACCTTCCTCACACTCATTTTCCCTCATTCCACCCACAACTTGGAGCTAATATACAACCCAATCCACTCAATTTTTTCTACAATTTTTCTCAGCTCCATGATCCTCCATTTAATCTTCTAAACTCACACTTTCCTACACTCTGTTTTTCATTATTTCCATACATTTACCCATCTCATCAACACCCTAGGATTTTCATCATTCCAGTGACAAAAAAAATGGAAAGTGACAAGAAGAGCTTCAAGGGAGGATGCCACCTCAGGCTAGAACCCTTCACAATGCATGAACTCAATGCCTCGCCATTGGCCAGAAGATGCTTTGAGAGGGCTCAGTGTTTGAGATTTTGTGAAAGGCTCATGGAAGAGGGGTATCATATTCAATTGACTAGCCCATTTGCTACAAGCTTCAACATGGGAAAGGTCACTATTGTAGGTATGGAGATAAGCCTGTCAAAATAAATAATTTCTTCACCAATAGGTATCCTTTGTCATAGGTCATAGAGAGAAGTGGTTCAAGGGCATGGAGATAGACATTGAAAATTACAAACATTTTCTCAAGCCTCATCTAAAGAGGAACCAGATTATCTATTTCCTTTTCAGACCCTCTTAAAACAAGCATGCCTTTGATGATGTTGATAATGAAGTACTTCACATGTGAAGGAAGATTCTCCAGGTTATATAGGTATCAGCGTGTTATGATGCATTTCACCTCCTCATACATTTGATTGGACTATTATTTGCACAAGAGTTTGATTAATGAGAAGGTTCGATTAGAAAAAAGATCATAACACTAGTATTTTTCATCATGTTCTGATCAAGTCATCAGCATTGCATCACCTTTCATCCATCAACATGACACTGGGAAATTTTCTTGGAGAGATTATCGCATGTTTTCACCATTAGCCATGTTATCTTGCCTAGTACATCATCGCAGCAGCCAATGGATGTTGCCTCTTCTATCATGCCAATTTAGTCTTCATATGCTCCTATGATTGTTGAGTTTACTCACACGATGAGATGAGAAGGGAAGATACAAGTATGTGTGCCTAAGTTTGCCAAAAGATTTCTTACACTGACACCATTGTGGAACAAAGTGAGATAGAGGAGCAACCTCTTTTGCATCAACATAGTGAATCAACACCGTTGGAGGTTGAGATAGAGAGCAGCATGGAGGTCTGATCAAATAAATAGATCATCAAAGAGAAATATGAGGAAATATCATCTACAAGAGGAGGTTTTCCATTTCTAATTCTCAAATCACTATAAAGAAGAAAATTTTCATTTGAAAGTGAAGCAGCCTCTATAAAAGCAAGCCCAATCCAAACCTAGGCAGCAAATACAAAGGTAAAGGTAAAGAGGTTATTGATGTTGATCAAATACAGACATGGAGACTGAAACACAATCAAGAAGGCCAAAAACAAGAGGCCTCAAAAGGGCATTGTAGCTGGAAAGACAATCACTCTCATCCAACTAAAGAGTTGACTTCAGGATGAGCTTAGAGCCATGAAAATTAATGAAGGCAGAGATTTGGTTGTAAATGGTAAATGATCATTTGGAGAAGCTTTAAGATGGATAAGAGGGACAATAAGTCAGTAAAGACGCATGGAAAACCATTATCACACCAGAACATAATTTCTCAAATAAGGTCAAAACAATTGAAGAAAAGGAAAAAGAAGCACAAATGAAGCTTAAAGAGAAGGATAACTTGGACTTGTTGGATAAAGCTTCTTTGGGTGTTTAGCCCATCACTCATAGGTTACAGAACCAATTTTGAGAAGTTTTGAACAATTTTGGAATTTTTTGTGATTTTTGCAAAATTCTGGAAATCCCCATTGCAGAAGGGTAAGAAACTTTTGTTATGCTTATTTTGAGGGCATCCAAATGATGATTTATTTACATGTATGGATGTATTTTGATGAGTACATAACATATCAAGAACTCCCATGGCATGACAAACTATAATTTTGGATAAAAAGCTAAAAAAAAAAACTTATTTTTCATGTTTCTGCCACCTTTTTGGAGCCTCTTTTATGCTTTTGGAGTAACCTAGGGAGAATCGATTTTTGAAGGCCTTCCCATGGGTCATTTTGCAAAATCAAAGTTGTTATGGAAAATATACACACAAGGCTAGTTGATATTTATTTCAAAAGTGGATTTTGACTCCCAAAAGTGCCTCCAAAGTTTTGTTACGCTTCTACAAATTTTTGTTAACCTTCTGTCAGAAATGTCACAAATCAGCATTGGATTCCTCATGACACTTTTCAAGCTCAGAAATTGTCACAAATTCGAGGTTTTGTTGTCCTATAAGTTGTAACTAGTGTTATTGAGTTGGTTTTTTCCACTTAAGATGAGGGGATATGTAATTTAATGTAAGGGACAAACACTCCTAGTTCATAGCTGAAATTTAGGGAATGGTTTCTAACCTCCCTAGAATCTAGGAAATGACTCATCTTTTGTATTTATGATCCTTTTTGGATGGTATTTCGACTTGAGGAGGTGTCGTAGTCCATATTTTCTATAAGTAGACTCTCTTTAGTCTTTTATTGGGTTGGATATTCTCTTATTGAAATGGATCTTTTGTAACCAACAATTTGGAATCAAATCAGAGACAGATTTACAGTAATTGTGTTTAGATACTTGTGGTATGCATTGGAGCATATGTTCTTCTTATGTATGTTTATCAATTCATGCTTAAAACCATATATTCTTCTTTAATATATGTTTATCTTGTAATTTTATGAGCATAAACCATGTTTGTCCATGCTTTGTTTTAGACAAGATTTACATTGCTATGTCAATTTGCTTCTAAATGAAAGAATTCACCTCAGTGCTTATTCAAAATATTTTTCACTTTACCCTATACTCAATGACCTATTAAAATGCTTTCAAACTACTTATCTAGCCTCACATATTCTTTGTAAATTGACCTTGGAATTCAGACCTAAGAAACCTAATACACAATCTACTCATTGACTTTTCTATCCATCACTAAAAACATCAAATAAATCTTATTTACTGAGCTTGTACACCTAGCCTAATATCATTAGATACTCATTCATTCCTTTGACTTCAAAGGTGACAATGAGAGAGCCTTCTCTAGTCCTGGTAGGGCTAGCTACCTGTCCTAAAGCCTGGTTTGTGGTTACCTTTCTTCAATCCCATTTTCAGTCTTGGGATGTTGAGGAGAGTGATAACAGGTCCAAAAACTTGTATCTGCCTAAATAAATTTAGTTTATCCATTTTATTTTTCTCTTCCTTATGTTTAAATTGTATATTCTTGCCTTTATTTTTATCTGTTATCCTCTCTTTCATCATAGGATTCTTAAATGATTCTTTTTTTCCTGGTGAAACTTCATGTTTTTCCACATCAGGAGTGACCCTTTCTGTCTTAGGACTGTAAAAGTGAGCCAAAAGGGCTAAGGCTGCTATGAAACTATACCAATTCCTCTTCCTCTTCTCAAGCTCCTTCAAAACTAACAATTTGACTAAATAAAAATGGAATAATTTGGCCACATGATTTTATCCCCTTGACTAGACCCTGTCAGCCATCTTACATAGGCTCTTAAATAGATAATGAGGCAAATTTAGACTTATCTTTCCAGTAAAATGCATCAGGAGCCATATGTGATATTGATATACCCTGTTGAGATGCCCTTCACAATTGAAGTACCTTTGTATGACTTTAAGGAGTTGTTTGTAATGATCTAACATGTAGCTTCTTGGAAATGTAGACTCAAATTTGTTTTGATACTGAGGTTTGAGGAAGTCTTTGTAATGTGACACATCCAATTCCATGCCCCTTAAACCATTTTTCTCCTGTCAAGGGTATATCTATTTCTTGTGACATGGTTTCTTCTGAAACCATGAACTCAAAATCTCCCACATTTACTTCATTACCCTTAAAATTGAATGAAAAGAGTCTAGTGAGTTGAAAATGATGAAATATGGCTTGCAAACACTCACAAAAAGTAATGTAGCTTGTATGTTTGAAAGCAATATGAATGGTTGGGTCTGCATTGACTAGATCAAGATTTTGTAGTTCATAACACACTACATTTCCTCCTGTGGACTTATTTTTGTTTTTTGTAGTCTCCATCTTGACCGTGCAGGATTTAAACCCCCCTCTGCCCTCCCCTCCCCCCCCCCTCCCCCCCCCCCCCAAAAGAAAAAATTGTGCAAAGGAAAATGGAAAACATAGTCTCGATGAAACAGGGTATTTTGCATAGAAAATGCACAGCAAGACGATGGAGGGTTTCGGATGGGGGGACTTGGATTCACTCTCAGTTGTCAGTAGGTAATTAGAGTTTTAAAATACAAACTAAACAAAAATATGACCGGAAAAAGAACTACATGCACAGAAAAATGATGCACATGCGCAGTGAATGCGTATCATAAGTAAAAATCATATACCCAACTTATTTTTTACCCTGTGGGTGATTGGAATGTGTTATACTAGGTTCAAGCAATGTGAAATATTGAACAGAAAAAGAAAAGAAAAAAACTTTACTCAGAAACCTAAAAGACCCTAAAACTATCCTAAGCTATATCAATGACAAATAAACTATGTAAAAACAAAGGTCAATACAACCACTCTAATAATTCCAATCCTAGTACCATAAGTCTAGTAAAATGTAATGTTATGAAAAGGGATGTCCTTAAACAAAAGATAGCAAAAATTATTTCACCATCTAGTATATACAAAAATAAAAATATTAGTATTAGTTAGATAGTTATTAGAGTAGGATTTTTCTAACCAAGTCCAATCCTATGAATCCAAAATGATTATCATGCAATATTTGAAAGGGGAATCTAGATAAATAATCTAACTGGAAATAATTATGTCAAACAAAGTTTTGTATTGAATTTTGTGGAGAAGTATTATGTCGTTAATGGTATTATTAATCTTGAAAGAGAGAGTAAGATTTTGAAGCATAATCATTTATTAGAAATAATACACTTCACTTTCTTGTCTAGTCTTCTCAAGCTTATTTTTAAAGATACCAATCACTTGAAGTGTGTATTATAGAATTGAGTGATATACATGCATAATATTCTGCTAGCACATAAGATATATCATTATGATTAAAACATGTAAAACATGTAAAACATGTGCATAACCTACTAAAAAACTCATTTATAACAAAGATAAACTAAAAATATTCAAAAATAAATGCAAGCTCTTATTTCCAAAAGAGATATCGTCAATAAAGAGCAATTAAAAATTATTCATGATAAATTCTTCCAACTAACCATTGGTATGAACCTTGAGATCAAAATGAGCATTTTTCAAAAGTTGTCAAGAGTTTTCAAGAACAACACATACCTCATCAAGATCAGTAATTTTCAATTTAGAATGATATTTTCTCTAAAGGATTTCATTTACTTTCAAAAGGTGGACAAATAAAATGAGAATTCCTTATATTTTTTTCCTAATGAAGACATATCACATTTTATACAATAAGTTATCATTTAGAATCAAAGTTATGAGAACTGTCCATAACCATCACCATAGGATGAAGTACCATAATGTCATCAATACCTAATGGATCATAAAAAAAAAATGGGATTTATTCCATTCAAGTTACAAAACAAATCAAAATCAACACTAATAAATGAAAAAAAAAAAATTATCTGATTTTTTAACATTATTTGTAGAATGATTTTTCGCCTTTTCATAATGCTAAGCTAGACTAATTATACATAGATAAATAATTTGGTTCATAATAGCTTTCTTATTATCCTAGTTTAAATCTAAAATTAACAAATTTTCTATATAAAAATTAATAAAATAATATATATATATATATATAAATTAATAAAATAATATATATATATATATATATATATATATATATATATATATATATATAACTTTCAGAATATATGAAATTAATTGTTTTTCTATTGATTATATAAATCCTTATTTTAAACATCTAGTTACTTCCTATAAAATATTGAATTGATTTCAATTGGTATTTTTTCAAAAGAAGAAATATTATATGATACTTCAAAGCCATTGCTGGATCCATAAGAATTAGGGATATTGTTAGATTTTACTAATAGAAAATTATTTTATATAGTATTTGTGACATGCGAATAATTTTTAATTTCATCATCATTATCCTTATTTTTTATAAGAGGAAGAAAGTAAGCATAGAGAAAACCTTGCATTAAATCTTCAGTAAAAGGTTTCATTAGCAAGAAATCTAAATCATGTTGTTATGAATCTAGAAGGAAATTGTTTTATAGACCCACTTTCATATATACAAATATTTTCTACTTCTAAAAACAACTCTTCAAAATCATAATTTCGATGGGCATCAATAAATACTTCCATGAACTATTTTTAAAAGTGAATATATTTTATTGGTAACACCTGGAACCAACTTCTGACTCTCCCATGCAAAGTAAGGTTAAATAATCTGCAAATCTCATTTTCTTGAAAAATATATAAAGAATTGAAAATAAAATTAAATTGAGAAACATGTTATGTGAAAATGTACCCAATGATGAGAATGCATGGAATGATGTTGATTTTATTCTTATGTTGTTTTTAGTCGACGCAAATTGTAGCAGAATGGCCAATCAATCAAGAATTTTAAAGGCTGTGATGCTAGATAAGATAATGAAGTTGAAACACCTGATTGCTTATATATGAATTTTGGGATGCTATGATACCATAATTACATAATGGAAATGAACTAAAGCGTGAATGCTATATATTTCGTGAAAGCATATTGTCATAGATATTTATAGATGACATTTTTATTATGTTGTACATAATTCATGTAAATAGGTTGAGTTATAATGATATTTTAATTATGTTGTATATAATCCATACATATGTGTTGAGTTACATTGTCAGTAAACTTGGTGATGTAGGCCACTAGTTATTTAAAAAATTATTACAAATGTTTTTCTCTATTAAGTCAAGTGGGGAATTGACCAAAGAAATATGGAATGTGATATATGATGTTCTTGATAGTCTAGAAAAGTTGGTATTCTAATAGTAAGAACTACTAATGGTAACTTGTGAAATCAATAATTTGTTTTGGATTATATTAAAAATTTGAATAGAACTATTTGATGTGTGTGAATATGGTTCATGCATGTGTAAGTGATGAAGAAAATATTTTTCATCTCACCAACATATAGGTGTGGGGCATAACTATGAGGCATTGACTTTGTTATATTGGGGTGAGTACATGTTTTTTTGCTTACCTTTCTAGCCCTAATAAAAAAGTGTTTAGTTTCTTTATAAAACATGTAGGATAGGAAGAAAGGTGGCTCGATAAAACCAAATATCTAGGAGTAGAGGTGTATTAGCTTATCTAGTATGGACACTACCATTATGGGAGGTGGTGTGCCTTACAGTTATGATCAAGGGACAAGTAGCAAGGTGGTGAAGACCTTACTACCCAATAGACAAACATTCCAATTATTGAGCTAAGTTAAGGTAATTATAAGTGAAAACAAGGATGTTGTTAGTTAATAAGAAGATTGCCCGCCTTTGAGAGACAACTTGAAATATTAAATCTCAATTATAAATATTTTTTTTACTATAAAAATTAAAAATGAAATTTTTATGGAGATCTCTAAAAGTGATACATATGTAGGGTGATAAGTCCTTTAATTATAAAACTAGATATTAATGGGAAACGGTGGAGATGACAACTAGGTGATGAATAATGAATAATTAAAGAAATTAATGAAATATGTATGAGGATGAGTTGTCAAGCCTCATGAAAACTATAAATAGAAGGGACCTCCCTAGGTATTTGGGAGAGCCTAAATTGTAAGAAAGATTCTAATATTTCATATAAAAAAATTGTTTAACTGAACTTGCATAGTTAGTCTATAAAGAAGTTGAGCATCACTATTGAAATAATCCCCTTATTAGAGGAGAAAAGCATGCCTAGATTGTTCAAGAGGTGAAAAATCCATCTACTTAGTTTTATTGTAATATAGGATTTCATCACTTATCTTCTCAATTTAATTCCCACACATTTTGGGGGTTGCAAGGAAATAAGTTTTCCTTGGGTATGGTTGGGTGGAAACATGTCGTCATCATGAGAGTTGGTAAAAAAGTAAGGATAATAAAGGATGTAATACTTATTTAGAATTGGGAATTAATTTGTTCGGAGGTATAATTATGTATTTAATTGTGTGCTTTCTTGTAGATGTTTTTACTATTAGAATTGGCTTCAATTTTGGAATTGCTAAGAAAATTATTGATATAGTTGAAATCTGATTTTTATAGTTATTAATTTGAAAAAATTATAGTTGAATATGTTAGCTAACTTGTGGTTGTAATTGAAGTACTTATGCCTTATAAGTGTAAGGTAAAATGGTTGTAAGTTATGTTGCTTAAACCAAGATAGTGAAATATTAATGTTCTTTGTAAAAGAGAAAAACAAAAGGGTTATTTCAGCATAGTTGAGATACTCTGATTAGCATGCATGGGGTCACATTGGTTTACACTAAGGATAATTATTTTTGTACTTTCCTTAGTAATTTTGTCACTTCAATGTTATTTTGTTATATCTAAAAAGTGGTTGTGATAATATCGAAAGTTTGATTAGTTGTATACCATAGCTACCTTATTGAGTTAGTAAAAAATGGAAGATTACTATTGTTAATAGACATGATAAAATTACACTTATTAAATATTGGTCTAGGCTTAATCATATAGTGATTATTAAAAAAAAATCCTTAATCATACTTATAAGTGACAAAATACATAGTACTATGTAAAACTTGGAATGAAGGAAAATCATCAAAGAAAATTTTAAGGATCCATATGAAGTGTAGAAACCTTAGTGAATATTACTAATTCTTATGATTCCAACTATAAAATGTTTGGTAATACTTTCGTAAAAATATTCAAACTTTTAACAACATTATATAGTTTTTATAATATTTTCACAATTTTTAAATTAAAATAACTTTATTCTATAATTTTGGTGAATCATTTTTAGAAAAAATGGAAATTGGTAACTCCCTTTTATGGGGTAAAAAAAAATTCCAAAGAAATCAAAAAAGGTAATTCTTGGATCATTAATTATGCAAGAGTAGAAAGGATTTATAGGAAATATGCTTTATTTATCTTATTTTGTTTTATAGAAGATGTTAGGTGTTTTTATGCTTTTTTGTTTTATAGAAGAAAACATGTATGTAAAATGTGCTATTATTGTGGAAGTTTGTTTGAGAAACTCTTTCATGCTCTTCCATTTGTTTTTTATCATTTTAGCGTGAGTATAGTATGTTAAACGAATTTTAGTGTATGTGTTAGAGTTTTAAGTGTGATAACATACTAGAATGATATGATATTTCTTTGTAGGTTTTCCAAGTGTTTGTATTGTTTCCATAAAATCTAGTCATCCTAGTGCAAAGCCTCACCTAGTGAGGGCCAAACCTTATGGAAGCAAAGAGAAAGGATTGCTACTATCACCTCAACAACTTTTCTCCTGCACTGTATTTGGATTTAGACCAAGAGGGATGCTTCCGTAGATCACCTATAAAGATACCCTAATTCTATTGCTCAAGGTGATGTTAAAAGGTTTAAATTTGGATAAAGTACTAGAAAGACCAATATTGGCCCTTTTTTTCTATGATAGGGTCCAAGTACTCTAAAACTAACCATTTAGGCTTAGAATTCTGAAAATTATAGTATTCTTAAGATTTGTTATCTTCGCAAATGGCGCACCATTTAGGTTTAGAATTCTAAAGATTGTACTAGAAATATTTAGTTGTTTTGAAGCGACCTGACATATATCATAGTATATGTCATATTGTATCCGCTATACAATTTGATCAAAATAATCTGGATATTTACAAGTATCCTTAGTATGTCCTTTAGTCCGATAGTTAGTGCAACATAAGTTATTCTTTTGAAGTTCAATGCAGAACATTAATTTTGTAGTTTCTCAATTTCATCTTCAAGTTTGTTATCAATCGATGAGATATTCGATTGGCCTTTGTTGTCTATTTCAATGTGTTGAGACAAATTAAGAGATTTTTCACAAGTTTTAAGTTCATTCATTCTCAGCGGTCCACGTATATTTTGGAGGATACCAACCACATATCATTGAACTAATAACTTTTTTCAATGATATACAAGATCTAGCTCAACAAATTTTTGAATCTTTTGTCATATTCTCTCACTATTTCATTGGCTCATTTTTTAATTTCCTTTAATTTCTATGCTACCAAATGTTTTACAACATGAGCCTTAAAGAAAGCGAGAAATATAGTTCTTATTTCATTATTTGATTTTGGTTGCTTCTCAGTAAGATTCATGAACCATGTCAATGGATGTTTCCTCAAGTTGTTGCAAACTGAGATATCAAATTATTTCATCAGTAATATCATTTGCACACCAAATTTTTTCACAAATTAACCAAGTTTGTTTCAGGTCTTCATCATCCTCATAGAGGGTTATGTGATCTAATCACATATTTATTGAATATTTTGACGTTAAATATTTTCCAATATTACTTTACTAGTCATTAAAAGTAGGATGATGGTGGGTTGATTGCTCTCAGGCTTCCTACATTCTTTCTTATTGATGATATCTTCCGAAAATAAATCATTGGTATGGAATGCATTATCTATGTATTAAATAATCCGACTCAGTCTGGGGCGTGACCCTTTGACAACTAGCTTTATACTTTCGACTTCTTCGATGGATACTAATTGTGGAAAGGGGTACGATCGTGAGATTAATTATTTGGAGAAGTACTTGTTCAATTTTTTCTCTCACTATGTGGTTGATTCTCCTAATAATTTATAACTTCTGGTTGAGTTCTTTGTTCATCTTCATTATGCCAAAATATGGGTATTTCTGAATAATTGTGTGATGTTTGCTAAAGAAAATCTCTAACATTCGGAATTTTTATTGATAAAATCGAAATCTGTCTTATGGCAAGACCAAAGTCTTCAATTTCCATTGTGTCTACTTGCCTTATAGTACTTATTTGTAGACCGCTACTTTCTTTCAGAGTGGGAAGTGCACCGCCTCTGAACTCATCAAAGGAGTCTCATGTATCTTCACTCACATGCTCATGATTTTGCATTTTTATCATCTCATATTATTCCCTTGTTTACTCATGTCATTGTTGTATTTTGTCCCTAACTATTTTATGGATATCGGTTAAATGCTTGTATTGTCAATTATTCTTCTGCCAAGTACTTTCTTGTTGTTTCTTTCTAGCAATCATTCTTTATATATTCTTAACGATTCGTTACCCCCCCCCCCCCATGCAGATCCAACTTAGTGTTGGTGACCAGTGGAGTATGTAACAACCATGTTTATTATCTTAAAGTGTAATCTCAGGCTTATTTTGTATCTTTACATTGGGTATCAAGGAATTTTTTCCAGTCGGTTTTCCTCTTATATTGGTCAATATTTATTGGAATTTGAAACATAGGTCGGTACTCAACAACATGACTGACACCATTGTCGAGGAAGAACAAATTCATAAGGGTGGAAATTGAGCAAAATAAATTGTCATGCAAATTTTCAAAGAATGTAACTTTGACACAATCAATGGATTTTTGTTCTTCTATTGCTCTTTCTTCACATATATCATCCAAAATCGACTCTACCCACTCGTGTAGATTATTTTAATCACTGTTTGAGAGCTTCAATACAATTTGAGCATCAAATTCTCTTTTGGAGTTTTTCATGAGTAACTCTATTGAGGAATTCCTCGATTTCTGTCAGGGCACATTCGATAAACCATTCGTGTGCTTCTATGAAAAAATTGGCTATGTCTTCTACTAAGGATAGTATGTTCCTTCACGGATAGTTCTTTAGGTAGTTATTATTTTTCGTCTCCCACCACAATTGCATCTCTTCCAATGTTAACATTTATGCTTCTGTATTTTTCATGACTCGAGTCCAAAAATACCGGCAACAAAACCAATGTTGTAACCTAGGGAAAAGTGTACATAGTTACCAGTAGCAAGACATCAAGAATTCAAATAGAAAATCACATAAGTAAATGGAAAGAGAAGAGACACAATTAGTGGAGAACTAGTGGAATCACACTTTATATTATATCTCTTAAAAGCCAATCATAACTGATACATTGATGTATAAACATATATTTATATCACATCGAGACAGTTACAAGAGTCTAAATGTCTGACCACACTCTAACTTAATCTGACTTTACTTAACATCTTAACAATCTTAACAATCATATTTGCATGTATTCTTTCTGAATCAATTGGGCTAGTCAACTAAGTTGACTAGACCCTCCAACAGCATCAAACCAACACTAAATTTGATGGGAAGAAATAGTTTCGATAGTCTACGATTGTGTATCTATTAGATGGGAAAATACAACAAAATTTGACATTGAAGAAAAATTTATGACATTAGAAAAAAATTTGGAAAAATGAAAGCTCAACATTGGGTCAAGCATTGTGGTTTTGCATAATATTGTTGTAAGTTGAGTTTGTAGTAAGGATTCAAAATATACTAATCTGATAGAATTACAACAACACTAGAAACACATACATTACAAGTTTATGATTTTACTAATCAAAATTAAATATTTATCAAATGATATAAAAGGAAAGATGAACATAGGTTTTCCTTGAACTATAAAAAAATATTCCATTTTTTTACATTTATTGTGGTATTGGACCCCACTGATCGCTAATTTTTTTTTATGTTGGGATATTTACCCCTTGAAATAGGATGGAGGGGTAGTTTAGGATATAATTCTAATCTCCTATAGAGCCTATTTCTCACCATTTATATATGAAACCACAAAGGAGTTACCACAATTAGTTTACTGCCAAAGGATGAACTTGATAAGTTCACGAAATCTAATAGTCTTGGATATCAAAAAATGATGTCAATCTCCACCATGATTTTGAAGGAGACATTTTTTTTAACATCAATTAACATAGGAGCTTATGTATTAGGATAAGTTTCTAGTATTACATTAGAGTGCAAAGACATTCACCTTAACTATGTGTTCTCAATATCTCTCTCATGCAACTATAAAATTACCATTTTTTTGTAACAAGTGATGATCAAGAATATTATAGAATATTAAGCACCACATTTATACTAAAGAGAATCTTAAAATATCTATAGGTTCATTCCAAGTCCATAAGTAACTTATGTTGCAAGATATGTATGATCAAAAACCAAACTCAAACATTACTATTAAAGAACGTGTTGAAAAATTCAAAGGTGTTATTTTATGGTTAAATGTAGCGATGACTTTATATTCATCAAAATTTAACTCAAAAAAAGTGTGTCCAGGTTCATCAATTTGTTGCGAGAAAAGGATATCATGGAAGATTAAAGAAATGACAAAAGAAAGGGACTCATGTATTAGATGGTTCAATTTGTTTGAAATCCTATAACAACCACAATTCTTGATCTCCCAAATCATACTGCATGTATATATATATTAAAGGCTAAGATGTTTGTAGTACCTCAAAGTTCTACATAAACTAGATGCTCCTGTAAAACTTGCAGGATTTCAATTTTCCTCCATAAATATTGACAAGGATAGTAAAATAATTTCTTATACCTACCCACAACACCTAAAATATCTTTTAGCCATGATAGATTTTGGATCGTGTTTAGGTAGTGTTGGAAATACTAAGAGTGGGGTGAATCAACATTTCTTATCAATTATTAAATTTATTATTTTTTCATAGCATTAAAAATAAGTAAAACATCAACATATAAGATAATAATGAAAAATATATTTTTAGTTGGAAACCCTTCTAGGAGAAAAATCACTAAATTTTTTTCTAATAATTGTTACGAGTACAAAATATGCTTCAACTCCAACTGAAAAAGGAATCCCCCAACTCCCTAGTACTCTAGAAAAGTGTTCATTTTATCAGGAATCTCCAACTCTTGAAAATATGTTTCTACACCCTTATTTACCAGCTCCTACTAGAAGGACACTCAGGCGCCCTAGTTTTATCATCAACAACTATTAGGATGATCCAACGCCCTGCAAGCTTCAACTTTCCATAGCACCACCCTGCCACCCTAAATTATTTTCACGCTACAACCTGAAGGAGACTTCACTCTCCTACCTTGAACCACCCAACCACCCTAAAATAAAATAGATTAAATTGTGGGCTCCCATATCATGGATAATGACCCAATTTACAAATATACTTAATAAAACTCGTTATGCAACTAACACTTCAAATATGAAATGAAAAACTAGACTTCCTGGAACTATTTCCAACTAATGTAACCATGTAACGAATCAATAAATCCTTTATAACAGATCATGTACCTTATGTCTATGATTATGTCTTCACTATTTCTCAGACCTATATCTCCTATACTTACTAGGATTGATTCTTTTGTCCTTTATGATTTGTGTAGCAATCAAGTCTCAAAACTTAGTTCTTTAATGTAGGTATAGATCACCCTCAAAAAACCATGAAAATGACCAAAAAAATAACAAGAAAGAAGCTTCAATTTATACTCGAAACTAGACATCATAAATCATTCATAATGTGCCTTAGAAATTTGTCATTACTATCTTGTTGTGTTTAATGAAATAGCCTTCGGAGTCCCATGGTAATCATGCATAGTACTTAGTTAAGGATGAAATTGGAGAGCCTCAAAATCCACTTGTTTTCTACCGGATCTTTCTCGCAAATTTCCTATGTGATGAACCTAAAAAAAATACTTCTCTAATATTTTATTAGTGTCACATCAACCAGCGTATTCAACCTCATATACAGGGTTTTCAATTAGGTGTGTAAGGCTCACAGACCCACCACATTCAAATAAATATTATCATCAAAACAATTCTTAAAAGGGTTCATTTAATTTTTCCTTCAGACCAATGCGTTGAAACACTAGTTAGGGCACAAATTTGTGTTTCAAAAAACAAAAGGTCTCAAAATATGTGGCAGATGAAAGCTTAAAAAAATGTTCAAGGTTTGAATATCACAAAGGGTGTATTAGGAATATTTTCAACCATCCCTAGTAGATTTTCACACCTCTTTTCTAAAAACGGGCCTCAGAATCAATTGTCAAAAAGGGAGGTCGAAGAATTACAGTGGTTCACATTAAACCTATTGACGGTGTTGTAAATCCATCAACCAAGGGGGTCTCCTCGATGTGAATTCCCAATTAGATATCACATCATTTGGAGTAAAATCCCAAATCGGAAATATGACTGGTTTCCCTTGTCCTTAGGGATTTTCCTTGGTTGCCATTATTAACATAAGAGGTTACACAACATTATTTGAAACAAGAAAGTAAGTTTACATTGTGAGGCATATAATTGTGTATGTAAGGTACTTTCACAAGAAGGAGAAAGAGAGTTAGCCTCTAGAATAAAAGTAATAACAGCATTCTAAAAGAGACACACAAGAACATAAAAGGATTGTTAGTTAACCAGCAAAGTAGTTCATAATAAAATCACGACTATAAAACCAATTACAACACACCTTCAACAACATAAGTACCAAAGCCGCTGAAATAGTCCAATTTCCTTAGTACATGTGAAAAAAACATATACCGAAAACATATAAATAATAGTCTTACTATATTCATGATACATGAATGAAAATGTGTTGGCTCATTGAGCTTCATATATTAAGTGGAAGTTCCAAGATATACAATTACAATGTTGCCACACTAGCCCCAATAATGTAACATTAAGTCACCACTTTCTCTTCCAAAGAAATATATTCTCTCCTATGTCAATACTAGAAAAGCCAAGGTGGAAAGTTCAAGTCCCAAAAGTCACTTTTCTTGAGTTATGAGGATGTATATAAAACAAATGAGGTGACTATCCACCTCCCATCTGACTCTTGACCTCATTCAAGACCCTTGAGATTCTACAATGAATTTTAGAATACTTACATGACCTTTGAGCTTCTATATGACTTTATAAATCAATAGTGACCCTTCATATTCCATGTGGGGCCCTTGGTATTCCACATATTTACATTTTCTCATTTTGGTCAATTACACAACTACATTTGTAATATTCCTAATTAGCTTTCAGCAAGTTGGAATATTAATTTTTGCTTTTGTTAATAAGATAGATGATAAGTGGGTAAAGAGACCCATAAATCTCTTTAGTAGGAATAAAACCACTTCTAATGTGAATATGGATCATTGTATCAGCTGAATAAAGAACTTTTGTGTGTGAATAGGGGCTAAAGCATGTGGACAGGGTCAAGTTTGACCAAATCAACAGCGCTATCATGGAGGTAGTGAAGAGTTATTGGAGGACAACACAGTTATGATGGAGGAGTGTATGCATGAGAGTAGCATCTTTAATGAGTGGGACCAGGGGTGAGGAATCTCGCCAAGCATATAATTAATGGCATGGAAGCCATCGAAGGAATTTTTATTATTTTTTATGTATTGGTCTTTTATGACTTTCTGCACGCTTCAACTATTTAGCGGATTTTGCTATGTTGTTTAGCACAAGGGTGTTTCCGAGCGGAAATCCCACCCTCATCCTCGAGGGACTTTGAGTAACCACTAGAGATAGGTTCAATGAGCTTCATTTCCACTATATGGCATCATTCCAAGTTTCATTCATTATTCACAGTGCAGTCTCCTTCAGGTTTGTGTTGTTTTCTAGGGCAGTAGCAGTGGAGGGTTGATAGACCAAGTTTCTGAGCTTTTTTTCCAATAAGGGGAGTAGCCCTTCATCCAGGAGGCTAGCAAGGAGGTTCCTTGAGAATTATTCCGTCAATCCCAAGATCGTGCCGTTTTTTTCCATCATCTACAAAAGGGGCCTCTCCTTCTAAACTCGTGCTAGTTACAGGCGCTGGAAGAAGATGAAGAACCTAGTTTGTGAGCTAGTTTTCTTGTGAGGGGAGAAACCCTTCATCGGGAAATATAGGAGGGAGAAGTTGCAGCCATTTTCTTGATATATCAGCCATCTCCTAATAGCGATTCAATGGTAGAGCGTTATTCATCCCTAGGGTTGCATTTTTCATATGGTGTATTTCCAGAGACCCCTTTTGGGTTGTCTTGGAATGGTGATTGGGAGCTTAGATCTCTAATCCAAGAACGTTTTGAGCATTATATCAGCAGATATTTGTATTTATATTTTCTAGCAGCAGTGACACTCACTGGGACTGAGTTTTCATGGTCCTCCGGCATTTTGAGATGCAAAAACATCTCATGTTTGGGTGTATTAGATCATTGGAGGCTTGTTTTGCCTAACTTGAGTGACCATTTCCTCAAGATATTGTACTCATTTGCTGTTGTTATATATAATGAAATGGATCAATGATCTTCTCATGTTTTTTATGTATTGATATTTACTGCAATTTCCAGTTTTATGGTCAATATTCTTGTTTTTCATGTTTTGGAATATTACAACGTTCCACAAATGATGTGGCAAGATACTATGATACATGTGACTCTTAATATGACTATTGACAATGATGCCATGGAACTTCATGATGATGTGGTACTTCCAAGTTGCTCATTTTATTTTTTTATTTGCATCTTCATGATGGATCTTGCATTTTTTTCATCTTCATCCTCCAAGGGGATGATTGATATGGAGTCTTCATGTAATCTAGATCTTTGATCTTTTGTGGTAAGCTAGTGTCCCTTCATGACTTATTCATGGTTCTAGCTTCACAAGTGTCTTATCATATGATCTCCTCCTCTTCCTCTTTGAGCTTCATATTTTCATTTCAAGATATAGTACTTGCAAGTGGAATCCACTCACGACAAGATGACATCAGTTTGCAAATCTCCTAGTCTAACTTTTTTTTTAACAATTTCGGATATTTTTATTACTCTTCGAAAATAAAGCAAGCTCCCGCATACAAGATTGATGAAAGATGGAAAATGGAGGAGGGTAACAAGCATCTGGGATCATAGTCCAATGCTTTTACATTAGGGCAAGGAATTCCTCCAGCAAAATTGGATTTGTAGATCCTAAAAGACTACTTCAAAACCCAAATAAACTCACAATTCGTAGCTGGAACTAATTACTGAAAAAATGGATACTTATCCTACGAATTTATTTCTTCTAAATTGCTACTCATATATAATTTGAATATGTTCCTTCAACTGATTAAGGAGGTCCTTCACATGTTCAATCCTAAATTTATTTCCCATGCACTGTGGGCACGCTACTGAGGAAGGTTGATCCATTGCAGCATAGGCAGAGGAAGCAATAAAATATCGCAAGGGAAACATAAATGAATATTCAATCTTGAGTAGAGCAAAGGAAAAATCAATCATAGTGGAGGGAATAACAATTCAAAGCGAAGGGAACAAAAATCAGAGCAGAGAGAACAATAATCAGAGCAGAGGGAACAAAAATTAGATCAGAGGGAACGACATTCAAAGCAGAGCAGATGCAAGCAATGATCCAGTGTGCAACAAATGGGGGCAATGGAGATCAGGAGTGTTGTAGAGAGGTTAATGTGGAAGAAGGTATAAGAAGAGTGGGCAAGGAAGGGTTGACAGGAAGAGAAAAAACAAGTGGGAGACTCGAGAGGGAATTAGGACAAGGTAGGAGAATATATGAAATGGAAAGGATGATCTTAGAGGGAAACAGAGAGGGGATAAAACAAGGAGATGATGAATAGAATAATTGGGTATAATGATTAATCCATGACCGGATTCTAAGTGATGTATTTCCAAAATTTTAGAGATTTGATGCTGATATGTGGAGTACAATTATGGGATGGTTTGTAATGTTAAATTGTTACCTATTCTGACTTCACCTTGATCCCTTAGGACAAATTTATTTGCTCATGAATCACCATTTTCGTTGTTTTCTCTCACTATATGATAAAAAGAGACTTTTCTCAAATTAACCAGATTTTCTCTAATACGAAGAATGATTTGTGCCAACTCTACATACTTCGGAATTGTGTTATTCACCATTTTTTGGATGATAATGGGGGAGTCTCCAAACATGATAGGGTTCATTATGTTTTCCCCCCTCAAAATGTGAGAACCTAATAAAATTCCATAAGCTTCTGCTTTGTTAATTGTTTTAGTGCTTAGGCCCCATTCGAATTCCAAACTTGAATTTGTCTCACTCTTCAGAATATAGCCTCCTCCACCAACTCTTACTGGGTTAGATTTAGATGCCTCATCAAATAACATACAAGAACTCTTGAGATTATTGATCCATTTGAGGAATTATTTTTCCTTTAGCCTTACTGTCCAAGACTTGTTGTTGAGGATGACTTTTCTAATTTGTGCTTAGGGGTATATTTTCCTTTGAAAAAATAAACATATTTGAGAGTGCAAGCTTCTGTGATCCATAACATTTTAAATTATAAATCTTCCGGGAAATCACATGAGAAATTTTGGAACCGACACGTTTCTCATGTGATTTCCCGGAAGATTTAGAATTTAAAATAAACATATCCAAATTCTTTCCCCATGTTCTAGAAGAGAGTTATCAATCTTTTTAACTCCTTTTGAAAAAATAAATTTAGCTACTAGTGCCCAAGCCATGGTAGTGACTTTCCTTGGATTTGATTTTATGTCTTGAAAGATCTGCTTATTTCTAGCGAGCCATAGTTTCCAGATGAGAAAAGAAGATAAGCTTAGCTAGAATATTTTAATAGTATTCTTATTTTTAAAAGAGTATGGGAATAAGTTCCTCCAATTTGAGTAGAAGTCCTCGGTGCTTTGTTTGAAATTAAAGTCAATGTCCAAAGCACCAATGAGGAGATTCCAGCAAGCCTTTGTAAAATTACAACTAACAAATAAGTGATTTATGGTTTCTTCCTCACTATTGCACATGGAGCATATATAAGGTCCAATTATGCCTCTCTTTTTAAATTATCAGTTGTTAATATCTTACCTTTTAGGACAGTCCATATGAAGATCCTTATCTTTGGAAGAGACTTTTTTTTCCACATTATTTTCTGGAGGGGCTAAAATTGATTCCTTCCTTGATCCTAAAGCTTAGTGTAGCATGATTTAACATTGAATGCTCATGTTGTTGGATTCCATCTAAATGTGTCATGTTGACCATGTTTGAGTGGGACATCACCTTTTAAAAGGTAGTTTAAAGTTTCCCATTGGAGAAAAAGAGTCGAGGGAATAGGAGGCACTTTCCAACCAGTCCAACCATCATTTTCTTTACACCAATTAGAGATCTGCTCCAACTGCGTTGTTCCATTTTTTTTCAAACATTCCATCAAGAGTTGAATTTTTTATGCTGTGAAATTGGTGGTCGTCCCATTATACTATCCCTCTATATGTGTATGTATTTACCTCCTTTTGTAATTCTTTAGGTGTTCTCAGAGATTATTGGAATTATTTTTTTAACAAGTTTCCATAACAGTGAGCAAGGTCTTAAAGGGACCTTTTCATTTAAAATAAAGAAGCGAGAGTAGTTTAGATACTTAACTTCCAATATTTGCTTCCACCAACTCGAAATACCATTGATCATTCTCCATATTATTTTTGCTTCGAGAGCAAGATTCATCAAGCCATGAAGCACTATAGAAATTCCTCCCTGCTCATAAGGTGTTGTAACTTGCTTCTAATTAACTAAGCTGAATTTTTTACTTTCTATTTTTCCTCCTTGCCAAAGGAAACCTATGATGACCAGCTCGATCTATTTATGGATGCTTGTTGGAGCCTGTTGATGAGCTCCATCATTAGACATAGTTGGAGGGGTTAATAGTCACCTTTTTTCCTTCTTAGATCTCTTTTTCTTGCATTGTTATTATTATTTGGGTTTATGATGCTAGTATAGGTGGTGATTAAGGCTAACATACTCTGAGTGCCTAATATAAGTTTGAGTGCATAAAATCATGATCTATTAAGAATTTTTATAAATATTTTATCACAAACACTTGGAGGAGACAACAAGGAGAAATTATAGGAGGATTTTCCACCCTGAAAGGTAGCCAAAGGATCCCAAAGATTCTCTCCAGCGATTCAAATTCCAGAGGCACCCGAGCAACTCAAAGAGGAGACCACTTGATCTTGGTTTACTTAGAGTCCAGTGGACTCAATCACCATTTTCTAGGGATTTGTTGGTAGCTGCCTTGTAGAATAAATAGAGCATAGATAGAGCTAGGAAGATTTAGTCTATCCTAGTCTTGCTTCCATTCAGAATTATTGTTGTGAACTATTGAAGCTTTTCGTTTTATTCAAGCATCGAAACTTTCAAAGATGTATGCAGTTATTCTTTTATGAAATTAGTAGACCAATTTCATTTGATTGATTTAAGTTCAGAGGGATAGGCTTGTGGGTTAGGGACCAATCCATGTGCCTCAACTTCTCTGTTGTTATTATCTTTTCCTTTCTTTCATTTAGCTAGTTTTGCCTCTGTCATTTAAGTTATATCTACTTCTGATAAGTTTCATTGCTATTTAGTTTTTGTGTTGTTGTAGTTTTAATTTCTTATGCATAGGTAAATAGAGGAAAAACTCCAAAACTGTGTTCAAGTCTCCACCCTCTCATCTCTTTCAATAGAGTTCGAGTAGGGGCAGACCTTCCCACAGGCCAAAATTGCTTTTTATCGATTTCGGGGAAGAATTTGTATTACCAAGTCCAAGCCTTTCCTTCACTATTTCATCCTGCATTTCTGTCTATTTCCTGTAGATGAATCCATAGGTTTGCTTCACTTCTGATCACTACTCTTACGCTTCCCTTTCCCTCCTTTACTTCTCACCTTAACGATGCACTTACCTTCTTTCGGACACCCTTAAGCTCTTCAGCCTTACTTCTCTGTTTTTCTCCATTCACGGTTGCCTTACCCTTTTTACGAAAAACATGTGAAAAACCATACAGAACCACTGAAAACCCAACCTTTGAATTTTCTCCTCAAGACTCCCACCACCGTATGTCTCACTTCACAATCGAAACATTTAACAATTACCTTAACACTTATCGCCCATTCCTTGCAATTGCGATATTGCGAAATCGCACTTCACACAAGTTACCTTCTACCATTGACACTCACCTCTCATTCTTTGCAATTGCGAAATCACAAATCGCAACTCTTAGCTTTTTCCACCGCCACGTCATCCCTATCGCACATCGCATCCCGTGGAACTTACCACATTGCAAATCACATCCCGCAGAACCTATCACATCATAAATTGCATCCCGCAGAACTTATCACATCGCAAATCGCTACCTGCAACCTTTACCATAGCACAAATCACATTTCACACATTTTAGTTTATTCCCGTTAATCCTTATCGTTATCCTTGTAAACTTGCAATATTGCGATTCACGACTCGCCACGTCACTTTTTGCACTTCGCACTTCACACCATTTAGTTTATTCCGTTAATCCTTACCGTTATCCTTATAAACTTGTGATATTGTGATTCGTGACCGGCCACGTCACTCTTCGCACTTCGCACTACTCACCATTTAGTTCATTATGTTAATTCCTTACTGCCATCCATTTAAACTTGTGAAGTTGTGATTGCTACATCGTACATCGCAACTTCTGTTGTCCATCGCATTTCTAAGTTCCTCTCGCTTAAAAGTCATTTCTTACATTATAATAAGGTTTCCTAAGGGTTTAACCCCCTTTGTCTTCTCCAAAGCCATTTCTCATGCTATCATAAAGTTTTCTAAGGGTTTAACCCCCTCTTTTTGCTTCCAAACCTCATTTCATGTGTTAAACCCCCATTAGCCCTCTTAGCCCTTTTTCTTCCCTCTAAGATGCAAATTAATTCTTTTTAATTAAAATTAAGCCATTTATAGCCTTTAGTTGCATGGATAGGAGTACAGTAGATAGATCATAGGATAGGTAGTGTTCATTTAGCTATTTGGCCAAGTTAAGTGTGGTTTAGAATTTTTTTCCTTTCTTCTATCTATTTTCTACAAATTAAACTAGTTTCATTCTTGGCATTCCTTTCCAGCAATTTAGTTCAGTTTCCTTTCTGTCATTTCCTTCCTGCAATTTACTTTCCAGTTGTTCTCATAATTTTAGAAATGGCACCCTTTCGTGAAGCAGAAGAGGATGACATGAACAGAATGCATATGTCGTGTATATAACACTGTCACCTCAAAGTTTGTACGAACCTCAGGTTGATAAAGTAAAGTAGGGCAGCCCCTGGGAGTTGCAGCATTCTTGGTGCAATACCAAGGCTCACCACTTTTTGGCACTGTTGTCGGGGAGGTGTCTAGTAGATATTTTGATTTTGTTTTATCATTCTTTTCTGCTTTCCTTTCTTTTCATGTCACTTCATAAATATTTAAAAAGTACAAAAAATATTTGATTTTCATGCCTCATATGACTATGAATACTCAAAGACAAACCTTACCTAAAACCCCCACATCACCTCCTAGCCACCCTTCACTCTTCTTCAGTGGCAGTGACATTGAAACCCCTATAGGAGAGCCTTCTGAATATTTTGAGGATCTTATTGGGGAAGAAGAATAAGACCTTGTTTCAATTAAGGGACATGTTTCACCTATCCTAACCATGGATGGGACCTAGAGAGCCTTTCCTATAAGAGAGGCAGATGGGGACATTAAGATGAAAAAAATTAGTCCCTCGGCTTTTCCACACTTCCATGGACTTACCTCTGAGGACCCTGACACATTCATGTTTGAATTTTGTGTTTTCTATAGGACTTATGAATACACCTCTAATGATCAGAAGTTGAAGCTATTTCCATCCACCCTTAAGGATGTAGCCTTGCACTGGGTCATGGGTATGCCTGGGGATAGCATCACTACCTGGACACAGATGGAAGAGACCTTTAGTAACAAGTACAAAGACTACTGTAGGTCCAAGGAAACTAAGGATGAATCTAGGGCCTAATGAATCCCTAGAGGATTATGAAGAGAGGTTTCAACTGAACTATAAGAGAGCCAACTGTGCTCTTGACCCTGACTCACTTAAACTTGTACTTCTTCGAGGGATCAGTGAAGAGATGATAGAAACCTTGACTATGTTATGAGGAGGAGATATCTACCAAAAACCCTATGAAACAATCAAAACTATCTTCCGAAACCATTCTAGGGCATTTAGGAAGAAGAGTGGAGCTAGCCAAAGTACATATAATACCCCTTCCTCTTCCACCTTCATAAAACATGAGATTGGAAACATGTTAGAGGACTTCAAGAGTGACATGTTGCACACCTTTTCTTTGCAAATGGACATAATGCAGGTCAAAAGGAAGCAAGAGGAAGTAGAGAGAGCCCTAGCCATATTTTGTCCTAGACGTACCACGAAGTGCCCAAGAAATGAATGTCCATTGAATGTCATAGAGGTTTTCTTCGTCTGTGAAGATAATCATGCCATATAAAATTTTCCCTCCTTACCTGTACTTAAAATTGTATATCAAGGTGGGGAAAAAATGCCAGAGAAACTTTGGCTCATCAACCAGATAAGGCCTCAAGGCCCTCGGCCATGTAAACAAGGTATGCAAGGTGCACCTTACTCTTACTATTACAACAATCTGAGTGCACCCATTCAACCTTGGTACACCCCCACTCCTCCATCCTAGTCCACACCTCCTACTTGGCCTTCCAACCCTTCATATCATCCTTAGCCAGTAAACCAACCATTTCAGCAGTATGTTCCACAACAACCTTAGTGGAACAACCCATCCCAAGGGTGGAAGCCTCAACAAAATCAAAAACTTGCTCTAATGCCTCCACCCCAACCTCAACCTTAGCTTACTCATGCTGCTCCACCTAGGCTACATATACATGCACAGCCCAATCCGAACCCGAACAACAGACAGGCACAACAGGCTCCCAGTGGAGAAACATCCCATCTAGCTTATGTTGTGGAGATACAGGAGGTTATTCTCAGGTTGGGAAGAGTAATCCCAGACAACCATCCCCCATCTCCACCTGTAGAGGTTGAGGAGGAAAAGGAAGAAGATAACACTCAGATCCAACAACCTCCTTTTCTTGAGCGCTTGAACCACCTTAGTCAGCACACCCCATAGGAGACTGAACTCCTGGGAGAATTGGAAAATTTGTATGTAAAGATACCACTTCTCCAGGCCATTAAGGATGTCCCTATCTACAATAGGCTCATCAAAGAAAATTGCTTCAAGAAACCTGGAAGGAGGAAGAGAGATACCCCCACCATCAATGTGGTAGGACAATTGTCTAACCTAATGTTGGGGAAGGTGATATTTCCAAAATACTTGGACCATGGTATTCCAGTTGTTGATATACATATAGATGGTGTCATAGTCCCCAACACTCTGATTGATTTAGGGGCTGCCATCAATATCATGACCAAGGAAACTATGTTGAAACGTAATCTCCAAGGGACTTTGAGGAAAACCACAATAATTCTACAACCTTAAAATCGATCCACAGTAACTCTGGAAGGAATTATTGAGGATGTTATGGTTACTACTGACTCTTGGGAGTATCCTACATATTTCCTGGTCCTGTAGCCAAAAACCAAGTTTAATGGTTATCCTCTCATCTTAGGGAGACCTTGGTTAGCCACTAAATATGCTTATAATAGTTGTCGGGTCGGAAACATGACTATAAAAAATGGGAATTTTTCTAAAAATTTAGTGTTATATCCTCCTTCCATTGATCATGATCTCCCTATATGGTTGGAGGATGAAGAAGATGAGTTATATAACACTGCCTCTATGTGTACCATAGATGTTATCCTTAGGGGGGGGGCAGCTTGATGAAGATGAACTCATCGACCATGCCATTCAAAACCAGTCCTCCACTAACACTCCTCTCGAAACCCTAGTCAAAGAGTCTAAAATCCAACCTTGGATGGAAGTGCAATCAGTTGAGACAACCTCTGAAACCACCAATTCTATCGATTTTGGCCCATCAAGATCTCTGAAAATCAACCCAAACCTCTCAAATGAAGAAGAGAAGCATCTATGCCGGCTTTTGAAATAAAATATTGAAGCATTTTCTTGGGATTACAAGGACATAAAAGGGGTGCATCCTTTAGTATGCAGACATCACATTTACATAAAAGAAGGATCCAAGCCTATGAGACAACCCTAAAGAAGGATGAACCCAGCTCTAAAGGACATAGTCAAAGAAGAGATGCAGAAACTATTGGATGCGGGGTTCATATATCCTATATCTGATAGTGAGTGGGTATCTCCTCTTGTCCTAGTCCCAAATAAGAATGGGAAGTGGTGAATTTGTGTTGATTATCGAGAACTTAACAAAGCCACCAAGAAAGACCATTTCCCTTTTCCCTTTATAAACCAAGTCTTGGATGGCCTTGCAGGGAAGAAGCTCTTTTCCTTCTTAGATGGGTTCAGTGGGTAAAATCATATTCAAATCTTCCCTGAAGACCAGGATAAGACTACTTTCACCAACCTTGGGGTACCTTTTCTTATAGAGTCCTACCCTTTGGGTTATGAAATGCCCCAGCCACTTTCTAGAGAGTTGTCATGAGCATCTTTTCTGAGTTAGCCCATGACTCTGTCGAAATTTACATGGATTATTTCACACCATATGGGGGTGAATTCTAGGAAGCTCTCTCCAATTTTGGTAAAGTACTAAGAAGGTGCATTGAGATGCATCTCTCCTTGAGCCCAGAAAAGTATGAATTCCTGAAGAAAGCAGGGGTTGTATTAGGACACTCCATATCCCAAGCAGGAATACAGGTAGACCCGAACAAAATCATTATCATCAAAAGGGTACATGCTCCTGAAAGAAGAAAGATGTCAGAATTTTCTTAGGCTTAGCTGGTTACTATAGAAGGTTCATCAAAAATTTCAGCAAGATGGCTTCGCCATTATTTGGGTTATTGGCCAAAAATCCTGAGTTTATTTGGTCTAGTCCTTGTTAAGAGGCTTTTTAGCTCATTAAGAAGCAGTTAACTACTTCCCCCATCCTCTCTGTCTTTCCACATCCACACTGATGCATATGACAAAGCTGTAGGGGCAGCATTAGGACAATTAGAGGAAAAAATCCCCTATGCCATTTATTTCATTAGCAAGAATTTGTCCAAAGCCGAGCTAAATTATATGGTTACTGAGAAGGATATGTTTCCCATTGTCCATGCATTGAACAAATTCAGGCATTATGTCACTGGATATCAAACCTTTGTTCACACTAGCCATGCAGCCATCAAGTATTTAATGAACAAACCAGATGTTAACGTTAGAATAATTAGATGGTTGTTACTTTTGCAGCAATTTGATTTGACTATTGTTGATAAACTTGGAAAGGAAAATTTTATTGCAGATTTGTTGTCCAGGTTAGTTCTCCCTGCAGGTGAAGAAGGGATGGTGGATGACCAGTTTCCAGATGAACACCTCTTTTCCATATCAGCACTCTCACCGTGCTTCGCTGATATCTCCAACTACTTGGTTGCTGGAAGACTCCCTCTTAATCTTTAATTCAGGGAGAGGAGCAGAATAATCACAAAAAGCGCCCCTTTCACATGGATTGGGGGGAATCTCTTCAAGCTAGGCCCTGATCAAATCCTAAGGAGATGTGTGAGGGAGGAAGAATTTTTTTATATCCTCTCTAAATTTGATGACAGCCCATGTGGAGGCCACTTTGCTACAAAGAGAACTGCTTACAAATTTTTGCAGGCGGGTTACTATTAGCCTACCCTTCACCAAGATTCCAGAAGATACACCAACATGTGTGACCAGTGCCAAAGGATGGGGAAACCCACACAAAGGGATGAAATGCCTTTAAACTCTCAGGTGGCTTTTGAGCCATTTGACAAGTGGGGCATGGACTTTGTTGGACCCATCGATCCACCATCCGGACAAAAGACTTATATCATAGTTTGCACTGATTACCTGACACAATGGGCTGAAGAAAAATTAGTGAAGGTGAAAACCGAAGAAAAAGTAGCAGAATTTCTGAGGGAGAATATATTTTACAAATTTGGATATCCTAGATAAATAGTCACTGATCAGGGATCACAGTTCACCTCTCACCACCTCATTGAGAATCTTTTGAGGAAGCACAAGATTAAGCATAGAACTTCTACTGCCTATCACCCTCAGGCGAATGGCCAAGTATAAGTAACTAACAGATCTTTATAGAGCATCCGCACCAAGGTTGTGAGAAGCAGCATAAAATATTGGGCAAATAGATTGGTAGAAGCTACTTGGGCCTACAACACCTCTTGGAATACAACAACAGGATTCACTCCTTATGAACTAGTCTATGGTAAGAAAGATCTACTTTCATTTGAGTTTTAATTCAACACTTTAAGAATGGAAGCTGAATTAAATCTATATATAGCAAATGCCCAGAAAGAGAGGTTGTTGCAACTAAATCAATTGGATGAGTTCATAATGAAATCACTTCTTCAAACATAGGTATTTCAGCTGCAAAGGAAGGTATGGCATGACAAGAACATCAAAGAAAAGACCTTCCAAGAAGGAGATTGGGCATTGTTGTATGATTCAAGGTTTAAAGACTTCAAAGGAAATTTGATGACATGATGGTCAGGGCCTTACACAATGAAGAATTTCTTTGATAATGGCACAGTTCAAATCAGGACCATATATGAGGAAGGGATCCCCTTGCTTGTAAATGTTAACAAACTTGAAATTTACAAGAAGCCTTTGTCAAGGGCAGAATTCATCAATTCAATAAGTAGAGAGGTGTATGTGATGGGAAACTCCATAGTTTCCCACACCTCCTAAAAGAAAAGAAAAGAAAAGAAAAAAAAAGAATAAGCTTGTGGGTTGAAAACCTCGATGGAGGCAGCTCACTTGCTTAAAAAAAAAAAGGAAAAAAAAATAAAATAAAGATACATGGATGAAAACCTCTCTAAGGCGCCCAAGGCAAGTTTGTGGGAAAAAAAAAGAGAAAAAGAACAAAACCAAAAAATGCATCTGTATCACTATGTTTTTTTATGTTTGTTGTTTTGCAGGTTGTTAATAGTGTCTAGTGTTAGGGTCCTATAAATATAGGATTCATAATTTTTGAATTGACTTTGATAGTCTTGTAAATATGTACATACCTTGCTTTCTGCAAGTTGTTTTGCCATATTTTGAAAAAAATAATAATAATAATAATAATAAAATAATAAAAAATCAAAAAGAGGGTAAAAAGTCCTAAAAGAAAGATCAAAGGACTTAAAAATATATAGACCCCAAAAGAAAAAGATGAAAATGGGACATGAAAGTGTGCAAGTACAAATGCCACCACTTTTTACTTTTTGCAAATGATTATGGTAGAGTGTCAATAAATGCCATAATCCATGATGAGTTAAATTGTTTAAACTTGCCTTGTCATGTTTTCAATTTCCATGTTTTAGATAGTGAATAAAGATTTGTCAGACAGTTTAATCCTGACAAATCAGTAGATAGGTAAAGAATAATGAGGAGCTCAATAGTTTAATCTGAGCCCTAGGATGAAATAAGGTAGAATTATATAGTTTTTTCTTTTAAAAGAATAAATGTTTTCAAGGTTGCAATCCTAAATGCACCTACTAAAAGGAAGAAAAATGTTAGAGTAATGTTGGGCAGGTAGAAATAAGTGGGAAAAAGCATGTAATATTTATCACCGGGAAAAAATCACTAATTTCCCTTCCCCTTTAAGTATTCAGTTTTCTACACTACCAATCAAAAAGGCTCTAAGCATTTCTCTGACTTTTGTTGGGACCGGACCCAAGGCTTGATGACTGGATAGTCGAAAATGTTGAGTTCTTATGGAAAAATCCCCATTTATCATTATTTATCCCTCATGCATACATTTGATTCTTTTCATAAGTAAAGACTTTTTCTTATTAATGAAACATAAAACCCCAATTAATTAACTTCCTTAATTCAGAAAACATAGAAAAACCCTCAAAAATACTTTATCCTAAGTAATTGGTGAAATGATGAAATGACAAGCTTTGATTTGCTTATTCACTTTACTTAGTAATTTTGTGTATTTTTTGTGTATTCCATTCCCCTTTTCATATTAACTTTTAACTTAGTTTATTAATTCCCTAAACGTAAACCTTATCCTATTTATATAAATCCCTATATCTAAATATTCCCAAAAACCCCACTATTATAAAGATTTTTTACCAAAGATATTATCCACATGTTAAAATAAAAACCAAATAAAGTGCCCTTTGGTCTAAAACTAACTTTAATTAAATATCTTGCCCCCTATGGTTATTAGACCCTTCAATGGTTTAAAACTATATAATAAAAAAACCCCGCGCCTTTTCAATACATGTGCTAAAGTCTTCCCCGCAATGTGAAGCCTTCCCCACATAAGCTTTTTAACCCAAAGTTCTAACGGAATAAAACTCAAGTTTATTTTCCATAGAACTTAAGCCTTTCTCTTTGTATTTTATCCCTGTTATATAAAGCCTCAAGCTTTACATAGACTAACCCATGGTAAACAAAACTCCGCCTTAGGCTTACCCCCACCCATATATATAAGCCCCACATATATACATTTCAAACCTTTATCCATTGAAAAATACAAAGGTTTAAAGCCCTATTATAAACTACCACCAGCATCTATATAGACCCCGGTCCCACCATTCCATCGACCGCATCTTTCAAACAGATCTTGACAGTTCGCTTCCATCCCGCAAATCTAACGGCCCCAGGACCATATCACGCCCAAAAATTAATCGTCGGCCCAAGTGAAAAATGGACGCGAAATGGCTTGTTTTACCCATTCCGCCTCCCGTGACATGTCATTTTCTCATTCCATCACGTCCATTTTGATTGAAACCGCTTACTGCCAGAAATGAACGCGATAACCCTTGTCCGGTTTTCATTTTAAATCCCGAAACCGCCTCCCGCCCTGACGCGACCTGCATTGAATGTGATTTAATGCGATCAAATGAATATGGTTAAACCTTTGGTAAAGCCTTTTATCATTTAATCTGTACACTCAAACCCTTTCGCAGTATCTCCCGAATGTTAAGAATACTGTGTAAACCATTTTCAAAGCTTCTGATTTCCCTTTTATGCCCACAACTCTGAATTTCATCAAAATTCACCGTTGAAGACTAATTAAGGAGCTATTCACCACTCCAAAAGAGTTTTTAAAGTCTTCAAATTCAACTAAAAACCTCATAAACCCTTTCAGAGCCGAATACCTACAACAAAGGTATTTTTCTCAAAATTGAAACCTGCAAATCAAAGTTTTAAACTGTATTTTAAGAAATCCAATTCATTTTTACAAATTTGAGCGAAGTTGAACGACTTAAAATCAAAAAAAAGAGACCAAACCCTGGAAAAATTCTCAGGAAACCCTGTTTTCCTCTGCGCCCCTTTTCAAGCGAATTTTCTCAATTTTCATAGTTTAAAGATCAATTTCAAAGATCTGAAAGGCTAAAACCTCTTAATATACCTTGAAACCCTATTTCTCAGTGAAAAAAACTCAGAAAACCCCTGTTTTCTATTTTATACCAGTTTTTACATCCTCAGACAAACTTGATTGAGCATAAAACCCAAAAGAGACTATCCTTAGCCAAATTTTCTCAATTATCCCTGTGTTAAAGAAAATTACTCCTGCAAACAGTCTAATCTTGCAGAAGTAACCCAAAAATGCCTAAAAAAATAGAGCTAAATCTCCACAAACAAATATCATTCCACAAGTCTTTCAAAAAGCCCTCAATCACCTCCTTGCAGACCTCTATTTCATTAACAAATTGTTTGATTTTTGCAGGTTATTATCAGAATAAGAAATTGGACCAACAGTTTCAATACTAGTTGACAAAATTGTTTACTCCAAATTCTCATATTTTAATTCAAAAGTTTCATTCAACAAACAGTTTGTGTACAAAAAAAGAATAAAATCAAGTCAGAGAGAGATCATAATGATGAAATGTGCATAGTGAATGGTAAAAGTGAAAGCAGAATTCACAATGACAGTGAAAACAGAACAGTCAAAGAGCATCAGAGTTAAAGTGTATCAAGTAAAAGTCACAGTGAAAGTTAAAACAAAGTTACAGAGCAGTCAAGGTAAAACAGTAAAAGTAAAAAAAGAGTCAGTAATGATTAACAGAGATGAAAATACTTTCATGAACAACAATGAAGTTTATCCAAAGTGAAATTAAAAACAGTTAAAAGAACAAAAAGGTTAAAAGATGAAGACATAACAAGAAGGAACATTTTTGCAAAAATTTCATGTTTAAGCCATTGTTTTGTAGAAACTATTGTGACCAATAAAAGATGACTTTTGAAACAATGAAGGAGGTTTATGTTATTAATATTTCCAACTACAAAAACCTCTCTCACTTTTCTAATAGCCATTATGGGTTAGGAAATATTGAACAATATTCGAAAGTACTTTTTGCACAAAATTCCTGTTAAGTCATCATTTTGCAGAGAAAATTGTGGCCAATAATAAATAAATATTACAAAAAGGAAGTAGGTTTGTGTTCCTAGGAGATCTATCTACACAAACCTATCTCACTTTGAGCACAGGTATTACATAATGAGAGATACATGCACAACTTTACATCCTATTTTTCAGACTCTGTAAAATGTTGTTTTACACATCTTTTTGCAGAGCCTATTATGAACATCTTGAGAATAATTTTATGGAACTGAGAGAGGATTATCTCACCAACATATTTATATACAATAACCTCTTTCACTTTTTACATATCTATTTCGGATAGAGAAATACAAAGGTATAATTGGACCCCAAGTTTGCAGAATTGCTGGAGCAGAATGCACAAAGAAAGGCAACAGTTAGTGACTTGGATGCCTCATCATCAACTAAGAGTTGAGATCAAATTCGAATTCTCCTCTTTTTCATCACCTATCCATAAAAAATAGTGCCAAATAGATGCATTAGTTTTGAGTGTCCTTTACTTAAGTTCTATTTATGTAAAACAGTTGGAGATATTTGTATGACAATCTTGATATTTTTTCAAGATATTCTAGTTTAGAATTTGTATAAATACTTCACTCTTTGAAGTATTTTGGGTGGAATAAAATTTTTGGACTTATTATAGACATTTTTGTTGAACATTGGAGGCTATTTTGTGTTGAATTCGAAGAAGCAGACTGGACAAGCTGACCGGCATCATAATTCAGGATCCCTATGATAAGCTGATGAGTGAAGTACTTCATACTTGTTAATGTTTCCTTTTCTAAGTTTCATGCATTCATTTTATGTTTGTTCTATCTGAATGTGTAACTACGAGTATTACTATAGGATTAGTCAAGTGCTCCCTGTCTTTAACTAGTTGCCATTTTAATGTTTTCTTCTGATTTCTGGTGCAAGGAACCCTTAATTGCTCCTTATCCCATTTGACCTCTGCCTTCTATATAATATCCCAAAATAGGGAAAATAAACAATAACGGGAATATCTTAAGATATTCCAAAAATGGATTTCTCAGCAATGCATTCATAGAAAAACACATTTCTAGAAATATAAGCCATAAAAATGAAAATCATCACTTGTATCCCATTGATACATCCATCTAGTATCTAATTCCAAGAGGAGATCAGAAAGAAATGAAACTAGGTGAGGTAAACAGACCTCCCCCACTAGTGTAGCTGAAAATGACAAAAAACCCCAGACACTGCTACTCAGAAATTATGCATAAAAGAGACAGCGCAGTTTTAAGAGGGTTTTAACTCAGAAAATAGGAGAAAAAGTATATCTACTCATATATTAGTCAATAATCCTTAAGAACTGAGATCTAGTCTGCTTATACAAAATACAAGAGAACCTAACAATGGTTTCTTATCAAACACTCTGTATACAAATGTGATCTTCAGAAAATTACTGAATAATCACTGCAAAACTAAAGAATAAGAGTGTATAAGGCTAAAATATGTCTGATATGATGTATATCCCTCAAGGGCTTCCTCCCATGAAAGGATGAACCTCTCAATCACAAGGAAACACTGCAACGGAGCCACTAGACCATCCACTGAAGCTACCTTCAAAAATAACGCATTCCCTAGCTAGAACAGCGCTCGGAATGTTGGGGAAATGAGTGGTCTGCTACCATAGATCTAAAATGAGCTCTGGATCTCTCCAAACAGATCTCTCAAGTGAAGGAAATTTTCCTCCGATGAGAAACTAGCTTAGAAAGAGGGATTCCAATCTCTTCCACTGCTGCACCCTGCAACACTGCACAATAACCTAAAGAAACTACGTTGATGAAGTAGGCTGAAGCTTGGCCTAAAAACCTGATGTGGAAAATGAATGCAAACTCTCCCAAGAGGATCCTCTATGTGTTAAAATTTACTGCATAAAATAATAAACAATTTACCGAGAGGAATACACATAAAAACCCAGCAACAAATCATAAACATAAACAAAATTGTTTAACTGGGAAAACCCCAAACCCGAGGAAAAACCCAACCAAATAAATTTCATTAAGCATTGGCCAAAAACCTAGCCAATCCAGCCAAGTGAGCCTTCACCGCTCACCTCCAGGCCTATTTTACAATGAAGTATTCCCAGCCTCTTATAAGCTCCATTACATGCAATACCATGGGGCAAAACCATGGGTGCACAATACCATGTGCCCCAAAACCATCATTTTTTAACTCGATCAAACTTGAATCTAACCCTGAGTCAATTTACCTAACATTCCCCCTTTAAACTTGACTTGGGGTTCCTTGACTAAATCCAGCCAAACCTGCTAAGTGAGACAACCCCTCTCACTCTAGCTCTTCCCCCCTCAAATTTTTACCCAGGGTAATTGTTAACTTGACATCCCCCCTATCACCTAGGTCTAACCCATAATTTACCAGTGATTACCCAGGGGTACGCATGCCATACCAGGTCTTACAGCAGTATGCCCATTTACATGTAAAAAATTAAATCCATTATAATTTTTTTTTTTGTTTCATTGTTGTTGTCTTTGTGTAACCATTCTTTTACATTCATTCATAATGTCCTCTCCAAAGAGGACATCATAGTTGTACATTAATGTCCATATAAAAATAATCCATCTACTAGATTACATGGGTCACCAGCCTCTGTAACCGCCAGTCCTCTAGGAATTCTCTTCAGATACATGGTTCATCAATTTAATTAATTCACCTGCAAATATCCTCTCTCATTTGTCATTCTTCAAAGCATTTGATTGACACATTCTGTCAAACACTTTCCTAGCACAATGGATTTCCATGGTTGCATCTCACCAATGAAACCATCATTTCATTGAATCATTCATTAAAAAAATTTCCAACCAATGCCCATAGTTGGCTTGTTATATCTTTCCACTCTTCAAACTATTTCACACTACGCTCATCCTCCAATACATTTTCCAATGAGTCAAAAAATTCATCGAAGGCATTAGGAAATTGAATTTGTGGCATATCCATAGGAAAACATGCCAGTCCTAATTCCTTTTAATGCATCCATGCACGCTAAAAAAATGGAGTCTCCTTTGGGATCTTGCACTTTGTGCAACTCGCCGGTCTCCAATCACCTTCAAAGTATGACCCAACTCGACGATGCCTTTTAGCGTGGTAGCCTCTAGTAGGATGTCACCTTTGCGAGCAGTGACCAATTTCAAACCTTAGCATCTGCATATCAAAAAAAACTTGCACCGCCTCTATCCTTAATCACTGTCGCACGTTCCAGCAGCCACGCTAAGTGAGAAACTTCTCATGCAGAGGTAGATACACAACCTTTTATTGTCCTTATGAGCTCTCCAGGAACATAAAGTTATCCTTACTGGTGCCTTGATCTCAATGCTACCAAACGTTGGTGCCATGATCTTGATGCTCGCCTCCCTGCAAATTTATCCAGCTTTGATCTTCCTGCAAACTCCAATCCATACTTGGCAACACAGTAGGCATCCGTGGTGCCTCTTCTGTCCTTGGTCTTCATAGGCAGCAATCCATGAGCACTCAGAATTCCAACCTCCAAAACCGCAATCAAGGGTTTCCACAATTGCTTCGTTGTTGGCCTCAGATCGCTACTGTAATGTGTCGACTCATCCAGAACATGATACCCGTCGTCCAAACAGAGCCTCAAGTGTATCTGGCTCGCAAACTTTATCTCCTTTTTCTTGGGCTCCATGTCGGTCAGCATCGGTTTCTCTAGGTTAAACCACTTCGAATTCACAGTCTTGTGATTCATTCTCCTTGGTATAATGTTCAGCGGAATGATATATTTCCCCAACACTTCATCCTTGTTGGGCCCTATCCGATCCTCAACACTAAGCACCAGATGTTCTTCAAATGGCTCGGCTACCACAAAGAGGAGGTCTTCGTTCCAGAGGGGGCTCGTGGTCCGACTCTGGGAAAACTTGGTCTTCAACATCTGGTTACCTATCTGAGCCTTCACAGTCACTTCAGGATACCGGGCCTTATCACTGGGCAGAAGATCCTGGGCCTCTATAACATTAACCCTAAAATACCAGAGCTTCGGGGAAAGATATACCTTAGAGCGGATATTCGCCAGGCCTTCTGAATGAACCGTGGCCACGTCAGAATGCCAAGCCTTCGGGAAGGCCTCGTCTGCCTAGGTACCCATCCAAACAGCCAGCATGATCTCGCCCTTGGGGATCTTGGAACCCTTGCGATCCATATCTAGATCTCCATATCTATCATATTCACATGCAGATCTAACCAGATCTAGATGTAGATCTAACGCCTTCACACGTAGATCTGTCCTTTTAATTATGTCTGTCCAGGAGAAAATTTTATGTTGTACCAGTAAATCATAGATATAGCAAAATTACTAAACTTGGCAGCTCATTCCAGATTTCAGATCTTCATAGCTCTGATACCAGTTGTTAAAATTTACTGCATAAAATAATAAACAATTTACCGAGAGGAATACACATAAAAAACCCAACAACAAATCATAAACATAAACACAATTGTTTAACCGGGAAAACCCCAAACCTGGGGAAAAACCCAACCAATGAAATTTCACTAAGCATTGGCCAAAACCCTGGCCAATCCGACCAAGTGAGCCTTCACCGCTCACCTCCAGGCCTATTTTACAATGAAGTATTCCCAGCCTCTTATAGGCTCCATTACATGCAATACCATGGGCCAAAACCATGGGTGCACAATACCATGTGCCCCAAAACCATCATTTTTTAACTCGGTCAAACTTGACTCTAACCCCGAGTTAATTTACCTAACACTAGGAAAGGGGTGGGATCCCACTAGGGAACACCCGGTGCTAAATAGCACTGCTACTCTGCTAAACAGCAAGAGGAAGCAAAAGGTCTGAGTAGACAAAATAATAATCTAAAACATGAAGAATAATGCTTCCATCCTCTTCCTTAAATAAAACATGAGTTTTCTTACCCTTGGCCCCACTCAATTAGGTCATCTCCATCCAAAGGTTCATCTCCCTCCAAAACTGTGTTATTCCTTCTTTGATTCCTCCTCCTCCACAATTTCATTGTTGACTTAGTCAAAGTGGACTGAACCAACTTGATATTATCCCTGTTCACACATGGAGGTGTTTATTAAGTTGTAAAGAGTGTCCCCTTTCACACTTGGAGTGTTTTTATTCCTCCTTAGGGGACTTATGGGCTTTTCTACCGATTTATTCACCAGTTAGAGATGCTGCTAACTCTAATGTTCCATTTAGCTCTGAGGCTAAAATTTGGGAACATTACAGTCCTCCCCTCAAAAATCTTTGTTTGTCCTCAAGAAAATGTATAGGGAGAGAAAAATTTCTCCCCTTCTCCTCTTGTGGCCTCCCATCAATGGCCTCCATCACTGCATCAAGATAATCTGCAATAAAACTACCTTCCAATGTTTCCTCCCAAGTGTGCAAAACCAAATGGCCCACATCAAGCAAAGGTGGAAAGTGTGAATGGAAACCTGCTTGCTGTCCCATGGCCTCCTCAAAGTAGGAGTGATGACAAACATGGTGAATGAATGACTCCCCACCCATGCTATCATCCAAATGAAATGATCGATCCTAGGTAGCTCATCAAAAGAATCATCAACCCCAGTTTTATACAATGTATTGGGGCTGCAAGGAGAGACTTGATTCTTCCATCCAAATGGTTTCTCTCTCCATTTATGGTAAACATGGGGTTGTTTTTGTCCTTGGGCTGAAATGACATGGCCTCCAAGAATGGCCCAAGTTTCCCCATCAAACAATTCAGCCATGAAGTGCCTCCTCAAATTCTTCAAGTGGTTCCACCCACAAGAAGGGAAAAATAGTGATGTGAAAATAATGGTTTGCCCATGGTTCCTCCTAAAATATACAACATGTAAAGTGGGGAGAATCATGCTCCCAATGGGCATCTCTAATACCTCCAGCACTCTCCAAACAATGCTTCCCATGAACATAAAAATATCAGTAGTAAATGGAAGCAAAATGCAATAAAAACAAGCTGCCATATGACAACTGAAGAGTGGTTCATAGTTCCACCAATGAAACTAGCGCAGTGCATCCTTTGTCTGCATCCAAACAAAAATTAACAAGTGCTTTCCCAACCACTTGTTTTCTTCCACAATCATCTCATAAGATGGAATCATGAATTTACAATTTGGTGTCAATGGTGCACACCAAGAATTATGTGGCTTCCCCCACAAACCACCAACAAGATAGCCAACCTCAATGCTGCAATTAGCCTCAAGTACATCATAATATAAATGATAAGAAGGGATGATCCTTCTTAATACAATATGTTGCTCATATAAAGTAAAGAAAGGCAAATCATAATGAAAATGTATACCTTCTCTACCATGTACTTTGGTCCTTGAGCTGAAATGGCTCAACTGAAAATTCTCCCTCACTCCCAATGAGTAGGAAGGTGGCTGTGACATCCTCTCCATCACTATCCGGGCTATGCATCTCTCCATATGCTGAAATATGTCATGCTAGATGCCCTCCCAAGTGAACTCCTCTGCCAAAGAAAGGTATGCATCATAATGCATGGAAAGGAAGTCCTCATGTGCTGCAAGTAGCAACTTCTCCTTGAGACTAGAAGCTCTAGTCAAGAAGACTCTGCCCTGTGAATAGATGACCATATCATCCACCATATACTCATCTCCTCTACCCAGGTCATCAAGAATCATGCATGCAACAAGATCCTTGGAGTACTCTACTAAGAGCTGAGATCTCCAATAAGGATCAATCCTCCTAAGAGATAGCGCTAGTGATCTGGCATGTGAAGCTCCCCTCATGCTGATGCCTTCTACTCTGCCATCCCCCATGCCAAAATTTCTCTCAAAACTCTTCACCTCTCCAAAATCCAAGAGCGGTGAAATCGAAGACAAGATTTCTTTCATCACTACTAAATCTGGTGGCCTCCCAGGTGGAATGCCTCCATGTAGTGAGACAGCAATGTCAAGAGTGGACTGTACATATGGTTGGGCAACCTTGCCCTTGCCCTCACAGTACAGTACAATCTGCCTCCTCTTTGAATTAGCTTCCTAAAATTGAGAAGGGTGTGTGCCTCTAATCAGGTGATGTTGATCTTCCTTCCTACCTCCTCCTTCCAGCTGCAATGTTGCATAATCATGATGCTCACTGATTTGGCTTGGACCTCCATGTATGAGATCCTGGGGAACTCCTTGCAAGGATACAAGAATCCCTCCCGTTAGACCATGTGATCCTCCTCCCTCTACATGAGGTATTGGATGTGCTCTAGATGTGATAGCATTGTTGCCCTCTTCTTCATCAATGTTTGTAGGCAACATCTCAACAATTGGATCCCCTTGTGAAAAAGTGATCCCCATGCCCTCTTGTTTAGGAATATGTACTAGAGGTTTTGCCTTCAGCAGTGTGTAATGCAAGATGTCAGCTTCTCCCATGTTTTTCTGAAGTGGAGTCTCCCCCATTACATGCAAGGTTTTTTTTCTTACAATTTTTTCTTGCTCATGTGTCTTAGGAAGTTTTCCATCAAACCTTCCCACCAATGTTTCAATGAATCTTGCATAAGAGGAAGTGTTTGCATTTTTCAAAGAACAAGATTCAAAAATCCACCATGCATGGGCATTACCTCTGAAATGCAGCACTGCAACTCTGATGGCTTCATCTTCAGAGATATGGTGCTGCTGAAAATAGGAGTCTAGCTCCTTCACCCAAGCTCCAGCTGAACGTGTAGGTGAGCCTCCAAAAGTAGATAGAAGAAATCTATCTGCATCCTGCTGCTTGCTCTCCTCCACTTGGATCTTGCAAAACCCTTGGAAATCAGTATGATGTCTAAACCTATTAGTTTGAGATTCATACTCCTGCAAAAAATCACTAAGAGTTCTCCTCTTAGGCATTCTTCCTCCTCTCATCCATCTCAAGATATTTCTGGGCATTAGACTGCGCTGTGCATCATGGTGTGTAGCTGCATGATCACACTTACCATGTGCAAATATAGTTTCAGCTCTAGATCGAACTTCCTTTGGAGATCCTATCTCCATTTATATTTTCTTTAGCTCTCCTTGAAAGCTTTGCATAGATTTTGGAAGAAGCTCTGTAAGCATGTCTTCCTTTCTCCCTTCACATATTGAAGCCTTCTCTTTTCTGTCCATCTATCCTGAAATTATAATGGCCTGAGATTCAAAGGCTGAGCCAAGATAGTAGCTTTGATACCACTGTAATATCCCAAAATAGGGAAAATAAGCAGCAATGTGAATATCTTAAGATATTCCAAAAATGGATTTCTCAGCAATACATTCACAGAAAAACGCATTTCGAGAAATATAAGCCATAAAAATGAAAAAAATCACTTGAATCCCATATATACATACATATAGCATCTATTTCCAAGAGGATATCAGAAAGAAATGAAACTAGGTGAGATAAACAGACCTACCCCACTAGTGTAGCTGAAAATAACCAAAAACCCCAGACACTGCTACTCAGAAATTATGCATAAAAGAGACAGCGCAGTTTTAAAAGGGTTTTAACTCACAAAATAGGAGAACAATTATATCTACTCATATATTAGTTAATAATGCTTAAGAACTGATATCTAGTCTTTTTATACAAAATACAAGAGAACCCGGCAAGGGTTTCTTGTCAAACACTCTACATACAAATGTGATCTTCAGAAAATTACTGAATAATCACAGCAACACTAAAAAATAAGAGTGTATAAGGCTGAAATATGTCTTATCTGATGTAGATCCCTCAAGGGCTTCCTCCCATGAAAGGATGAACCTCTCAATCACAAGAAAACACTGCAACGGAGCCACTAGACCATCCACTGAAGTTGCCTTAAAAAATAAAGCATTCCCTAGCTGGAATAGCACTGGGAATGTTGGGGAAATGAGTGTTCTGCTACCAAAAATCTGAAATTATCTCTGGATCTCTCCAAACAGATCTCTCAAGTGAAGGAAACCTTCCTCCGATGAGAAACTAGCTTAGAAAGAGGGATTCCAATCCCTTCCACTACTGCACCCTGCAACACTGCACAATAACCTACAGAAACTGCGCTGATGAAGTAGGTTGAAGCTTGGCCTAAAAACCTGATGTGGAAAATGAATGAAAACTCTCCCAAGAGGCTCCTCAAGGAAAGGAGTGGGATTCCCTCTCAGGAACACCCGGTGCTAAACAACACTGCTACTCTGCTAAACAGCAAGAGGAAGCAAAAGGTCTGAGTAGACAAAATAATAATCTAAAACATGAAGAATAATGTTTCCATCCTCTTCCTTAAATAAAACATGAGTTTTCTTGCCCTTGGCCCCACTCAATTAGTTCATCTCCATCCAAAGATTCATCTCCCTCCAAAACTGCGTTATTCCTTATTTGATTCCTCCTCCTCCACAATTGCACTATTGATTTAGTCAAAGTGGACTGAACCAACTTAATATTATCCTTGTTCACATATGGAGGTGTTTATTAAGCTGTAAAGAGTGTCCCCTTTCACACTTGGAGTGTTTTTATTCCTCCTTAGGGGACTTATGGGCTTTTCTACCCATTTATTCACCGGTTAGAGACTCTAATGTTCCATTTAGCTCTGAGGCTAAAATTTGGGAACATTACATTCTACTTCCATTTTCCGGATCAAAGGATCCTTAAGTGCCCTTTATCCTGATCATACCACCTCACAAAAAACACTTTCCCAAATCTCTGAGGGTTATCTATCTTGCCCTTAATACATTTGTACATTTTTGGCCTTGAATTCTAGTGCTGCTAGCTTGATTTAGACTCCATAGCACAATAGACAAATATATTTCTCTCTATCCTACCTCCAAGTGATTTTTTCCCACCAAACCCTTTAAACCAAAACCAAATTGTACTTTCATAACTAGCCTAATATTTTAAATCCAAACAAAGATAAATTTTAAAGAGAGAGCCCTCTCTGAATTCTAGGAAGGATAGATCCTAGAATTTGAAGTAGGTTTTTGATTACCTCGGTTATTTCTCTCTTGAACCTAGAGAAATTACTGAGTGATAACATAATGGTGACCATACTGGGGAAGACTAACATTTTCTCCAGAAATATTTTACAGTTTCAGATCTGATCTATGATGGTGGACAGTGATCAGACATATAAAGGTTAAAATCATCCACATGGCGACTCCATTGTCCAAGGTCCAGAGCTTCAAAGTTCAAAATAAAATCCATAACCAAAGAATCCATATTCGAAATCATTAATGGTGATACAAAATGAAAGGGTTTGTGGAAAACTTTTCATCTCATGAGATTTTCAATGAATTCAGGGATGAGATATTATAATTTCAGCTTGATGAGGATTTTCTAAGAGTTTTCTTTCTTATTTTGAAATCAAGAAAATATTCTCCTCAAATTAAAAAATGTTTTCTTGAGATAATTTCTGAAAATTATGAAAATGAAATTAAACTTTTGCATTCTCAAATTCAGTCATACAATTTCCAAGATCCTAAAGAATTCTTGGAAAATATTCCTTCTCCAAAGCAAGAGGAAATTGTACTACCTGTTGACTTGCAAATTGAGTATGATTATGCTTTCAAGTACAAGACTGAAAAAATAGTTTCAGGGTTTAATATTCAGAATACAACTGAGCAACTAGTCATTGAAGGCCTAGAAGCAGATATCATATATCATGCTTTTATTGATCCTATAGCAGATTATATGGAGGTTCTTTTTAGCTCAAGTCTGCAAACATGTTTTCTTTATGAGGATCAAATACATCAATAGTTTCCATTACACATCATATCATTAATTATGAAGACACCCGATCAATTTATACTTCCAAGTTTTATGACAAAAAATTCAAGTTATCCATTCATTTCTACGGCTACTTGAATGCCTTCATTGGAATTTTTGTATTACATGATTCAACAAAATTAATAGTAGATTAGTGTAGGTAGATGAGTGCAAATAAGCTCAAAGATCTGAGCATTTTTTCAGTATTCAGTTTTCAACTAGTTTTGAAATAATTCATTAATATTTAAAGCCAAGGAGAAGGTCCTAAAGATATTTAAGATCTATTAGTTTGGTTTGAGAATTGCAGTATGTTCTTTTAGTTTCAGATCAGATTTCAGTTTGCAGAAAAAGGAGTAAATTCAGTTCAAGAGTTTCAATCATAGAGATTTTATAACAAAGCAAATGCATGTTTGGGATTGGCTCAAAGGATCAGGCTACTAGTCGATGGTGTTCTTGACATATCACAAGGAGATGTCATCCCCATGTGAAGCCATTGTTAGGGTCCTATAAATATAGGATTCATAATTTTTGAATTGACTTTGATAGTCTTGTAAATATGTACATACCTTGCTTTCTGCAAGTTGTTTTCCCATATTTTGAAAAAATGAAAAAATAATAAAAAATCAAAAAGTGGGTAAAAAGTCCTAAAATAAATATCAAAGGACTTAAAAATATATAGACCCCAAAAAAAAAAGATGAAAATAAGACATGAAAGTGTGCAAGTCCAAATTCCACTACTTTTTATTATTTGCAAATGATTATGGCAGAGTGTCAATAAATGCCATAATCCATGATGAGTTAAACTGTTTAAACTTTACTTGTCATGTTTTCAATTTCCATGTTTTACATAGTGAATAAAGATTTTTCAGATAGTTTAATCCTGAAAAATCAGTAGATAGGTAGAGAATAATGAGGAGCTCAATAGTTTAATCTGAGCCCTCGGATGAAATAAGGTAGAATTAGATAGTTTTTGCTTTTAAAAGAATAAATGTTTTCAAGGTTGCAATCCTAAATGCACCTGCTAAAAGGAAGAAAAATATTAGAGTAATGTTGTGTAGGTAGAAAGAAGTGGGAAAAAGCATGTAATATTTATCACTAGGAAAAAATCACTAATTTCCTTTCCCCTGTAAGTATTCAGTTTTCTACACTACCAGTCAAAAAGGCTCAGAGCATTTCTCTAACTTTTGTTGGGACTGGACCCAAGGCTCGATGACTGGGTAGTCGAAAATGTTGAGTTCTTATGACAAAATCCCCATTTATCATTATTTATCCCTCATTCATACATTTGATTCTTTTCATAAGTAAAGTCTCTTTATTACTTAATGAAACATAAAATCCCAATTAATTAACTTCCTTCATTCAAAAAACATACAAAAACCCTCAAAAATACTTTATCCTAAGTAATTAGTGAAATGATGAAATGACAAGCTTTGATTTACATGTTCACTTTACTTAGTCATTTTGTGTATTTTTTGTGTATTCCATTCCCCTTTTCATATTAACTTTTAACTTATTTCATTAATTCCATAAACTTAAACCTTATCCTATTTATATAAATCCCTATATCTAAATATTCCCAAAAACCCCACTATTATAAAGATTTTGGACCAAAGATATTATCCACATGTTAAAATAAAACCCAAATAAAGCGCTCTTTGGTCTAAAACTAACTAAAATTAAATATCTTGCCCCCTATGGTTATTAGACCCTTCAATGGTTTAAAACTATATAATAAAAAAACCCACGCCTTTGCAATACATGTGCTAAAGTCTTCCCCGCAATGCGAAGCCTTCCCCACATAAGCTTTTTAACCCAAAGTTCTAACAGAATAAAACTCATGTTTATTTTCCATAGAACTTAAGCCTTTCTCTTTGTATTTTATCCCCGCTATATAAAGCCTCAAGCTTTACATAGACTAACCCATGGTAAACAAAACTCCGCCTCAGGCTTACCCACGCCCGTATATATAAGCCCCACCTATATACATTTCAGACCTTTATCCATTGAAAAATACAAACGTTTAAAGCCCTATTATAAACTACCACCAGTGCCTATATAGACCCCAGTCCCACCATTTTATTGACCACATCTTTCAAACAGATCGTGACCGTTCGCTTCCATCCCGCAGATATAACGGCCCCAGGACCATATCATGCCTAAAAAGTAATCGTCAACCCAACTGCAAAATGGACGTGAAATGGCTTGTTTTACCCATTCCGCCCCCCGCGACGTGTCATTTTCTCATTCCATCGCGTCCATTTTGATTAAAATCGCTTACTGCCGGAAATGAACGCGATAACCACTGTCTGATTTTTGTTGTAAATCCCGAATAATCCTTTCGCCATGACGCAACCTGCATTGAATGTGAGTTAATGCGATCAAATGAATATGGTTAAACCTTTGGTAAAGCCTTTTATAATTTAATCTGTACATTCAAACCCTTTCGTAGTATCTCCCGAATGTTAAGACTACTGTGTAAACCATTTTCAAAGCTTTTGATTTCCCTTTTATGCCCACAACTCTGAATTTCATCAAAATCCACCATTGAAGACTAATTGAGGAGCTATTCACCACTTCAAAAGAGTTGTTAAAGTCTTCAGATTCAACTAAAAACCTCAGAAACCCTTTCAAAGCCAAATACCTACAGCAAAGGTATTTTTCTCAAAATTGAAACCTGCAAATCAAATTTTTAAACTGTATTTTAAGAAAGCCAATCTATTTTTACGAATTTGAGAGAAGTAGAATGACTTAAAATCACAAAAAAGAGGCTAAACCCTGGAAAAATTCTCAGGAAACCCTGTTTTCCTTTGTGCCCCTTTTCAAGCGAATTTTCTCAATTTTCATAGTTTAAAGATAAATTTCAAAGATCTGAAAGGCTACAACCTTTGAATATACCTTGAAACCCTATTTCTCAGTCAATTAAACTCACAAAACCCCTATTTTCTGTTTTATACTAGTTTTTACATCCTCGGATAAACTTGATTGAGCATAAAACCCAAAAGAGACTATCCTTAGCCAAATTTTCTCAATTATCCCTCTGTTAAAGAATATTACTCCTGCAAACAGTCTAATCTTGCAGAAGTAGCCAAAAAATGCGTAAAAAAATAGAGTTAAACCTCCACAGACAGATCTCATTCCACAGGTCTTTCAAAAATCCTTCAATCACCTCCTTGTAGACCTCTGTTTCATTAACAAATTGTTTGATTTTTGCATATTATTATCGGAATAAGAAATTGGGCCAACATTTTCAATACAAGTTGACAAAATTGTTTGCTCCAAATTCTCAGATTTTAATTCAAAATTTTCATTCAACAAAGAGCTTGTATACAAAGAAAAAATAAAATCAAGTCAGAGAGATATCAGAATGATGAAATGTGCACAGTGAATGGTAAAAGTGAAATCAGAATTCACAATGACAGTGAAAACAGATTATTCAAAGAGCATCAAAGTTAAAGTGTATCAGGTAAAAGTCAGAGTGAAAGTTAAAACAAAGTTACAGAGCAGTCAAGGTAAAACAGTAAAAGTAAAAACAGAGTCAGTAATGGTTAACAGAGATGAAAATACTTTCACCAGCAACAATGAATTTTATCCAAAGTGAAAGTAAAAACAGTTAAAAGAACAAAAAGGTTAAAAGATGAAGACATAACAAGAAGGAACATTTTGGCAAAACTTTCTTGTTTAAGCCATTGTTTTGCAGACACTATTGTGACCAATACAAGATTAATTTTCAAAACTGAAGGAGGTTTATGTTCTTAAGATGTCTAAATACAAAAACCTCTCTCACTTTTCTAACATCCATTATGGGTTGGGAAATATTAAACAATATTGGAAAGCACTTTTTGCAGAAAATTCATGTTAAGTCATCAATGTGCAGAGAAAATTGTGGCCAATCATAAATACATATTACAAAACTGAAGGAGGTTTTTGTTCCTATGAGATCCATCTACACAAATTTATCTCACTATATGCATATTTATTACAAACTTAGAGATACATGCGCATCTTTACAGCCTATTTTTCAGAATCTGTAAAGCTCTTTTTTACACATCTTTTTGCAGAGCCTATTGTGAACAACTGGAGCAGAATTTTAGGGAACTGAGAGATTTTTATCTCAAAAACATATTCATATACAATAACCTCTTTCACTTTTTACATATCTATTTCGAATTGAGAAATAAAAAGGTATCACTGGACCCCAAGTTTGCAGAATTGCTGGAGCAGAATGCACAAAGAAAGGAAACAATTAGTGACTTGGATGCCTCATCATAAACTAAGAGTTGAGATCAAATTCGAATTCTCCTCTTTGTCATCACCTATCCATAAACAATAGTGCCAAACAGATGCATTAGTTTTCAGTGTCCTTTACTTAAGTTCTATTTATGTAAAACAGTTGGAGATATTTGTAAACCAATCTTGATATTTTTTCAAGATAGTCTAGTTTAGAATTTGTATAAATACTTCACTCTTTGAAGTATTTTGGGTGGAATAAAATTTTTGGGCTTATTATAGACATTTTGTTTGAACATTGGAGGCTATTGTGTGTTTGAATTCGAAGTAGCAGACAGGACAAGCTGACTGGCATCATAATTCAGGATCCCTATGATAAGCTGATGAGTGAAGTACTTCCTAGTTGTCACTGTTTCCTTTTCTAAGTTTCATGCATTCATTTTATGTTTGTTATGTATGAATGTGTAAGTAGGAGTACTACTACAGGATTATTCAAGTGCTCCCTGTCTTTAACTAGTTGCAATTTTAATGTTTTCTTCTGATTTCCGATGCAAGGAACCCTTAATTGCTCCTTCTCTCGTTTGACCTCTGCCTTCTACTTCCATTTTTTGGATCAAAGGATCCTTAAGTGCCCTTTATCCCAATCATACCACCTCACAAAAAGAACTTTCCCAAATACCTGAGTGTTATCTATCTTGCCCTTAATACATTTGTACCTTTTTGGCCTTGATTTCTAGTGTTGCTAGCTTGATTTAGACTCCATAGCCCAATGGAAAAATAGATTTCTCTCTATCCTACCTTCAAGTGATTTTCCCACCAAACCCTTTAAACCAAAACAAAATTGTACTTTCATAACTAGCCTAATATTTTAAATCCAAACAAAGATAAATTTTAAAGAGAGAGCCCTCTCTGAATTCTAGGAAGGCTAGATCCTAGAATTTGAAGTAGGTTTGTGGCTACCTCGATGATTTCTCTCTTGAACCTGGAGAAATTACTGAGTGATAACATCTAGAAAACACAGGGAAGCATTCATCTTATTTTCCCTTATTCTATCTTTTCGTCCATCCCATCATTCACTCCATTCATCTTCATAACTTCCTCCATCACCTCCATACACCACACTCCTCCATTCCTAAGCACAATGTAGCAAGAGAAGCAACACACAAAAAAACTGCTACAAACATAAGGAAGTTCCTTCAAAAACAAAGTTGTTCATGGACTACCAAGAAGAACAACAAGGGCAGCTTCATAATAGACTACAGGAGAACGATAATTCCACCCATGGCATCTCAAGGACCCCACGCAACATCCACAACAGAGATAAACAACAGACAAAGATTAGTAGCTCATTCAGGAAGTTTCTCCTTCAGCAAGCTACTCACTCAGAGAACAAGAATATGGTGAAGAACGCAGCATCTAAAAAGGCTTGTCTCAAACCTCCAGCTCCTAAAACTGCCTTGGAAACAATAGGTAAACTCAGGTATAAGCTCTCACCCCTTGCTATGCATTAATAATAGCCAGAAATAATTAAGTTTCAGACTTAGAGTTTGAGGGGCAGAAAGGTGACCAGTTAACTCGAGCACCACCGTGAGGTATGGCTGGAATGAAACTGGGAGTACACGCCACCTGGGCATGCAAAAGAAAAATTTTAAATCAGTGGAGTAGAGGAGAACGAGGGAAGGAAAATGTGCATTCCATCCTAAATTAATAGGGAGGAGGAACCAATTGTCTACGATAGAGATGGAGTTGAGCAGAGTTATATTGGCACTTCAAATTTACCTACATCATCTAATAAAAGGAGATGTCGTCTCATCCAAACTAGTGAATTGAAAATTTGTAGAGGGAGAGGACCGAAGGAAGCACGCAGCGCTTGAAGAAGAAGAAGAAGAACTAGAAATAAAAATAAAATAAAAAAGAATAAACTCGGGGTAGAACTAGAAGAAACAAGAAAAACCAGAAGAAGAGGAGAAAGAACCAGCAAAAACAAGAAGAACCAGAAGAAGAAGAGAGAGAGACAAAGGGCCAAATAAAAATAGAAGAGATGGCCATAGAAGTCATAGAGATATCAGAAAGTGGGTGAGGCATAGACTCACAACCCAGCATCACATCCCCTCACTACAAAATTATAACTGCTCTAAGCAGAAAAATAAAAAGGCAGACCTCTAGGTATTTTGGAGCTAACAAGAATCAGAGAAAGCTAGAAAATTCTCCCATAAGCGCGATCATCATTGAAGAATCACCAAGGGGGAGGAAAGAATCAAAGAAATATTTCTAAAGGAGTAGTTGCAGAAGGCACAGACAGAGAATGTAGCGCTAAAGGAGAAATTGCAGCAAAAAGAGGAGCAAGTAGCCACCATGGCAGACTTATGCATAGAATCCCTTCAACACAGATTCCCCTCTGAATCATATGTTGTGTACCTCAAAGAAAAATGGCTTCTATTTCAACTCAACACTCTAGACTCCCATGGATCACTCCCTTACCAAGACTGTAGGAAAAAATGAAGTTCTACAAGAAAGCCAACATAGCTGATCAGCAAAAGATGGCAGATTTTTATATGCATAAATTTGTGTTGACAAATCTGGAGATTTGGGTCCCCAATCCTACAATGGGGGATATGCAGTTAATGGCTCTAGCATCTTGGATGGTGAATGAGGAAAATAGAGCCAAAGAGATATGGAAGGTCATGGGAAGAAGAAATAGAGAACCCTTATATCTCATACCAGAATTGTTCATCCCAAGAGGAGTCATCCTTAACCATCGAGAGGTTGAAAAGGACCCTGCACTGGTTGAAAGCTACCTTCAGACTCAAAACCAGGTGATAGGCCACTTTGATGATTTTTCTAGGCAGATAGAAGAGGAGTGCATTATGGCCAGCCAGAGGAGATGGAACATCCTCCCACATAGCCCCAAGAACAGGGAGCATCATACTCCATAAATATTTAGGGGTGCATTGGAAAGGGCAACATTATACAAGAGGGTCATGCAGGCCAAAAATATCTGATGTTTGGGACTAAAGCTTAGCCCACCTTTGTTGTTGGGGCTGACTAATGAATAGGACATAGATGCAAAATACATAGAATGGGAGAATGCAGAAAATAATGATGGATTTTACCCGCTTGGAGAAACTGCCACACTTCTTCCTCAGGAAATCAGGGGGGTTGTCAAAGCTTTGAAGGAAATGAAGGAGGAGGATCAGTTTCTCAGAGGATGAGAAACCATTCAGTAGGGGGGTGATGATGAGCTCCATCATTAGACATATTTGGAGGGGTTAATAGTCACCTTTTTGCCTTCTTAGATCTCTTTTTCTTTCATTTTTATTATTATTTGGATTTATGATGCTAGTATAGGTGGTGATTAAGGCTAACATACTATGAGTGCCCAATATAAGGTTGAGTGCAGAAAATCATGATTTATTAAGAATTTTTATAAATATTTTATCACAAACACTTGGAGGAGACAATACAGAGAAATTATAGGAGGATTTTCCACCCTCAAAGGCAGCCGAAGGATCCCAAAGATTCTCTCCAGCGATTTGAATTCCAAAGGCAGCCAAGCAACTCAAAGAGGAGAGCACTCAATCTTGGTTTACTTGGAGTCTAGTGGACTCAATCACCATTTTCTAGGGAGCTATTGGTTGCTTCCTTGTAGAATAAATAGATCAGAGCTAGAGCTAGGAAGAGTTATTCTATCTTAGTCTCGCTTCCATTCAGAATTATTTTTGTGAACTATTGAAGATTTATGTTTTATTCAGGGATCAGAACTTTCTTTTTTTTTTGTAAATTCGATGGGTCCATTCCATTTTCTATTTATAACTGTAAAGGCAGGCTACATTATGTAAATAATATCTGTTTAGCTTGGCCTCAACCTGCCCGCAGGAAACCAGGTCTGTTGGCCATCTATAAGCATAATACGCTGTCCAAAACTGAAATTGTTTCATTCTCCTATACTTTTCATCCGCTGTCTTTTCTATAAGTCCTATACTTGCTTTCTTAAAACATTTAGAACTTCTATTTTTAAACAAAATTATCATCAAAATTTAAAACATATGTTCATTCCTACTATCTAGAAACATACTGCTATATTTCTGACGAAGAGACTAGGGCAGGGTCTTTTGCACTGGTCCCCGGCATATCAGTTTGCTGTAGCTGTTGTAAAATCTGTTGAAGGATTTTTTCAATCCTTCCCACCTTATCATCCAGCCTGCTAACTCTATCCACTGTCTGGTATTGGGTTATCTTTATGTGCTGTAGTTGATCTTGAATTTCTAAAATCTGGCCCTGCATGCTTGTCCCTGGCTTGGCAGCTTCTACCTGAGTATACTGAGGATGGAAACTTTGCATGGCTTTAGCTATTAAGCATTTAACTATCCAATATGTATGGACAGTCTGATTGAAAAGGGTGAATCGTCCCCGCGTATTCCCTGGGTCTTGTATGAAGTCCAGAATATCTGCTTCTGACCCCTGATCTTCAAATTCTGTTTGTATGTCCCTCTCCCATCCTCGAATAATCTGCCTTGTATTAGAGGAATTGCCAATGACATAGGTAGTAGCTAAAGTTTCCAGGTGTTCCTGGTTTGTCTTCCTTCCCCTTTTTTCCTGGACTGGTTCAGCTTGCTCTGGCTGCTTTCCTTTGGCAGCCTCTGTTTTCACTTTTCGTTTTCCCATTAGCACTGAAACCCTATGGACATGCACCAATGCATCAACAGGAACAGTAACAATATAATAAGTTAGAATATCATGTACAGTGCGCCACCTTTGGTTGTCCATCTCCTGGCTGCCATGCAATCTAATAGACTTAACATTGGTGCTTACACTCTGAGAATTATTAGACAAAACGACTGTATTAACCTTGGGACTTTGGTTCAGGGACTGTAGGTTAACGCGCGGAAAATTATACCTGTGCAGAGCCTCTCTCTGGGCTCTTGGGTTCAGGACAAGACGACAGTTTACGGCATGGAAGCCCAAATTGGTATCGGGCCCTACAGTGTGGGCATTGCTTATGAGACGACCCCCATAAGGCTGGAAACAGAAAACCCAAACCCGAAAACGCTGAGAAAATGCTGTGAACCCACCCTCGAAAATGCAAACATTAAGACTCCAACTAACACCCTTCTGAACAGGGCTCATGCACCTAACAGTCCTGAAATTCAGATTCTCACCAATACCCACCAAATCGAACCCACAGCAGAGCTTAGAGCCATTATGACTTAGTAATGAGCCCGGTTCTGGTCCCAGAGGCTCACGCAGTCTTCCCATTTCATACATTTCCAAATGGGAAAGTTTTTTAACAGACTCATACTCAATTATCTCTACATTACTAGCAATGGCGGACAGTAACAGAACCCAATAAACAAAGTAAGCTTGACTGCCACTGGGGTCTCTAAAACATGGCTGGATTGGTTTCTTTAGAGGAATTTTTGGATAGAGGATTCGACATAAACTCATCAGGTAATCTTCCATAAAGCGTATACTACATGCAACAGTATTAGACTTCAGAAGAATGATCAGGATGCATCTTACATACCGTAACAAGATCACCTGAAGCGCCGGCTGAATTCTGAAACTTCTCCTTTGCCTTCTGTTTCCCACAGGAGCCCGCACAAGTTTTTGCATGCGAGAATGAGAAGGTGGAGGACCGCCTTTTACTTGAGCGGTAGATTGACGTGTGTGAGCTGGCCACCCAGCCTGGCCATATTCCCTCTTAACTATCTGCATTGATGTTTCCTGTCCTAGCTTCATCATTATCTTGACAGCGGTGGCATTAATCCGCGTGCCCTGTTGCCACGACTCCCATTTCTAATTGCCGGAGGATCACCCCGATCGGGGGGTTGGAGGTCCTTGTTGATTATCAGCTGGAGAGAGTACAATTCTATGTCCCAAATTGGATCCATTGGGCACCCTTCTATTGGGCGATCTACGTTTTGACAACCCTGAATCAGATAATATACTTCTATCTAATCTCGATGATCGATTTCTTCTGGATCTTCTATGAGGCTTGCTGTTCTCCAACTTTGTGAGATTTTCTCCCAGGGCCTACCTTTTTGAAGTTTTTTTAGGATCTCTGTAACCATTGCAGAATCACCCTCCACTATAACTCTCTGATAGGCTTCTCTTATAGCAATCTGAAGACCCCGTTTGAATGCCATTAATTCAGCTTCATTATTTGTTGCATGACTGAGGTCTAAAGCATAGAATCTACATACTATTCCTTGAGAGTTTCTGAAAATTCCTCCTGCCCCTGCTTGCCCTGGGTTTCCCTTCGACGCCCCATCATAGTTTAGCTTTAAAAAACCTTGTAGTGGGGGCATCCATTGTTCTTGAGTTGATTGATTGGGTGGTCTGAATTTCCATAAACCCTGGCTCAGCATTTCCGGTTTGAGATTAAGATTTTCTAGGATCTGAGCTTCTGGCCCCACTGTTTTCCAATCTTCGTCTGACCATTTTTCTGCTAGTATAGTTTCTTTGATGTTGCCCATTGTGTGTTGCCAAATATTATTCATTGGTTTCGCCTTGTCCTGGAATACTCTCAAATTTCTCTCTTTCCAGATATTCCAGATCAGGAAACCATATGACAGGGCCCATGCTCTATTGATCACCTGACACTGATATCTTCCTTTTCTCCAGTTGGTTATTGTTTCCTTAATGGCTGCATTGCTTTTATCTGTCTGCTTGAACAGTTGTGTTAGATGCTGCCATAGTTGTTGTACCTGCGTGCAATGAGTAAAGAGATGTTCTGTCGTCTCTTCTTCACTATTACAAAAGGTGCATCGAGATGGACCTATCATACCTCTTTTCCTGAGGTTTTCCCATGTTAATATTCTTCCATGACTTACGAGCCATATGAAATATGTTACTTTTGGCCAGTGGTTCATTTCCCATATCTTTTTCCATATTTGCTGTGCATTATCCTGTCTTTGCTGTGTTTGAAGATGATAGCCTTCTCTGATTGTAAACAGACCTTTAGGTTGATGTCCCCAACGCAAAATGTCTGACCCTGAGATGTTACGAAGTTTTCGGGTACTTAGTTCTTTAGCAAAATTATTCCATTGTAGCGTTTGCGGAGCTTCGGGCCAACTATTTTTATCTTTCCATTGTCGCCATATTCCCGTTGTGTTGTTTAACCAGTACTTATTTACTATCCTGTTATTTGGAGTGTTCGTATACAGGAAGATTTCTCCCAGTTCTAGCCTTGTAAACAGTTTGTCACGCTGTTGCCATGACTCTTCCCAGAACAAAGCTGTTTTCCCGTCTCTGATTTCCCAAAAGCTATGGTTCCGAATTAAGTTTCTATTCATGGCTGCCAGATTCCAGATTGTAGATCCTTTTGGTATTCTATCGCTTTTCAGACACCCTGCTATGGTTGGTGGCATTTCATACTTGGTTTGCCAACTTTCAAAGATGTATGCAGTGACTCTTTTATGAAATGAGCAGACTGATTTCATTTGATTTATTTAAGTTCATAGGGCTAGACACATGGGTTAGGGCCCAATCCATGTGCCTCATCTTCTCTGTTGTTATTATCTTTTCCTTTCTGTCATTTAGCTATTTTTTCCTATGTCATTTAAGTTAGATCTAATTTTGATAAGTTTCATTGCTATTTATTTTTTGTGTTGTTGTAGTTTTAATTTCTTATGCATAGGGAAATAGAGGAAAAACTCCAAAACTGTGGTCAAATCTCCCCCCTCTCATCTTTGTCAATAGATTTCGAGTAGGGGCAGACCTTCCCACAGGCCAAAATTGTTTTCTGTTCGAGTTAAGGGAAGATTTTGTATTACCAAGTCTAAGCCTTTCCTTCAATATTTCATCCCGCATTTATGTATGTTTCTCGTACATGAATCCATAGGTGTGCTTCAGTTCTAAGCACTGATCTTACAATTCCATTTCCCTCCTTTACTTCTCACCTTAACGTTGCACTTACCTTCTTTCAAACACCCTTAAGTTCTTCAATCTTAATTCTCTATTTTTCTCCGTTCACAGCTGATCTAAAATGGGTGGTTGACTTGTTATGCTATGCAAACACCTCCCACTTAGTTAAAATAAATTAAGATCTTGCTTATACTTTTCTGTGCGGAATTGAATTCTTGTTTCAGGTGTATGTGTTTTAAATATTTTAAGGCTTTATGTGTGAGGAATTAAACATTTATTTTTTCTGATAAAAATCATGTACAACAAGAATAATTGCAGAAAATTAATCATCAACACATAACAGCAAATTCAATAAAGTAGTTCACCCGTATGTCTTGGGCTACGTCTCCTTGAGCCTTTGGCAATTGACTTGGCTCTTTGGGATTATGATGGAAAATTTATTTTAAAAGTTTATACATAACTCCAATGGTTTTTTGAGTTGTACCAATGGGTTTATAATACCATCATACCCTTGGATTGACTGCAAACTCTCCGAAAATGGAACTAGGATCCCTTTGACTTGACCTCTTCTGTCGATGCCCTTAAGCTTACCTGAGCTTATATGTGGAAAAAACTCCCTTAGAATTATTTTTTTTCCTTGAAAAATTTTCTACTATCTCTAGCATATATCATTCATCCAAAATAAACTATTCATTTGCTCCAAATGAGCTCCGGCTCCCTAATCTAGGCCTCCAACCCCTAGTGGCCCTAGGCACCCTAAAACTTCCTTGTGGCTTCTTTGGCTCTATAAGTCTCCAAATGGCTTTAAAAATCCATCCATTGGATTTATAATGTCCAAAATAATCATAATATACTATTCAATTACTGAAATTGGCCTCTAGCTACTCTGGCTATGCCCCCAACACCTAGTGGCACCCTATGGCTTTGGGCTCACTAAAAACTTCTATGTAGCATCTCGACCTTAAGAAGTCTCCAAATGTTTCTGAAAACCCCATCATTCGATTCAAAAGGTTCAATATAGTCATAATAGACTATTGGTTTGCTAAGAATGGCCTCTGCCTGCCCTGTCTAGGCCTCATTTTCCTGCTGGCTCCTGCTGGCCCTAGTGGCCCTTGGAACTTCTCTAAAGCAAAATCACGCTCAAAATTCCTCAACTGGCTCTGTAAACCTCACCAATGGCTCCAGAATTCTCCAATTAGCTAATAATGACTCTATATTCACCCTGAATGGTCGAAAATTGAGTCTCTTACTCTTTTTCCCAGTTACACCTAGGAAAAATCCACTAAATGTGGAGGACTCCACTTAACTAGAGTCAAAATAGTTGATTTCCGCACTTTGGGTGCACTGCTAAAAAATTCGTCGAAATAACCGTAGCATTAAACTGTGCGGTTAGGGGTGGCCACATGCCAACCCCAGTTCTGCGGTCACCGCGACAATTGGCGGAACTTGAGGCTTAAACCCCAGTTAAACTCCATTTTGAAGTGGTGTGGTTAGCATAACCGTCGGAGGTAGCATTAAACCGACGCATTAAAATTTGGAACGTGGCAATGTGACACGTTTGACACACGAAACTATCGAAGTTTACGGTCAGTGGTTAACTGTTGGAGGTCGCGATAAATTTTTTCCATGTGAACTGTCCATGGGACCACTAGCAGGTTGGGATCGCAAGCAGTCCCCAACCCACAAATTCCATTGCGCTAAACCATAACATTAACCCACACCCTTAGGGGTTAAGCAACAACTTGTGTGGCATGTTGGCATGCGAGCGCGCTACCAAGGCGGAGGTTGTGGGTTCGAGCCCTGCCTCCCATATAAAATTTTGCTACCAACAGTTGGGCCCACATTGCGGCCTCTAGGCTTGCCATGTGGCGCTCTTTGATTGGCCCGTCAAAACCATTCATCGAATTAGACTTAGACACTTGTCCTCCAACCACTGGCCTAGAAGGAATATTCCCTAGAATATTCCTTTTTGCTGATTGTACCTTCGCCCAGTCAACCCTGGTCAAATGTCAAAATTTGCAGTTTAGTGGACTTTTCAAATCACGATAACTTCTTCATACGGTGTCGAGCTTTCAAACCATTCACGCCGCCGAAATCCGGAAGAAGAGATCTATATGGTAGCTCAAGTTTGGCACACTTTTGAACACTTTTAAATTTGAGCTATCACTTAGGTCCTTATCTAAATCTAATCACTCCTCCCCATTGGGAAACTTTTGGACCCTAAAAGACTTTATTACCTATTCAATAGATGAGAATACAGCGCCCTCACCTTTCCAACCTCCATCAAATTTTCCTTTCTTGGCTTAGTTCCTGTGAGCCTGACTCAAAGTTAGTCAATGCGTCCCCTCTTAGATGCTCTTGTCCTCCTGTCAGGAATTGAATCTTCCTTGATCTCATCTAGAAATTTCTGGCGAGGAATCTTCAATAGAAGGCAGTTGAACATCACCTACTTGGTCATCGATGAAAGGTGGCTCATACAAACATAATTTTTCAATAGAAATACATGCATACATGACTGAAATTTTCATATGTACAAATGAATGTATTTCTTACTGGGTCAAGAAATCAAACCACTTCTTACCAAGGCACTTCCATGGCGATTTTTCCTGCTGAAAAACTTCTTCTTGTGAATCATCTAGACTCACCTCGATGATGGAATATTTGGTTCCATTTTTGCTAGTCTTTTTATCCTCTTGCTTCAAATGCTTGGGATGATTGGTTGGATGCAATGTCCAACATTGGGCAATAAGATGTCCCTTCTTCTAGCAATGTGTGCAAGTCTTTTGCATCTTTTGTTCAATTTGCCTTCACCTTGAATGTTTCCTGTATGCCTTCATTCTCTTCTAACATTTTGAAACTTCATGGTTACACAACCAAAATATGAACAACAACCCTTTCTTCCATTCATGCATGTAGATTTGTCATGCTTAACATAATCATAAACAACTTGCCTATGCGAAGAATTATACCTCAAATGTTGCTTTGCATGTCCATATTTTTTACCTTCTTGAGGAGATGAACTTGAAGAGGTTCCAGCTTTCTTTTGAATACCAAAATCAGTGTTCATGTCTTGATAGTTCTCCGAACTCTCTTGCTCGCCATAAGCTGCATGTCTACAAACATCTTGCTACAACATAGGCTTCAAACAAATTCATTCATCTTGAATACAAACTTGACATGTTTGTGGGTTTGAACTTGCAACAAAAGTTCTTCTTGGAGTTGTCTCAAGTGCCTTCATGGCTGTAGATTTTTCACCATAAGATTGAACATAGCCTAGACCAAACTTCTTAGGCCTTTCCTCAACCATAATAGGCTCTATCATGCCTTTTGCATGCTTGCCTAGACCCTTGACTTCATAGCCCATTTTTAATATCAATTTGGACCCTATACCTCTAGTTTGTTTTTCAAATGAACCTACACATCTATCTAAAGAGGAAATTAAAGACGACTTTGAGTGATCTACGTCTGCTTCAAGCATGTGTTTGGTTAAGGCCTCTTAGGCATGATGGAGCTGCATCTCCATCTCATGCATTCTTTGAAGAAGTCCTTCTTTCTCTTGCTTCATAGCAACCAATTCCTCATGAATTCTAGTGCTTTCCCTTCCATCTTCATACAGACTTTGCACCATATCCTACGGGATGTAGAAGTCTCGCTTCATCTCTTCATCAAAGAGTCTTGTAAAGGAGGAGGATTTTGAAACCTCACTTGATTAATTTGTCATCATTATGTAAATGAATTAAATAACTTCAACAATAATTCAAAAAGCTTCAAAAACAATGAAAATTTTTCTTAGCAATTTGGTTGTAGATTCAAGTAGCCTCTTTTGCAAACAATCCCTCTTGTGCTTCAAGGGTTGCCTTGAGGTCCTTTGGGTAAGGAGAATGCTTTAATCCTTCTTCCTTCTTCTCCTCTTCTGGACTTAGCTATCAATAGCTCCCCTTCACCTCAAGCAAACTCAAACTTGTAAGCATAAGTCAATTTGCAAATAGATAAATTCTTTGCACTGTTAAACAGCTTTCAAGTTAAACAAGCAAGCAACCTAATGATGTATGAAGCAAGAAACCTAGTGCTATGTCAAGAAAGAAACCTAGTTCTCTGATACCATCTGATCTAAAATGGGTGGCTGACTTGTTATGCTATGCAAGCACCTCCCACTCAGTTAAAACAAATTAATATCTTTCTTATACTTGACTGTGCGGAATTGAATTCTTGATTCAAGTGTATTTGTTTTAACTGTTTTAAGGCTTTATGTGTGAGGAATTAAACATTTTTTTTTCTCATAAAAAGAATTTACAACAAGCATAATTGCAGAAAATTAATCATCAACACATAACAGCAAATTTAATAAATGAGTTCACTCGTATGTCTTGGGCTACGTCTCCTTGAGCCTTTTTCAATTGACTTGGCTCTTTGGGATTATGATAGAAAAAATATTTTACAAGTTTCTACTTAACTCGAATGGTTTTTTGAGTTGTATCAATGGTTTAGAATACCATCATACCCCTGGATTGACTGCAAACTATTCGGAAATGGAACTAGGCTCCCTTTGACTTGACCTCTTATGTCGGTGCCCTTAAGATTCCCTGATCTTCTCTGTGGCACAAACTCCCTTAGAAGTCATTTTATGTCCTTGAAACCTTTTCTAATATCTCCATAATATATCATTCATCCAAAATAGACTGTTCATTTGCTCCAAATGAGCTCTAGCTCCCCAATCTAGGCCTCCAACCCCTAGTGGCACTCAGCACCCTAAAACTTTCCTGTGGATTCTTCGGCTCTAGAAGTATCCAAATGGCTCTGAAAATTCCTCCATTGGATTCATAATGTCCAAAATTGTCATAATAGACTATTCACTTGTTGAAATTGGCCTCTGGCTGCTCTGGCTATGCCCCCAACACCTGGTGGCACCCTGTGGCTCTGGGCTCGCTGAAAAATTATTTGTAGAATATCGGCCTTCAAAAATCTCCAAATGCTTCTTCAAACCCCATAATTGGATTCATAAGGTTCAATTTATTCAAAATAGACTATTGGTTTTCTAGGAATGGCATCTAGCAGCCCTGGCTAGGCCTCATTCTCCTGTTGGCTCCTGCTGGCCCTTGGAACTTTTCTAAAGAAAAATCACGCTCAAAAGTCCTCAGATGGCTTTGAAAACCCCACTAATGGCTCCAGAATGCTCCAATTAGCTAAGAATGACTCTCTTTTCACTCTGAATGGTCAAAAATTGAGTCTCCTACTCTTTTTCCCAGTTACACCTAGGAAAGCTCCACTAAAAGTGGAGGACTGCACTTAACTAGAGTCAAAATAGTTATTTCCGCATTGTTGGGCACGCTTCTAAACAATCCACCGAAACAACCCTAGTCCCGCAGTCACCGTGACGGTTGGCAGAACTTGAGGCTTAAACCCCAATTGAACTTCGGTTTGAAGTGGTGTGGTCAGCATAACTGTCAGAGGTAGCATTAAACCATCGTATTAAAATTTGGAACGTGGCCATGAGACATGGTTGACACACGAAAATATTGGAGATTGCGGTTGGTGGTTAACGATTGGAGGTCGCAATAAACTTTTTCCATGTGAACAGTTCGCGAGACCGCTGGCAGGTTGGGACCGTCGGCAGCCCCCAACTCACAAATTCCATTGCACTAAACTATAACATTAACCCGTGCCCTTAGCAATTAAGAAACAACTTGTGTGGTGTGTTGGCATGCAGGCGCACTAGCTGGGGGGAGGTCGGGGGTTTGAGCCCTACTTCCCATATAAAAAATTTCTACCACTATGGCCTCCAGGCTTACCACATGGCACTCTTTGATTGGCCCATCAAAACCATTCATCGAATCAAAATTCGACACTTGTCCTCCAACCACTTGCACAGAAGGAATATTCTAGGGGAATATTCCAAGAATATTCCCTCGAATATTCCTTTTTGTTGACTGTACCTTTTCCTAGTCAAACCTCATCAAATGTCAAAATTTGCAGTTTACTAGACTTTTCAAATCGCGATAACTTCTTCATACAGTGTCGGTTTTTCGAACCGTTCACGACACTGGAATCAGGAAGATGAGATCTATATAGTTTCTTACGTTTGGCACACTTTTGAACACTTTGAAATTTGAGCTATCACTTAGGTCCTGATCCAAATCTAATCAATGGCCGCCTTACCCTTTTTACGAAAAACACATGAAAAACCATACAAAACTACTGAAAACCCAACCTCCTCCTTGCTCCTCGAGACTCCCGCCATTGTACATCACACTTCACAATCGCAACATTTAACAATTACCTTAACACTTATCACCCATTCCTTGCTATTGCGATATTGTGAAATCACAAATCGCACTTCCCACCAGTTACCTTCTACCGTTAACACTCACCGCTCATTCTTTGCAATTGTGAAATTTCAAATCACAACTCTTAGCTTTTTCCATCGTCATGTCATCCCCATCGCACATCACATCCCGCGGAACTTACCACATCGAAAATCACATCCCGCAGAACTTACCACATCGCAAATCGCTCCCATGTAACTTATCACATCGCAGATCACCACTCGCAACCTTTACTGCAACACAAATCACATTTCGCACATTTTAGTTTATTCCCGTTAATCCTTACCGCTATCCTTGTAAATTTGTGATATCGTGATACGCAACCAGCCACGTCACTTTTCGCACTTCGCACCATTTAGTCTATTCCCATTAATCCTTACCGCTATCCTTGTAAACTTGCGATATTGCGACTCGCGACCTACCACGTCACTCTTTGCACTTCGCAATGTGCACCATTTAGTTCATTCCATTAATTCCTTACTACCATCCATTTAAACTTGTGAAGTTGCAATTGCGACATCTCACATCACAAATTTTTTTGTCCATCGTATTTTGTGATCGCATTTCTGAGTTCTTCTCACTCTAAAGTCATTTCTTGCGTTATAATAAGGTTTCCTAAGGGTTTAACCCACTCTATCTACTCTGAATCCATTTCTCATGCTATCATAAATTTTTCTAAGGGTTTAACCCCCTCTTTCTGCTTCCAAACCTCATTTCATGTGTTAAACCCCCCATTAGCCCTTTTTCTTCCCTCTAAGCTTCAAATTAATTCATTTTAATTAAAATTAAGGCATGGATAGTTTAGTTGCATGGATAGGAGTATGGTAGATAAATCATAGGATAGGTAGAGTGCATTTAGCCATTTGGCTAAGTTAAGTGTGGTTTAGAATTAATTTCCTTTATGCTATCTGTTTTCTGCAAATTAAATTAGTTTCATTCTTGGCATTCCTTTCCAGCAATTTAGTTCAGTTTCCTTTCTGCAATTTACTTTCCATTTTTCCTCATAATTTCATAAATAGCACCCTTTTTTGAAGTAGAAGAGGATGACATGAACAAAATGCATTTATTGTGTATATAGCACTGTCACCTCAAAGTTTGTATGAAACCCGAGTTGATAAAATAAAGTAGGGCAGCCCCTGGGAGTTGCAACATTCTTGGTGCAATACTAGGGCTCACCACATGTACAATTGCAAACTAATAATTTGGAAGCGTTGATAGAACAGCCTTAATTAATATAACTCTCCCGGCTAGGTTGAGCCATAAAATTCCCCACCCGAGAAGTTTTTTCTTCATTTTATATATAATGTTGTTCCATATTTTAGCTTTCATATTATTCTTCATAATTGGAAATCTTGGGTGTTTTAAATGTGTCCAATTTCTTTGAAAAGGAATGCTCAAAATTTGAGAAATCCTCTGAAGTATTTTGATTGGAACATTCCAACCATAAATGCTACACTTTGAGTGGTTTATTAGATATCCTGACACCTCCAGGAAGTCATGCAATATGTTTTTAAATATTCTTGCAACTATGCATGTATCACCCCCGAGCAGCAAAGTGTCAACAACAAAAAGAGAGTGGTTGATGATTTTTATTTCAGATTTAATAGATATACCATTGATGGATCTAGTTCTTCTACAACGATCAATATTGTTGCTCAGTGTTTTTTCCATCAATATGTAAAGAAACGGGTAGAGAGGACATCCTTGCTTCAAAACTTTGTTGCTTTGAAAAAATTTACTTGGTCTTCCATTGATTAGAGGAGTGATCCATGGGCCTTTAATGCATGCCTCAATCATTTCAATGAGGTCTTTAGAGAAGCCAATTTTTTTTAAATTGATGATATAAATTCTAGGTTCACTCGGTCAAAGGAATTTGCCATGTCTATCTTTAAAATGAATCCTTGCTCTCCCTTTAATAGGATTGAGTGCAAGGCCTCTTGTACCACTAATATTTTATCTATAATTTGTCTCCTTGGTATGAATCCCCCTTGATATTTTGATATCAACCCCTGCAGGAGAGGCTTGATCCTATTGGCAAAGATTTTTGATTATTTTTTAAGAAGAGTTTCATAAGGAAATAGGCCTGAAGCATTGGAAGGAGGTTGGTTTCTGATCCTTGAGAATTAAGGCCAAAAAAGTGGAATTAGTGAACCCTCCAATCTTCTTTTTCTTGAAGTTCTGTTGAATCATTTTAAGGGGGTATTTTTTAATGATGTTCCAAAATGAGCTGTAGAAAGAGACGGATAAGCCATCTGGCCCTAGAACCTTATCTGGTTGGAAGGACCATATCATAGTTCTAACCTCCTATTCTTCTAATGATTTCATTGTTTCCTCATTTTCTTCTGTATTGATCTTACTTGGGATGTGCCTTATAAAATTTTCATTGTTTGATTGTTCAATATAAATGGAAAACAAGCTTTTGAAGTGTTGATAAGCTTCCATTTTTAATTCCTCTTGTCCTCTAATTTCTTTTCCATCCGATCATGTTATCTCTACCATGTCATTTTTCATCTTTTTTGCCTTTATTGAGTTATGAAATAAGGATGTATTTTGATCTCCTGCTTGAACCCATAAACTTCTTGATTTCAGTCTCCATAATTATTATTTTTCTATATTGTTTTTATATGTGTCCCAGTGAATATATTTCTCTTGCAACAGATATTATTTTATCTCTTCCTCCTCTTCCATTGTTTTTTGAAGGGTTTCTAATTGTTGTTGTAGCTCAACTTTTTTTTTTTTTGGTTCTCTACATTTAAATTTTTACCATTCTTTTAATTGAATTATGGTTTCTCTAATATTTGTTTCCCATATATGTCATGGGGATCCAATGGTATTCTTCTTCCATATATCATTCAAGATAGTATTAACTTCCTCATGAATTCTCCATAGAGGATTGTATTTAAAAGGAATGTGCCCAAGGTTCTCGCCCTCCCCCAAAAACAAAGCAATCAGATTGTGATTTGATGTTACTGAAGCTATTATCCTTGAAGTTATTATATTGAATTTTTTGATGAGACAATCTTGAAGTAAAATTCTCTCAATTATTTCTTTTATATTCCCCATGCCATATCTTTTATTTCTCCATGTAAATTTTATGTTTTTAGGAGCAATGTCCATGAGATTATTTTCTTCCATTATATCTTCTAATTGTTTTCTAGACAGATCTACAATAAAGAAGCCACCATTTTTTTCATTTGCATACAAAATCATATTTAAATCCCAACCTGAAATAATGGGAAATGAAGAGGAGGAGTTGAATTGTTCAGCTAATGATTTCCAACATTACTCTTTTTCCATGTAAAGTGTTGGAGCATAAATGTTGAATAGGTTGATGGTAATTCCTGAAACTATGTTTTGTAGATATGTTCTTAACTAATGCAAGCTTTTGATGTTAAAAATTATCACCTAAGAGGCTTTGTCCCACCATGTACTGATACCTCTCGATGCTCCCATGGCTTAGTATAGAGATTCCTTCATATTTTTTTGTTTTCTATATGTTTTGGAGAAGGATCGGAATTTATGTTTTAATTAAACCTTGTCTTGTGTTCATCTTCGAGAAGTGACCTGTACCTCTGCAATTCCAAGATATTATATTCGTTATCTTTTTTTTGTTGTATTTGAGGGACATTTCCCTCTTGGGTTATGCTACTTCTTTCCTTTTACTCCTGCATTTTTTCCAATGAAGGTTTCCATGGCTTGTTGTGTGCCTAATGAAGGTTTCCATGGCTTGTATTTGAGGGAAATTTCCCTCTTGGGTTATGCTATTGCTTTCCTTTTACTCCTGTATTTTTTCCAATGAATTTTTCCGTGGCTTATTGCGTGCCTAATGCCATTTCTTTTATTTCTTCTTCATCTCTCATTTCTTTCTTAGATTTTCTTCCGACCTTCTTGTGGAAGTTCGATGACACTAAGGAGTCTTTTGATTGAGTTCTTGTGAGAACACAATTGAAAGATGGTAAGATAGGGCTATAAGAAGAAGGAGGGGAAGGGGGCGAATAGGGAGAAAGGGAGGACTGGAGGGGGCAGAGGGGGATCTAGGAGGAGATAGGAAGGTGTCTGAGGGTATAAGGGGAGGTATGAGTGAGTCTAAAGTTTGGGGGGGAGGGGATAGGATTGCAAAATGATTTTAATCTAAATGATTAGAAGGGGGAGAGGAATGTGGTTTCTCATTCACTCTATGAGGAGAGGAGATAGGGGGAGGAGGAGGTGCAATAGTGAAAAGAGATTGAAATGGGAGTTTGGAGATTTTGTTCCCAATTTTTTTTCTTTTAACTTGTTCCCATTTATATTCTTTTGGAGCTTCTGGTTCCTCTGTTTCATTCTTATTACATATATTGTAAATTTACCATATTCATGGAATACCTTGCATTTAAATGGAATTTTCTCGTAGTCCAGTTGCTACATGTGAGTCTACCTATCCACTTTGAGTTTGACTGCTTTTGGAAGACCTTTGCTGAGGTCTAATTCAATGAATATTCGAGTGAAAGAATGTGTGTTTTCTTTAAGTACGCTCTGATCAATATATTTTCCTACTGCATTCATGATATATTTGATAGATTCATCTCCCAAACAGTGAAGAGGAAGATGGGGAAGACGAGCCCATACAGGAACAGAATTTGGCACGTCCAACTCAAGATCAAAATCAAGATTCCATCGATTTAAATACAGTACTCTTGTATCCATGAAGTAAGGACCATTTCGGAATATCAAGTCACTGTCCTCCTTAGATTCAAAATTAAATGTAAATAATCCTCTTCCGCAAAATATTATTGATATTTTTCCTTGGATGGAATGGGACCAGTTACGTTCCACCCATTTCTACACAGTTTTGGGGGAAGGCAAGAGGCCAGTAAACTGCCCAACCAGCCCCTTTTCAGCTAAATAGATAGAAGCTCTATGAGGAAGAGCTAGTGGGAGGATGATCTTCGGCATATCATCCAATTTATTGATGAATTTTGAAAGAGCGGGATGAGGGAGCAGAGGTCCCAGAGAGGAAATGATGGATGTGAAGGTTGAAGTTGCATAAATTATGAAAGTGGAAGTGAATTCATTAGCTGATGTAGTGAGGGGATCAATATTATCCCCTCCTTGAGATGGCTTCGAAGGGGACATGGGAGGGAGGCGTGAGCAGGAGGAAGGGAGGTGTAGGAGGCAAAGCAGTCGACCTAATCCACAAAAAATGTCCTGCAATGAAGGCCTAGATTCTATTGGTCATTGGTTTGTGGAGGAATTGTTTTCCTATATAAGAGTTTTTAGAAGTAATCTCCTAGTATAAATTGCTTCATGAAAATGTTGATTAAATTATAATTGGGCGCTAGACTAAAAATCATGCTCAGGGATTGTGTATTGTGCAATTCCAAAGGTCAGGAATGATGGATTGAAGCTTGATATTGTTCAATGCGTAGTTTTGGAGGCATGGGCAACATGAATGCACAATTGAGGAGCTCAATGAGTAATTGTTGAGCATTGAAGCTCCCCAACGCACAGTATAAGAAAGAGAGAGAGGCATAGGGATTACACAATTGTGCATCATAGGGAGGCATGTAGATAGCTTGATGCTTGTCACTACACAATGTGCAAAAAAAGATTGACTAGGAGGGTAAACTACCCAGTTGTGGAGGTCAAGAGGGAAAGGTTAAGCACTGATATTACACAATGTGCAGTCCTTGGAGGCAGGAAATATTCATTTCATAGTTCGAAGAGGCAAGAGGGGAGCTTGAGGCTTGCTACTGCACAATGCACAGTTCAAGGAGGCTGAGTTGGGTCAAGTTGGTCTGGCATAAAGCTTTTCAGGATTTGACTAAGTGTGGGATCAGTGAGGTAAAATTGAGACCAAGATTGAAATTATGAATGATCACATACACTCAAAACAATCTATAACACATCATAAATCACTCTACACTCAGAAACAACATGATTCACTTAATTTGATTGTGAAACAATACTCTCCTCCAAGTGCAACACTTAGGGTACACTTTGCAACGACGGTGACTATACTAGTACTACATTTCTAAATATGGGGGAATATGTCTAATGCATTTATTTATGATTAATAATACAAGACAGTGTAGGAGAATGCATCAAATATTCCCTTTAAGAATGTACAGTTGACTCCCTTCGACTAGGTGCAAAACTTAAGATACACTTTGTGACAATAGTGACAACACTAGTGTGACAGTGCATGAAACTTTGGGAGTGGATATAATACATGTCTATATGTTAAATAGGACCCATTGAAACCAATTTTTCCCCTTGAAATGAATCATAATTGTTCTTTTTACAATGGGAAACACTTCCCATGCCAAAATACGACACTTGTGGCAGTAAGAGAAAAGTGAAAACGACACTTGAAAATGAAACAAAATTGAAAGTGACACATTCCAGAGTGAATATAACATGAAAATGACACTTATTAAACTGAAAACAAGCAAAATAGATAGTCTTAAACATGAAAGTGACACTAGGGAAAGCGAAGGTGTGCAAAAGTGACAGTTGGAAAAATTTACCGAAATAGGAGTACAATTGCAACCAAAAGTGAGATGTTTTCAATGAAAGTGTGCACTAACTGTTGACATAGGTTGAACATTTCACATGTATTTTCTTTATGTATTATTCTATAAGTTTTCATTCTTGCGTAAAATATGGTGTTCAAGGACTTGTTGTTGGGCCACTAAATTTTCATTCTTATTACCATTTCTTAACATATATTTCATCCATTCCTAACATTCTTTTATCACATTATTTATCATAATTTATCATTTAATCCCATTTTATAATTATTTATGCTCTTATGGATAAGTAATATTTATTCTCCTTTATTTTTAATAAATTGAATATTATTATGAATTATTTTTTAAATGATGGTTTGTTTAATGAATTTGTTATAATTCATGATTTTATCCTCCAAGATCTCTTTCAGATTGCAAATCCGATCTTCAGTTCATAATTAAATATTCCAACTCATAAATTCGCTGGAATAACAAATGACAATTTTGCGTTAGAAATTTCGGGAAAATGAAGAAGAATATTAAAAATATGAGACATGGGTTTTGTGCAAAACAAACCAAATTAGTTTATTTGTGAGAAGTTTTCCAAAATTCGGTTTTCATTGGGAGAAACCCAAGGTTCTTTGAAGGACATATTCGCAGATTTTCTGTTGTTGTTGTTTTCCAAATTTCCTCAATTGTAATAATAAAATTCGATTTGTTACAACTGAATCATGGTGGAAAGATCTCTTAGATTTTGTAATCAATTGGTTGGAAATTTCCCTTTTGTATCTTGTATATTTAAAGGACACAAATCAGAAGAGAGGGATAATCATCTTGACTCTATAATTTTCAATCATCATAATACAGAAATATTGTGTTGTTGTTACATGCATTATCTGATTTTGTTTTCGTTAAATTCTTTCTCTACCTACACCCTACTAGGGAGGAAAGGCCCTCCTCTTTAGCAGGGATTGCAGCGGTTAAGGTAGATGTGTATATATCTATTTCTTATTTTGTTTATGTTTCAATAGAAGTGTTTTTGCTGTTGTTTCAGCTGTGAATATCTGCTTCAATTCCAATTTTTTATATGTTGTTACACATATGATATCAGAGATACCAGTTGGGTAATTGTTGTGTGGCATGCTAGGACAGATTAATATAGGTGTGATTACAGTCTTGTAGATCATTTTATTTCTGCATGAGTGATTTCCTTCCAGCATTTACTTTAGCAAAAATTTATTTTCTTTGGAATTGCTTCTTGTTGGGTGTATCGGCACAAATAGTGCAGCTGTCATTGAAATAAAAGAGGTCCCTGGATTGATAATTTATGTGTACTTTTTTAGTCATTTAATAGTGATTAATATAGCCCAACATTTTGGCGTCATTTCCAGGGATGGCAGTGGTGATCCAGTCAATCAGAATTGTTTCTTAGAAGTGCAATTTATGTGTGTTTTTAGAGTGTCTCCAGTGACACAATTTCCGGGCAGTAAGACGAGAGGAAAGAACCTGCACATCGCTCTAACAAACTTGAGCGGGCTCACTAATTTCTTGTTGGGACACTTAGGAGAGTGAATTTCTGAGTATTTTGTTTTTTTTCTTAGAGTGTCTCCAGTGACACAATTGTCGGGCAATAAGACGAGAGGTAAGAACCTGCGCATCGCTCTAACAAAATTGAGTGGGCTCACCAATGTCTTGATGGGACACTTAGAAGTTTGAATTTTTTGGTGTTTTCTTTAGGGTGTCTTCAGCTATACAGTCGTTGGGCGGTAAGATGAGAGGTAAGAACCTACGCATCGCTTTAACAAACTTGGGCGGGCTCACTGTTGTATAAACTAAAGCACTTATAGGATGAAATGATACACATAGGGTCCATGAGTGCCAGTAGGACGATAGAACAATCCACAAACACCCCCCACTCTAAAAAGCCCCAAAAATATGAGGCCAAGGAACAAAGCATCAACACAATGGAATCCAGTCAAAGAACTTCACGATATAACAACTATGGGAAATCAAGACTATATTGAAGACTGGTTTCACTCTATTTTTTGCTCGCAACATCACTCCATACTTCAGCAATTCTTGACACCATCCTTAATAGGGAAGTTGGTCTCTCATACCCTAGTATTTATTAGCATACATATTTTAATTATGGGTATGTGCATACTTGAAGCCCTATTTCAAAAATTGCTTCATTGGAGGTACTCCTACACATAAGTATATGTTATTTTTCAAGGTAGAATAGTGTAGTGTAGAGAATAGAATAAATGAAGACATAAATAAATAAATTTCTTTATATCTAAAAGTAGTTGTTTTTCTTGCAACATGCTGTGAAATTTGACATAGGTGATAAATATTCGAATTTATTTATGTATTTAGATGTGTTCTATTGGAAAATTAAATTTCTACAAACACTCATATTCATTTTGATCACCTTCTTGGAAAAATTCCTTGATTATCATATATTATGGCTTGCTGGCTTGATGAAAATTCTGGAAAAACAATTGGGACAGTCATGTTTTGAGGGACCAAATGGGCATGTTTTCAAGACCTTTTTCTATCCTACATATCCCTTTATGTCTACTTTCTAACTGAATTTTAATTGTTCGATTTATATTTTAAACGAAAAATTTATGACCAAAACAATGACAGGATGTCGAGTAGGCAGCTCAGGAACAAAGTTGGGATAGTCTGTTTTTGGAGGCATAAATGACTAGATTTTAGAACCCTGTTTCTATGGGATATTACCCTATTAATCTATTTTACAATGCAACTTGAATCACTTTTTTTCAATATTTTATGAGAAATTTATGACCACAATATTGACTGTTTATCGTAAATTAGCACTCTTGAAACTATGTTTTCTCGACTATTCACTAGCATATTTGACCCATCAGTTCTTCTTTCCTTAAAAACTTGTTACTGTTGGAGATAGCTACATGAATATAATTAAATCTCCAATTTTAATCAGTTCAATCCGTCATAAAATGAAAAAGTTATGCTTAAAAAATCAATTGTTCGTATGAGCGGGAAAATCGAAAATGACTCTATTATGCAAGTTGTTCTAAGAAAATTTAACATACCAATACATGGAATTTTTAAAACATGTTTCTATTGGAGACATATCTCTTAATTCACTTTCATTTGGCTTTAGAATCACTCAAATCGGACGAAAAAAAAAAGAAGTTATGATTGAAACACTGATGGTTAGTATGGTTGGCCTCCACTCTACCGCGAGTAATAAATTAATATTTCTTTGTTTATCTTTCTGTGGATTTGTTTTACAAAGTAACTACTTGTTATTTTTTTTGCATATGTCTTGAATTGGGAGAGCCCGGAGATCTCTCTTCTTCCATGATTTTATGTTTTATTGCAGGTAGATGCTCATTTTTTCGCAGGTCCCAAGAGAATAAATGAGGTCAATTTATGAACAAGTGATTTTTGAAGACAATGATAATGAAATGAGAACATTTTCAAAGACTTTTCCTCACACAGAGAAAACAGCACGAATACTTTTCATCACTTAATGGATTTATAACATGAGAAATGAGGAATTTATTTCCATTTGAAGATCCAAGTCATTTCCAAAAAAGCATTTTTCCGTTCATTCCCATTCACAAACAACATTGCTGCAGCAAATTCATAACCATTGTAACTTAAGTTATTTATTTATTTTTTGGTTTTCAATAAAGATTCATCACTTAATGGATTTATAACATGAGAAATGAGGAATTTATTTCCATTTGAAGATCCAAGTCATTTCCAAAAAAGCATTTTTCCGTTCATTCCCATTCACAAACAACATTGCTGCAGCAAATTCATAACCATTGTAACTTAAGTTATTTATTTATTTTTTGGTTTTCAATAAAGAGTCATTTATTTTCTGATTTATCTTATGTTTTTATGATTTAGGTATTGTTCACTTCATGGTCACATTTTTGTTTTGTTCTCAAAATAAAAGAAGCAATTTCTTTAGTTTCATGATGTTGTTACTCTAGAAAAATTTTCTAAGTGTTGGATGTTGTTACACCGTCAATGTTGTTACTCCATTACTGTTGTGACTTCGTCAGTGCTATTACACAGTCAGTGTTGTTACTATGTCACTGTTGTTACACCATCAGTGTTGTTATTTTGTCACTGTTGTTACACCGTCATTGTTGTTACTCCATTACTGATGTGACTCTGTCACTACTGTTACACAGTCAGTGTTGTTACTCCATTACTGTTGTGTCTCCGTCAATGTTATTACACCGTCATTTTTGTTACAATATCACTGTTGTTACACTGTCAGTGGTGTTACATCGTCACTGTGGTTACACTGTCAGTGGTGTTACATCGTCACTGTTGTTACACTGTCTGTGCTGTTACTCTGTCACTGCTATTACTCCATCACTGTTTTTACTCCTCCGGTGTTGTTACTCTGAAAATTTGTCTAGTATCTGGTGTTGTTATTCCAAGATATTTTCTGAGTGTCTAATGTTGTTACTCCTCCAGTGATGTTACTCCATGGTGATATTTTTCTAAATACTTGGTGTTGCTACTCCTCTAGTGTTGTTACTCTACCAAGGTAAGTTGCCAGGTACGTCCTTGACCGAGTTCGTGGATTTCATTGGTATTTTACTTATGACATAACCAACTATGACTAATGACAAACATACTTTAGTTTGGGGGAGGTCTTGTATTTAGTAATAAGGATGATTATTATGGTAAGTCTTGTTAGGAATGATTCACTCTTAATTCCTCATTATTTTGTAAATTGACTAATCCTTCTCATCTCACCTTCCTAACATCATTATTTTTTTCCCTTCCCTTGTTATTACCTAAGTCATGGTTGTTGTTACCACATCACAACTATTTTTGTTGACCAATTTTCACATTGAATTCAACATATGAAATTATTTCTGATTTGTTTTTCTCTTTGGTGAATTGGAAATACTTTTAATGGTCTAGGCCCTCTTTGACATAATGATTGGGTAGTCAATTTATCTTTGTTTATCTATTAACATAATCTTATTTCTAAGGAATAATTATACAAAGATGATTTCATCATGCTAGCTTTCAACTTTCCTAATGGGTCAAGTCCCTGATCTTGTAAAATTTATGATGATGACCACAAAATTGTATTTAAATCTTTCCTCCATTATCTAATGAATTGTTCTTCAACCCCAATATCATCAATGAAAAATATATTTATCAGTAGTTATTTGAAGGTTATTAGTTTTTGAGAAGCAAAACAATCAAATTTGAAAATAGTTACTATACAACTGTTTACGCCATTCCTAGCTCTTAAGGAGTTGGCCTGCCACCCCATCTATTAATTAATATTTTATTGATTAACAATAACCATAGTTGAATTCTAAACATAAATAGTCAACTAGAGGATAGGAGGTCTCATCGCGAGCCGACCTACCATGGTCATAGATCCTAATAAAGCGACATTACCACCGCTGGTCACCAAACCACGTTAATGGCCTTCGGTCATAAAACTAAAGGACAAGAGATCTCATCACGAGCCAACTTTTTCAATTTTGTTAGCCCCCATGAATGGCATTGTTATTAACTGGTTACCACGCCATTTTTGGTACTTAATTCTAATACATGGGACACTGGAATCTCAAATGGGTTAAAAAGGCATCCCTCTCGAGGCTGTGGACGCCTACTGGCAGCAGTGGCTATGCCTATTGTATAGAAGTTAATTTAATACTATAATCTACTTGGTTACCTTGTTTTCTCAAAGTCAATTTCCGATAAAGCTGACTGTTGCATATACAAGGTTTTCCAAAACTCATGGTTCATGGGGTAATATTTAATCGGTTCTTAGATGATGGTGGTTATGGTTTATATCTATTATTGAATTATAAATATTTACTTTACATGTGAGGGATGAAACTTTTAGGATATTTGATAGTTTACATTTTGTATCATCTAATCCATCATTCCTTTATTCTACAAGTATCATATCTTTAACCAAGGATAGTTGCTTTGCCTAATCAGTCACCATTTATTCATAGCTTAACAACACCACTACTTTTGTGATGTGGAATAAAGAGGCCTAATTCTGATTTTGAATCCCAAGTAATTGAACAGACCTTGAGAAGCATAATTTATGTGCTCATAACAACCAAAGCTTATGGGTATAGGGAATGCATCTTTTCCCTTCTTATCCATTATTATCCCATGCCATTCACAATATGATTATGTCACTTTTATATGTAATGAGGTAATTGAGGTGATGAATTACTGATTAAGGATACTCATGAGATGTTGTATAGATGACGGGGAAACTAATCAGTTTGGTGGAAGAAAACACTGTTACACTTTCTGATTACTTTTTTTCAGCTTGCATGGCTTCCAACTTCCGCATCACTTTCAGCATCAACTCAACCTGCATCAGCTTCAACAAATGTCAATCCATAAATGTCATTCCACATTTTTACGGAGGTAAAAATTGAGTTAAAACAGCATAATTTTTTGATTTATTAAAAGTTTAGGAGAATGTCATGAAAAACCATTGAGCATTATTCACCCATATTTTTGAACCATTATTTCCCCTTCTTTACCACTTCCCATTTTTCAGAAACACAAAATATTTCAGTTTGGGGGAGTGTTACTTTCATTATCCTGAACATGCCATTAATATTCTTTACCATCCATCAATCTCCTTATTCATTCTCAAAATATCCTTTATTCCATTTTTTTATATACCAAACAAAGATTTCAACCATGATTGTAGCAACTGCCTCAAGTTGTTTTCTAGGGTTGCATGAGGACATGCAACACGTTCAGTTTGGGGGAGAGGAAGGGTTGCTATGCATGATGAATGATTTCTCATTTCTTCCTCATTTAAGGTATAAAATCCCAAAAATGATTTGTGTATATTCTTAAAACTATCAACTGGATTCTTGTGATTTTTTTTTGGACAACAAAGAGGTATCATTAAACCCTGAAATATTTTTAAGCTAAAAAAATTTCTAAATTCCAAAAAAAAACATGAATTATTACCTACAACCATTTTGCTGACATATTGAAATCCGTTCATTGCATTGATTTGATTTTTGGATTGGAGAAGCATTGATATGGTATAACTTTTCTTACAAAATTTCAGCAAAATCTGGTTTGTACTGAAGTTTGTTTTTACTTGTATCATACTTTGTTACAACTTCATATACATATGGTTTAAAGTAAATATAAAAATTATTTTAAGGAAGCATTTGGGGAAGAAACCTTCACTTCCATCAAGATCATGCACTAGGGTGACATTTTGATTATTGTACTACAACTTGGTTAATACAAAGGCATTAGGTTGCATGACGACATGCAACATGTTTAGTTTGGGGAAGATGTTGGGCTGCTAAATTATCATTCTTATTACCATTTCTTAACATATATTTCATCCATTACTACCATTATTTTATCACATTATTTATCATAATTTATCATTTAATCCCATTTTGTAATTATTTATGCTCTTATGGATAAGTAATATTTTTCTCCTTTATTTTTAATAAATTGAATATTATTATAAATTATTTTGTAAATTATGGTTTATTTAATGAATTTGTTATAACTTGCAATTTTATCTTCCAAGATCTCTTTCAGATTGAAAATCCGAGTCTTCTGTTCATAATTAAATATTCCAACTCAGAAATTCATTGGAATAACAAGTGACAGTTTTTCATTGGACACTTTGGGCAAACGAAGAAGAATATTAAAAATATGAGACATGGGTTTTGTGTGAAACAAACCAAATTAGTTTGCCAGAAGGCAGTTTTCCAAAATTCGGTTTTCATTGGGAGAAACACATGGTTCTTCGAAGGACATATTCACAAATTTTTTGTTGTGGTTGTTTTCCAAATTTTTTCAATTGTAATAATCAGATTCGATTTGTTACAGCTAAATCATGGTGGAAAGATCTCTTAGATTTTCTAATCAATTGGTTGGAAATATTGATCATCTTGACTCTGTAACTTTCAATCATCATAATACAGAAATAGTGTTGTTGTTACATGTGCTATCTGATTTAGTTTTCATTAAATTCTTTCTCTACCTGCACCCTGCTAGGGAGGAAGGGCCCTCCTCTTTAGCAGGGATTGCAGCGGTGAAGGTAGATGCGTATATACCTATTTCTTATTTTTTTTATGTTTTAGTAGAATTTTTGTTGCTGTTGTTTCAGCTGTGAATAGATCTGCTTCAATTCCAATGTTTTATATGTTGTTACACATATGAGATCAATGATACCAGCTGGGTAATTGTTGTGCGGCGCGCTAGGACAGATTAATTGATGTGTGATTACAATCTTGTAGATAATTTTATTTCCACATGGATGATTTCCTTCCAGCATTTACTTCAACGACTATTTATTTTCTTTGCAATTGCTTCTGGTTGGGTGTATCGGCACAAACAGTGCAGTTGTCATTGAAATAAAAGACGTCCCTGGATTGATAATTTATGTGTACTATTTTAGTCATTTAATAGTGATTAATACATCCCAACACTTGTTATGGAGTGAGAATGTGTGAGCAAGTGACTTCGACACTTAGAAACCGAAAAGAAGACTTAAACACATAGAATAACATTATGATCATGAAGTGACAACGGAATGAAAGATCATTAGATCCTCAATAGGTTGAAAAATTCCCATGTAGGAAAAATTTTGGAGGGTATTGGTCGCAGCATCAACACTTGGCGACACACTAGTAAAAATCCAGCTTCTATATTCAAGTTTTAGACTTAAGTGCAACGTATCAGTATTTTAGGAAGTATTGATTCACCACATGGATTACCTTGGCTCCCTCATTTGACCCGGTTATGGATATAGTCTCCTCTGTTCCTTTCCTCGGCTAAACACATTCACAAAAATTTCCAAATCACAATTGTTTCGATTCAGGAGAAGGGTAAAATAAAATTATGAGTTTATGATCATCAGATTCTTAGTTGTCATCTTTTTTTTTCTCCACTGCCAGTAGGCCTGGACAGTACCTTGGCGGAGTCACTCCAATAACACAAGCATTTTTTCACTGCTAGCAAGCCTGACCAATACCCCAGTGAAGTTACTTTCTTTGCCTCTCTACGTAGGAATCATTTATCTTCTTTTTCCCTTTATTTATTTATGTATAGGACTATGCTTAGGAACTTATTTATTTCACTAGGGAATAATAGGGATCCAAAATTATTAAGAGTATAAGGATTTCTTCCTTTAGAGAAGGTTATGCATAACTCTAATATTTTCTTGCTCTCTATTTATATTCCCCTATCCCTTCTTCTACTCGATTGGATCAGTAAGAAGAACACCATTTAATTACAACAACGACTCAAGGAATGAACATCCCATAATAGATATGGGATTTATGGTTCAACCAAACGCTTTCCATTTGAATGGATCATATTTTCCATTCATACACCATTGAATTTAAATATTTGTAAACCCAATATAGAGAAGAGGATGACAAATAAGCCAAGCATTTCTCATTGTCATAATTTCCCTTTTCAATTTTTGCCACATTTCATTTTGAGCCAAGCGAGAGCATTTTCATACTGAGTCTTATTAAACAAAACAAAAAAAATACAAGACAAGGCATAAAAATAAGAAAAAGGAAAAACAGAGCGGAAGTAAACCTTGATTGTAAAGCAACATGGAAGACAAACAAAGAAAACAAATCAAATGCAAGAACTAGTGTAGGGTGAAATATAGTATCACGCAATGCAACTAGAGATTTAAAATATACCTAAACATAATCCTAATGTAATATTCCTAATTAGTCTTGGGCTAATTGGAATATTCATTTTTGTTTTATTTCTTTGTTTAAAGAATAAAAGTGTAAAGGAGGTCCATAATACTCTTAAATAATGAATAAATCAATGCCAAATGTAAAAAGGATGAATCTTGGTTGCTAAATCAAGCACCCTTAGGTGTGAAAAGGGTTGGAAATTTTGACTAGGTAAACCTTGACCAAATATACATCGTTGTCTTGAAGGAGTGGCCATCAATGAGGCACAGTGCAGTTTTGGATGGAGATGCCTTGTTTGAAAGAAGTGATCTCATTGGAAGTGGTTTATGGTTTGCAAGCTCTTAACCTATAAAATAAAGAGGATGGTAGTAGTAGAAGGTTGTTGATGATATTATATTTCTGAATATATTTTTTGTTTAGACATATATCATTCTCTTGTTGTTTAACTGAGAATTAATTTTGTTTAGCATTGGGTGTTCCTGGTCGGGAATCCCACCTCTTTCCTTGAGAGGCCTCTTGGGAGAGTTTGTATTGCATTGTCCACTATCTGGCTTAGGGCCAAGCTACTTCTTTCAACTACAGCGCAGATCCTGTTGAGGGTTTGACTATTTTTGCAAGCTACAGCAAGTGGAGATTAGATCTTTCAGATCTAGTCCATTTCAGTGCTTATTTTTAATGGAGGAGGGTTCTACTTCATTGGGAGGACAGTATTAAAGACATTGAGCATTATTTTCATATCTTGGCTACAGGCCAACTGTATTTTGATCCCTATAATGCAGTATAGATCCATATCTGCGTTATTCCTGTAGGTGTATTCGCAGGTGTTTCAGCACATCATTTGGAGAGTGATTTTCTAGGTGTTGGGGATCTACCCTTCACTTTGGAGATTTGTTGGAGGTGATCATTTTCTTGTGTATATCATATCAGATCCACTTTCTAGATCTGAATATTTCCATGGATCTGCAGTCTTAGATCTCAAATCTACATCTTGTACTTGGTGTTTTGCCGAAAACCCCAAGGGGGTTCATTAGAGGAGCTTGTATAGTGTATGGATCTGGTATATATCTAAATTTTTGTCCACATACTTGCTCTAGATCTGAAGTGTAATCTACAACTGTTACAGACTAATAAAATAACAATGTAATGTTTTTTCATGTCTATATATATGGTTGCAGCACCTCATTTTGAGGTTTTTCTTCTATTGGAGACTTGTATTTTCTTGTCATGCATCTTATGGGCCACTTTTAACATGTATTTTGTTGCTATAATGACAAATGAAAGGTCTCCATATTGGCCTCCTTCTTAATAAAATATGATCTACATTATTTATCTCTCATTCTGCATTTTATTGCTGCATTCCCCATTTGCGAATATTACAGTGGTATTGGAGCATCATCTTGGCATAGCCTGTGAATTTTAAGAATCCAATTTTTATTTTGAAGAAGAAGGGCCTCTTACTGATAGAGAGAAGAGGTATCTAAAGAGAATATAGAAGAAATTTGATTACACAAATGATAATGAAGACAAGGGTAAAGCCCCTTTATCTAGAGGTGAAGATGAAGAAAAGGATTCTCCTAAGATCCTTCTTAGAGCCATGCAAGATCTTGCTAGATGTAGAAATTAATATAAACTAAGCATGTATACATCCAAATTCCCTTGATCTCACAATATTTTATCTTCTTGAAAAATACAGAATCATTCCACTGTTAATCTTTTGCGGAAAATTAATTGCAAACACATGTGAAGCATAAATAAAAACAATCACACATAACACAGTTGTTTAATGGGAAAACATGAAGCTTAAAACCCCAACTATCATATATTATGTATCATGGAGATCATGTAACAATATCATAAAAAGCTTAGTACATCAAGCTCTCAGTACAATCAATCGTCACACACTAACATAGAAGAAATCTGTAAATCCATGCACCGATCTCTGCCCTCCTCCTAGCCTGCCTCCACTGCGCAATCCCTGCTGAAGAATAGCTCTGAATGAATTTGAATTACCCTTGCCTTGACTGTGCAATCCTCATTGGAAACTCCAATGTGTGCGTGGTGCAATAAATGCATCACTATAGTCACAATAGATAGTCCATCTTTCCCTTCCACCTATCTCTCCACTGGGTCTCCACTGGAACTGACATGCACTGTAGTTAACTGCTGTATTTTTCAGTTGATTAATGATTTATTATTTGTGAATTAATTAAATAATTAATTCACTCCACTCTCACTAGTGTATCATTCAGTTAGACTTGATACAACTAGCTCAACTGAGTCTAACTGAGTTAAACTGAATACAACTCCATGAACTACTATTCCAACTCTATCATAACTTTGCCACTTCAGTGCTAACTGAGTCCTCCATGCATGAACCACCAATAAACCCTAGGAATTGCGTAATTCCTTAAGCCCACTAATTTACCAAATTTGTGCACTGAAATTAAGTGCTCCAAGAGAATAAGTTGTTGTTTATTGTCGGATTATTATTAAGAGGTAATAATAATCGAAGGCTTCTATTTTTAGATAGATGATCTATAAATAGATTTTGCCCAATATTCTAAAAAAAGAATTTCATCTATTTTTCCAACTTGATCAACCATCCACAAATATCATCTGGAAACTTCTGAAATATGATCACCATGTCTAAAAATATACATAGTCTAAAAATAGACACTAGTACATTTGGCGG